>JAVJIX010000087.1:3560000-3807500 GCA_036785185.1 Paratrypauchen microcephalus | reverse complement strand
AAAATTTCACGCCCCCCTTCCTGCGCGCGACTATAAATAGTATTATTTGTCTAAAAAAATTGTTATTAGAACACCACTGTATCCTTTTATTAACATTATAAACAAAACAAAAAGAAAGAAACTTACAACAAAGACTGCACTGAGGACTCAAATATTAATGTGTTTTTAATGCAGCTTTGCGCACATTTGTTTACGTTTTACAGAAATGAAACTTAAAACCACCTCATTTGCATAAGCTAAAAGCACTGAAAAAAACGCTCTCTCCTTGTGCCACTGATGCGTCAGCTTCTGTCGGACTAAAGGACATGACTCAGTGGAATATACGTGTTTTTTCTGTGACAGAGGATGTTCTGTTAATGGTGAGACTGTGCGTAAATCGCATGCGAGAACGCCACTGCCAACTACCGTTGTTGATGTGCAATTACACTTAGTTCTAGTACAGTACAGCAAAAAAACATGTTTCCCAGGGTCATACGCGCCCCCCCTGGCATCACGCCACGCCCCCCCCAGGGGGGCCCGCCCCACTATTTGAGAAGCACTGCTCTAAATGGAGTGGGAAGGAGTAAGACTTCTTTTAACCCACTCCAGTGTCAGAAAAGATATTTAAAGAAAAATATCTACTTCCTTGTTCATAGTCAGTTCGTCAGCATTCATTTCTAGAAGGCTTGTGCAGTATTCACTCATTTTTTACATAATGCATAGGTGTAAAACCACACACATAAACCCATTTACTTTTATACATACACACTTTATCAGAGCTAACAGTTATTTTTAAATACTAACAATCGTAATCCAAAAATACCACAAGGGTAAGATAACACTGCTACTGTACATACAACATGAATGCAGTTAAACTTATTTAATATATTGTATTATGTATTTTATGCAGTTTTAAAATTACGTTATTTATTTTTTCTTTAAAGCCCCAGTGTGTAGGATTCGTGGCGCATAGGTGGATGGTGCTATTGCACTTTCTGTTTTAGCTACGGCAGACCTCGAGGGACCAGCGCGCTGCGCGGTCCCGTTTTTTTGTTTTGTTTGTTTTTTCTCATGAAAACACACATTCCCAATCATGTACCATGACACTCTACACATCAAATGAAACCTTACAGTGTTTGACTATGCAATTCATTTCCCTGCAAAACAATCACTCCCTGAGCACATGGGATTTTTATACGGAAAAGCACAAAACGAGGTTAGCTTACCTTAGAATGCTTTGCACAGGTCAAACTCTGTATTTCACCATAAACTTGCTCTCAATTTGTCCGTAAGGATCCAGCGAATAAAATCCAGTAAAACAATTTAGTCCAAAACACGTGTTAGATCCATTACGACGTTTGATCCGGCAGCATGCTTGTGTTGTTTACCCAAAACCACGAGTCTTGCCGAAGGCGGAGCCCAAATGTCCTCCTGCGGCTCTCGTATTCAAAATGGCTGCCTCTGCATGGGGAAGATCCCCCTTTTATGTGACTATATCTAAGTCCAAAAGAATACTTTGATTTCATGATGGAAGTGAAAAGTCTTGGAAAACAATGTATTTTTGAATGGGTATCTTCAATTTCAGTAATTAACGGGTAAAAATCTTACACACTGTCCCTTTAAATATCATCTGAAATAAGTCATTATTGAGATGACAAATAACATCATATTTATTATTATGAAATAAATACTGATTTGTATTTTTCTCAAGTCATGTTTCATCTCTGCAGTACATAGATCTATTTTGTTTTAATTTGACTAAACTATCTGTTCAGTACTGCCCTTGCGGTTTGCCATTCAAATGACTCATCTGCTTTGCATTTTCTTTTATCTTTCAGGTCTGGATGTGAGGACAAATCCATCTTCCTCACAGACTCTGGATCTCCAAGTCCCAAATTTAAACATCTATCAACATCATGTGGCCCCCCAAACCCAGTCACAACCACAACTCCAGGGTTCCCAGTACAGAGCCCAGGGGAACCTCAGGGCCTTCGACTGCCCTAGTATCCAAATCACCTCTATTGCCCCGAACAGTCACTTAGACCACAGCCAGAATGTCCGAGGCGCAGAGGGGGGGTATCTGGATGCCTCTTGGTCTCGGGATCAGCTTTACCTACCCGTGGACGTTTGTTACCGTGACCAAACCCTCTGTCCCAGCCCATGTAGCAGTCTGTCGTCCCGTAGCTGGAGGTCAGATCTATCTTCTTGTGAGTCGTTTTCTTGCACTTATGACGATGTGGAGGGAGAACTGCAGGATGCGGCCCGACTGGCTTTGGGGTCACCTCATGGGTCTCCTTTGGGGTCTCCTGGATGTGGAGGAGGGGCGTTTGGTGTGGAGCTCTGGCAGCAGAAGTACCAGCACCCCATGGCCTTCAGCCCGGCTCTATCGCCTCACCAGTCTCCTCTCGGTTCACCCTCCCACTCCCCCCGAACCAGTGTCACAGAGGAGAGCTGGCTCAACCGCCGGCCCACGTCCAGGTAATCCTTCTGCTCATGTGGCTGCTGGAGTCTTATATACTCTTATATTCTCTTTCAGTCCATCTATTATGCATACCTGCAAACTAGTCACCTTTCGGCGAAATTCGCCGTTTTGATCCCGTTTGAATCGTGTAGATCCGAAGAGGTTGTTTTTTTTTTTTTTGGGGGGGGGGGGGGGGGGGGTCTACGTTGCCGAACGTTTGGTTTGTCGCTAAATAAAACGGTAACGGTGCGCATCTTTTCCACTGGAGTTCTGGTTGCCAGTCCTCGCTTCTTAAAATTCCATACCAGTTAGGATTCAGAGTCTGCAGAGTCACCTTTTTTACTGAGTGATCTGGCAACCTCATTTCGTGAAAGGATCTGGTCAACGGATCTGGGACAGTCTGTCTGAGGTCGTTTTCACACCAGGAAAGTCCGATAGTTCACTTGCTTTGGTCCGGACCAAATGTTTTTTAAATTTTTTTTTTTATTTTGATGCGGTTCGCTTTCACACTGCAGTTTTTCCCCAAGCGAACGAACATCTATAAACAAAACCACGTGTGCTGAGGTCGCTCAGCCGTTGGACAAAAATGAGCCCTGGCCAAACGCCGTGTCCAAACTGTCCAAACCCGGAAGGAGGAGAATAACGATGTTACGTGCTGTTTTCAATCTAGCCTTAGCGATATGGTTTGCTCAGTTTTTGCAGTTCTCACAAATGTTTGAGCAGCATCGTGAGGTTTACACTATTTTACAATCAATTTACAAACGACGAAGACGCAGGGCAAGACGGCTACGGAGAACAGCGCTCGTGCACGCATCAAGTTCTGACTCTTGCTCTTCACGCAAAACGTAAGTAAGCCTCATAAGTTTCGCTTTGTTTCGTTTAGTTTCGTGTCGTCAGCCTTGGTTTCCCATAATGTTCGACATACGACGGGAGCTCGTTAAGTACAAAAAGCCAACTTGTGTCGGATCGACTCCGGTCTGCATTCTCACCTCAAACGAACCACACCAGAGTTCGTATGGAACCGGACCGTCATCGTCAACTAGCAGCTGTTTATTTCATATGTTGAAGGTGAAAAGGCGCTTGTTTTGGCGTTAGAAGCCAACGAGAATTCCACCAAACATTATGTTTCTGTTTTTATTTTGTTAATTGAGCGTGGTAGGTCGTCACTCTTTTTTTGCCTGAAGAAGGACTTCACTCGCGTCATTCATGGTCAGCTGTCAAGAAAGCACCTGCCTACCAGTGTGTTTTTGTTGGAGAGATTTGTTCAATCCAATGTGAAACTGGTTCTAGCCTACTATGTCACGCCAACACGAACCCCATGAATTTGAAAGCCATATACATTTTTAAATGTCAACAAATGCAGTTGGGTGTCGCCTTAATGTTTTTAGTGAAGACATGTACCCTGATCTAGGCAATAAGGTTGGATTTTTTTCCTTCCAGATGAGAGAGCTTGAGGAGGATGATGTACTGTATGTGCATCAGCGTGAAATAGGGCAAAAATGCAGGTGGAGCTGGGCATGGCTGAAATTGGAAGTGAAGACTGAGGTGAAGGGGGTGCAGTACAGCTTCCCACTGTCACAGTATTTCAAAAAAATTGACAAAGCGGGCTACTGTAAATGCACCCTTTGCTACAAAGAAATAAATTATGGGAAAAAAGGTTCCCATGCTCTGATGGCACACTGTCAAACTGAGGTGCACAAGAAAAAAGTGAGCACAATACTCACTACTACTAGTGTCCTTCCTCCTGTTCCACTTTCAACACAAAGTGCTCCCAAGGGTCCTGAGCTGATGAGGGAACAAGTAAGGTTACCTGTACCCGTATTCCAACGGGTTGCTAATGCTGAGGTGTGTATAGATTAAATAGGCTAGCTTGAGTGTGAGTCAGTATTAAGTGTAGATTATGTAAATGCAAATACATTTGGTTATATTATGACAGCTTTACAGTGAAAATGCCCTTTATTTTCCTTGATTATGCGCTGTTTAAGGGGGCCGCGAGGTTACCGGTAGTTTGTCACCTTTTTCAACCCTCATGAGTTTGCAGGTATGATTATGCTACCAGTATGTGTGATCCAACTTTATGCTTCCATTTTCTTTTATGTTTAGGAATGTAGAGAGGGCAGTACTGGTTCAAAGATTCAAGATTCAAAGCTTTTATTGTCATATGCACAGTAAAGAAACACCTTTACCTGTACAATGAAATTTTTACTTTGCTGCCCATTCTGGATGCCAAGAGCATGCAAAAAAAATAAAAATAGATAAATAAGATAAAGAGAAGCATGTAAAAAAGTATAATCAAATAGAAACAATCTTTACCGAATATACACTATGAAAAATAGAGGCTAGGTGCTATGTACACATACAGATAATGTGCAACATTGGTGTGCATCTGTCAGTAGTAAAAACAGTGTGTAAACATTGTTGATATAGTGCAAACAGAAGTGTAAACAGAAGTGTAAACATGGTTGGTATCGTGCAAACAGGAAGTGACTATAATTTCATGTCTGTCATTTTAAATTAATAAAAGTGAAAGTAATAGTTTAACTTGGAGATTGTCCAATCCCGATTTGGAAATTAAAATTGAAATTATTCAATTGCTTTGAAGAAAAATATGCACATGGCATGAATTTAAAAAGTATTTAATCTGTGTGTATTTATTGACTTTAGAAATTGTTGTATGCCTCTGAAGTATTTTTAAACATTATATATCACATGCTTAAAAATATGAATAATGGCTTAAGGCAATTAATGCAATATTTTAATTTGATTTAATTAAGTTTATTTGTTTGTTTTCCAGACCATCATCCAGACCGACCTCTCCTTATGGTAAAAGGCGTCATGCCAGCTCTGACCCCCGTGCCCGCTCACCCTCCCCTCACCACTCTCCCAGCCCCACCCCGGGTGCCTCTCCACGGGGCAGTGTGACTGACGACACCTGGGTGGGCAGCCCTGGAGCTGCTCTGGGCGCCCTCCTGATGTCGGGCTACCCAGAGCTGGATGTCCCATCTAAGACCAGACGAACATCAGGGCAGCAGCTGGGTCTCTTGACGGGGCAGACTGACCCAGGGATGGAGGAACTGAGGACCACCATCCCATTTCAGGATTCACCCGGAGAGCATACCCATGACCAAGATGGACTCGCAGAGCTCTTTCTCCAAGTGCCTTCTCACTTCAGCTGGAACAAACCTAAATCAGGAAGCACGCCGCTCTTCAAGTCAGTATGATATGATTTCATTTTAAAGGCACTGTACCTGAGTTTGCAGTGTACTTATATCTTGTGCATTCTGAGAATCCAAATTATTCACCGCAGTTCATAAGCCCTTTTCGCAGCTCTCAGAGACCATAGTGAAGTTTTGCCGTCACTGTAAATTTAACCACAACTAGCATGCTAATGTGCACTTCCACCCACACATAAAATGCTATCTTATCCAGGTAGTATGAGGTGACTTATTTTGACCTTAAGAACAGCTTATATAATATTTCTGTACTGGGGAAAGGCAAATTTTGCTCAAATACATGGGGAAACAATCGGGTACAGGCCCAGGGCAATGAAAATGTCAAAATATCATCATGAAGAAATTATATTATGAAATGTTGTTAAATAATAATTCAGCCTTTGAATGACAATAGTAGTTGCTATAAAGGCTTGGTGATACATATTAATAGATTAAGTGGGCAACCCTCCCTGAGCCTCTGTAAACACACAACTATAAAATGTGACATAATGGGGATAATACTGTGATAAGATGTAGATGATATTATTAACTTCATTCTACATTAAAATGTGCTTTGCCTTTTTTTATTCACATTTATATGTGTAGCCAAATATCAATAGATCAATAGATGGTTCTTAGACTATCCTTCAGAATGATAGTTGCTGTGTCCCCCACAGTGCCTCATCTCCTCCTCCTCTGGACTGGCCTCTCCCAAATCAATTCAACGGACTGGAGCTGAAACTGGAGGTTGAGCCCAAGTCATACCACCGGGCCCACTACGAGACTGAGGGGAGCAGAGGGTCCTTAAAGGCAACCTCTGGGGGGCACCCTCTGGTCAAGGTCAGCTCTCACTAATCACACGTTTTTATGTTAACAAGAATTATAATATATTTTTATCATAAATATATCTTGCATACACTCTTGCCAAACTGACGACGACCAACAAAGGAGGATTTGTTGTGGAGGAATACTTCTTCACTACCTCTTCCAAAATTTACAAACAGCTATTGCCCATTTGCACACAATACTATTCTTCAATGGAATATGGTGGTATGGTGGAAGATGTGTCTTGCCCAATGACACAGATACAAAATGTTTTCTGTTAATGGGGATAACTCATCAAGTATTCCATTATCTTGAATGAATAGGGACCACTGCAATGGCTGCTTTCACTTTCCTGAATGAGTGGGCTTGTTTGTTGAGAGTGTGAGTATGAAGGAGAGAGAGACTGTAGTAACCCCACTGGAGCCTGTAACAGACACCAGTGCAGTTATTCTGGGTGCCTCTCTGCAGTCTCCAGTCAAGGACACAGGGCTAGGCTGGTCACCAAACCTAACACGATGTACAAATCAAACTAATTACTTCCATTTGGGAAATAAACTGAGCAATACAGACTTTCTCTTTGTTTGGCTTGCAGGGATTTAACACCACCCACATTTCCTGTATTTAGTATGATTTGTCAAACGATACTGAAGGTACAGGAAGGCAGCCATGCATGTGCCAGTCTCCTGAGAGCAGCTTACCTATAGCTTACCACAGTTTCAACAATGAAATGAATGCTCTTGACCACCTCCATCTTCAAATCCTCAGGGCCAAATGATATGGGACCAAATAATATGTATATAAATATATATAAATGTAATACAGTATATGAAATGACCTTTGTTGTTTGTTAAATAAACTAAACACACTGTACATCCCAAATCCTCATAATATCCCTCCTGTGTCCTCTGTCCAGTTGAGTGGTTTCAGTGAACAGCCTGTGAGCATGCTGTTGTTCATCGGTACTGCAGACGACAGGTACATCCGGCCCCACTCCTTCTACCAGGTCCACCGCGTCACAGGCAAAACTGTGACCACCACCTGCTACGAGAAGATCCAGAGCAACACCAAAGTCCTGGAGATCTCCTTGCTCCCGGAGAACGACATGTCCGCCAGGTAACTAGAGCGCTCGCTTACTCTTTGTGGGACTTGAGTAGTACACTGCATATCCATCCATCCATCCATTTTCTTCCGCTTATCCGGGGCCGGGTCGCGGGGGCAACAGTCTAAGCAGGGACGCCCAGACCTCCTTCACCCCGGACACTTCCTCCAGCTCCTCCGGGGGAACCCCCAAGGCGTTCCCAGCCCAGCCGGGACACATAGTCCCTCCAGCGTGTCCTGGGTCTTCCCCGGGGCCTCCTCCCGGTGGGACATGCCCGGAACACCTCCCGAGGGAGGCGTCCAGGAGGCATGCGGAACAGATGCCTGAGCCACGTCAGCTGGCTCCTCTCGACGTACACTGCATATTTTTATTAAATGATTTGAATATTTGTATTCTTTGCATCATTCAGATATGTTTTTTCCTTCATTTTTGTGGTCTGTCGTCTTATAATACAGACACTGGAAGTTACTCTCACAAATACTCTAACTTAAGTAGTTGTTTCCCCAAATACTTTTTTCTTTTACTTACTTTAACTAGTAACTTCTTGGGCCACTGTACTTCTCTTGAGTAATATTATTTTGAAGTTGTATGAGTAAAATGTTTGGCTACTCAAACCACCTGTATGTATCTGATAAAAATTATGATATTCAACAGAGCTATTTTCAGTATCAACAAAAAATTGGTGAACATTTGTCACTTTTATCGCAGTATCGACTGTGCCGGGATCCTGAAACTACGTAATGCCGACATTGAGTTAAAAAAAGGGGAGACGGACATCGGGCGTAAAAACACCAGAGTTCGAGTTGTGTTCAGGGTCGCCGTGCCTCAAGCAGACGGACAGATACTGTGGCTTCAGACGGCCTCCGGGCCCATCGAGTGCTGTAAGAGTTTCACACTCAGAATGTCTGGATTCTAAAATGTAGGGTGTAGAGTTTTTTCATAAGTGGTGATACATGTTTGATCCAACAGCAAAACTGACAAAAACAAAAAAGGGTACAAATTAGCCCTGCCCTTTTCAGGCATGTGTCAGCAGTGCTGTTTCTTTTATTAAAGCTATTTAATAATGTATTACGTTATTTTTTTATTCTATCATGATTTATATTATTATTCATTGTTTTATGTCCACCATATGGCCAAAGCAAGTTCCTGGTTTGTGAATTTTGTTCACTGATAATCGCAATAAAACTTATTCTGATCATTATTGTGTCCAAATATAAAATAATGATCGACTACTGTATGAAGTATAACTCAGACAAAAGTTTAATCCTTATAATATTTCATTTCACACACACTCAGTAACAAACATCCCATGATCCAGTTAGAATGACCAGTTAAGTTCTGGTTCATGCCTTTATTCATGGATGTGTTATTGCAGCCCAGCGCTCGGGCCAGGAGCTCCCTCACATGGACAGCTTCAGTCCATCCTGTTGCTGTGGAGATGGAGGAGATGAGATGATCATCACCGGCTCAAACATCTCCACCCAGTCCAAAGTGGTGTTCCTTGAGAAAGGGCCTGGTACGTTGTCTTTGCAGCCCCGGATTGTTACATACTATTTCTTTAAAACAAAAACAAGGCGAGCATTGTAATGATGTGACAATGTTCAAAATGAAATTATGTAAAATCATCGCTCTAATGCAATACTGCTGCTTTAACGGTACTAGACACTGCTGGCAATGTTTGATTTACAGAGTCAACATATGTACGATGAATGAAAACAAATAATTTCAGCATTAGCTTAATATGAAGTATGTAATGTTTTTGTTTTTATTTAGATGGGAAAACTGTGTGGGAAATGGAAGCCAGAATTCTACCAGAGAAAAGTTCTGGGGTGAGTGTTCAGAGCTACAGTATATCTTATCTTAATGCCATTTTAGTTTTGTTTGTGTGAACAAGAAGCACTTTGAACAGTTTGGGTTGAGAGCATCTACTTAAATGCGCAAAGCCCCAATACCCTATCAACTTTAAAGGAACTATCATTATCACAAAAACAACTTGTGCTTGAGTAAATATGATTAATTCATAATGTAACCTACAAGGCGTTGAATATAAAATGATATGCGCTCATTTATGCTTGTCTTTGAGGTCATGTGAATTCATTCAGTAAAAATAAGAGAAATTGTATCCCTAACCCTAAATGGATCTTCAGAGTTTGCACAGTTGGCACACTCTAAAAATCTTTAAATTTATTTTACAGGCAAGCATCGTAGTCCAAGTCCCTCCTTACATCAGGAAGCTGTCTGGTCCTGTCCAAGTCCAGTTCTATGTTTCAAATGGAAAGAGAAGAAAAAGCCTAACACAGAATTTCACCTTTTTACCCAGCTCTCACCGTCCGCTCCGCACCACCGTCACTGTCCCACCCCCTTTGGTCAAACAGGAAAGGGGCTGGGAAGTGCTGGACCTCATTTCCCACAGTGCACCTGGCTTTTCTGCCCAAGCTCCACCGGACTTATCTTATTACAATAGTGGAGAGCTTCCGGTTCACTGCAGTCCACCCCAAACTCCTCCTCGCATCCATCACTCACTGCAACCGTCTCCTGTCACACTTCCAGCAGGTCTCAATTACCCACAGTCCTCTTTGGTGCCTCTTCAGCCACCTTTGATACCCCCTCAGGTCGCTTTAGTGTCCCCCCTCGCCTACCCCTCCCCGCCCCAGCCTAGCTCACAAGGAGGGGCAGGTGTCAGTTTGTCCCCCTCTCTCAGCAGGGCAACTTTCATAACATCAGTGGAACCCCAAAAGGAACCTGTGCTCCTCAACGCAGGGTCGGTGCTAAACATCAAACAGGAGCCTAAGGACCAGCCCACCCTGGGATGTCTAGGTCTACAGGAAATTACACTGGATGATGGTGAGTAGTTTCAGAAATAGCATGCATTGGTCTGATCCATAACCAATTTCATTAACCGAAACCCAGTAATTTTTCTGGTCCTGATCCATTACGGTAACGGTAATGTTGCATCTGTTATATTAATGCATCACAAATATTACCTGTAATACTTATTGTTCCTTTGAAATGCCTTATTCATATGTCACAAATCACAAATGTGTACTCAAATGGATGAATCCGTATATTGCAGGTATCTGTGAACCAAAAAACAACAGGAAAAATATTTGTTTTTCTGTATCTCATTTTGAGGATTATATTTAAAGGGGCACTATGTATATTTTCGGTGGAGGGTCCTACACCTCTTGTTACCGTTATCACTTTGCCAGGAATTTTCCACAGTATGACTTAAAACTTACCTATCTTCTATTTATTCCATTACAAGTGTTTTGATTGTACGGTAGGCTCTCCACAGATCTGACTTGTAACTTGACCCTGTGCTGTCACCTGCTTGCCTCCTGGGAGCTGGCTGGTTATGCAAATTCTAAGCAAAGCAATAGCATGAATTGTTTCACATTTGAACATTTTCGGATCACGTTTAGCCTGAGTTGTTTGCCGTTTGCATCTTCCTGTGCAGCTGTGAGCTGTTAGTGTGTCCATGCTCGGTCGCCCGTCTTATGATGAGGCCTCCCGGTGTGCCTGTTGGAATAGTGCCTGTGTCTCTCATCCCAGATAATATTAGCTACTACAGAGTATACGGAGGGCTTCAGCTGTTTATCCAAAAAGTTTTAACATGACATGTTCTCAATAACCCCCTTTGTACAGCATTTAATTAACAACTTAATTCAGTTTGTTCAGTTAAGGAGATACCACCCTGGGTACTATTTGGGTCAGCCTTAATTCCAGATAAAAGTAAGGATGTGGTAGGAAGGGCATCTGGTGTCAGACCTCCTCGAATCAATATGTGAATCATGAGGCTGTTGTTGTGGGGACTTTGAAAAAGAACAAAAATGATCTTCAACAGTAATGTTTATGCAATGCCACAACATTTTACATATAGTTTGATGGATGTCATAAATCATCATTATTATTGTGAATATTTATGTACTGTCAAAAGAGAAAAATGTCAAATCTATGACCAGAACATGTAGAAAGTACAATCAAAGCCACTTACAATCCAATCTCTGTTTAGACCTTTGCTCTATTATAAGACCTCATATCTAATAATGCATGAATGCTTCAGGCCTAATTTTTGAATAGTGTTACTTAACAAAAGTACATTGAATACTTCTTTTCCCAGCATGCTGGCCTGGTTCCAGCTTAGATTTTGTGTTTTTGTTTACAGTGGTTTTGTTCTGTTGCTTTAGTTCATTGGTCTCAAGTTTCACACAGACCTATGAATAGAGATGCTGCCATTTGCCACACCACAAATAGAACCTTAGTCTGGGCTTGTGACATTTTCTGTACAATCTGTCATAAAATACAGTATGGGCCTGGTTTATCTCCTCATAAAGCTGTTGTGATGGTTGCTTTGACAAACAATCTGTGCAAGTTTGGAGTGAAATGGAACTGCCCAGTCAGGAGCACAAGGGCTCCCTCCAGTGGTTACACCTGGTAATAGCCAAGTCAGATTGTATCAGAATTAAGGATGCACAGATTCACTTCTCCAGCTCCAATACAGATGCAGATTAAGATTTAAGTATCTGCTGATATCCAATATTAACCAAAAGCAGTGTAGGGAATGAGAATGGCATTTTTTTCCTCAAATTATAAAAAAATTGATCCCATAGTGTTATGTAATTGTTATTTATCCTGCAACTAACTACTGAAGAGCTGTGCATAGAGTAAATTTCAAACATATAGACCTACATCAGCAAGTAAAAAGTCATATTACATCAGACCAACCAGGATATCGGCTGAACCAATATCATGGGACTGATATCCAATCCAGCATAATTTCCTGTATGGATGCCAATGTCCCTAGTCACAATCAAAAACAACCACAACAAACTATAGTGTACATGTCATAGTGAACCCCAAGGCAAATTATAAAACAATAATGACTATTTTTTAAACATAAAAATGTAGCCCATGACTGGTAAAAATCAAACAAAAAAAAGAGTAAAATATACAATATATAGTAATATTGATTTGCACCCTGACAGAAACATGGGTGGCAATCTGCCCCTTCAGTCACTACAGTTATATACAAAAAGACCTTTGTTCAAGGGTAGCAGAATTAGGCTTCTTCTAATTTATATGGATCAGTTAGCAATCCATTTGAGTTAAATCCCTTGAATATGTGAGGGACTGAAAATTACTTTTTTACATAAATTGCTTAACCTACCTTTTTCAAAGTAGTCATTTTTCCTCTCTTGTTGCAGTGAACGAGATCATTGACCGGGACATAAGTGGTCTTGGCCTGGACACGTCACAGTTCGACTCGTTCCTGTCCTTAGAATGGGAGAATGGGCACCACAAATCCAAAGATGCCTTACCGTTCTGCGGAGCTCCTCAGTGAATTAAATGATCTTCATGCGCACATCACAACCAACATGTTTGCACCAAGTGACTGAAAAGTGCCTCGAATGCATCCATCATCGCAGAAATAACTCAACAGAACTAACATCCAACCACCTTGTCTCAGGAATGTAACTATACCTCATTGACAAACCAAAGATTTACCAAAGTGACTGAAATTGACAAAGCTTAGTAACCAAAGGGCTGAAAAACATGTCACCTTATAATAATTTCTAAAGATGTGTAAAAAAAATAAAACTTATTTATTGGCCTTTTAAATCTATTTTTGATACGCTGAAAGTGGTCAAGTAAATGAAAAAATCTGCAGCTGATATTTTACATTTTAAAGTTTTAGATTGAGCTTCTGTACAGTTTACATTTGCTTTGAAGAATTTTAACTGCTTTTCAACCTGTTTTTGGTGTGACACTGAATCGTAGAAAATGTATCAAAGGTTGAATTAAAATAAGACTCAACACTGTGTGCTCTGTCATGTTTTTGAGAAATCATTTTATTTTGGGGGAGACCAGAATTGCTAAAGACATGGGACTGTGAATACATAGGCAGCACAGACTATTTCCACTTGATTGTAGTAGGACATTTGCATAAACTGGCCTATACTTTTGCTTAAATTTTGACCCAGTTATATCACTCATTTAAACAGTTGCTGATCTGGATCACTCTGAACAAAGCAGAACTCATCTACAGCCTTATTTGTGTCAGACCTCCAACAGCTACTGAGGCACGTGTACACCAAGACAGTCCCAAACTCCAGCTGCATGTCTGAGCTTTCACCCCGAAGAAGACTGACCAAAGCAGGCATAAGCTGTAGTTCAAATGTCCTGGGACTTCCACAAGAGGAGCACGGCAAAACCAATTGCGACATGTTAGCTGGTGGCTTGGAGATGAAAAGAGGATTACCACCACGACAATATCGCAAAATCTGCTCGGAACAAACTGAAATCCTCTTCATAAATCTTGCAAACACAGCATCACCATGTTGAATTTTACTTTTTTCATATTTTTCTTCACCACTGCCATCTTCACAACAGTCTAGGTCAACAACAGAAATGCCCTCTCTCTTTTCATAGGCCTTAAGCAATTCCTGAGCATGGGTCAAGTCATGGTCTTCCCCATATAGATCGGTTTCCTCTATAACGCTGATAAAGTAAGGGCGAAAGCAAGGTGGGGTGTCCTCAGAGGGTCCAAGTTGTAGCTCCTCAAGCTTCTTGCTCATGTCCGTGTCATCGGTGACTGCTAATTCTGCTGGAAAAACAAACAAAATGTGAAATAAGTACAATTTTCTCTACATAACTGCATGTTATAATGAAGATGCAACCACCACGCCCACTAAATAACCACAAAATAATGGGCTGATGTTTTGTTGTTTTTCTTTGGCAACAATTAAAAAAAATCCTTGGTTACAAAGGCTGTTTAGAAATCGACTATAGAACAATAACTACTTCTTCCTAACACATAGCAACTCTAGCACCTTTGATTCCATTATTGGTTTTATTTGGAGCTTGTTTCTTCACGTTTGCCCCTGATTCCTCGCCTTCCTGTCCTCCTTCCATTCCCCAGTCATCGGCGGAGTCACACCAGTCTGTAGCCGAAAGGGACAGCTCCTGGGGCGGGGTGGGGAGTCTGGCAGTGTCTGCTTCCAGACACTGAGAGCGGAGGATTCTCCAGCACTCAGATCGACCACTACAGTCATCTCCGAGACAGGCGAAAACGTGCAGTGTCCGGTGATAGGGCGACCCCTCAAGTGGGCAGTACACCTGGACAATGTGAACCAACGCCGATCCGCAGCGACTACAGCGGGGAAAGTTGTGGGACATTGGCGACGGGACATCGGGCTGACCGCCCACTTTATTAGTCATAAAAGTGGACTGATGTCGCTTTTTGTCGAGCTCTCCGTCACAAAATCCCACCAGAACCACGTCTGAACCCGGGGAAGCCATCTCCACACGTTTCTGACACAAACCGGAAGAGATCAACTTCTGCCCGACACCAAAATATGACCTACAAGAAACACAGGGCAGTCGGAACAAATCTTCAGATTAAAAAAAATAACAGAAGTAGTACTGGTTAAAAAGAACAACAGAAGAAAAAATTACCAAAATTTAAAATCTTACAGCACCTGGTATTCCCAAGCGGTCTCCAATCCAAGTACTAACCAGGCCAGACCCTGTTTAGCTTCCGAGATCAGACTACGGATCTACTGGATCTGAGGACCTGAAGGGCTCGGGCGTGTTTTTTATTTTAAAAAAAATCTTTTATTATTAAAGTTACATGTTTTAAAACCACAATAACATTCGCAAAGTACTCAGAAGACACATTGAGGGATGTGGGCACGGAAACAAACACTACTGGGTACAAGGGCTAAGGGACTTGAAGGTAGGGTGGTATGACCGTAAGCAAATGTGATATGTCTTTAATAGCTTGTGATATTTTGGCATTTATAGTAGATTTTGATATTTGGCACTAAGAATCTGCCTAGATTATGCCTATTAGCAGAAATTATGTGTCAAATAATGTGACCTTAAATCTAAAAACTATGCAGAATATAGTATAAACATATATTTTCCCCCAATTAAATACAGTTTTGCCCGTTGATAATAAACTACTGTATAATGAGACAATTGCGCCATCTAGTGCACAAACAACGACGCATAGGGCTCGTCACTTCCTTTGTGATTCTTTGTGATGGTGGGCTATTTATTAACTATTATTAAATCCTAGATTATTATAGATTATTAGTCATTATTTTCAAAATTAACTGCACGAGTTATGTATTTTATTGATGGAGTCTTTATTTCTAAATGTAGGCCCCGCTGAGTGTGCTGTAATGTCTATTGTGATGTGTATATGTTTGTTGTGCTGTGTTGTGGCTGTATTTGTCAAACAAGCTCTGTGTGCGTGAAAATGAATTTCCTTTTGGGGACAATAAAAGTCTAAAATCTCAAGTCTAAATAGGCCATGAAATTGAAGGAGGCTGAACGGTGATGAGGGGATTTTTTCTCCCTCTAAAGTTACACGATGAACACACAAATGACACACAAATTACATCAAGGCCAGTGTTGCATAAAACACGTTATGTAGGTGTTTTATTTCTCCATACTTACATCTCAGCTGCCATGATCAGCTAGTATCGGTATTTTCCGTATCCTACAAAAGTGTACATTGTTACTAGGACTGCTTATTTCAGAGTATCCTATTGCACACAGCATGTTTATTTGGGCAGACTGGGCTGTGTGCACCTCTGTATCCTATGGGTGGAGACTAAAGGTTGTCCACAAAAAACTGCAGACAACAAAGTCATCTTCATCGCCTGCCACTTATTCATCTCGGGGTCCTGGATTTTTCGAAAGGCTGTCGAGGTTAACATCCCTTTGGAGAAAAGTGTGGTAAATTAACTCGATCCGTGCGTGTACAAGAAGGTAAGCGCCAAAAGCCACGAGAACTTCTGCACCAGCAACGAACTCCACTCTCTAAAAGTTACCCTGTGTACTATCGCAAAGCAGCGCCATAAAAACCTAAACGTGTACAGGTTTTTGACGACGATCGGTGCTTTTTTATTATTATGATATTACTGCGGTTTTGATGTAAAAGTGTAGGGTGAAGGCAGGTCTGGTATTTTTTGGGAGTGACGTGTCTGTTTTGATGTCCCAACTCCGTAGAAAACTACAAGCGCGCTGTTGTTGCTTCTGTTGTGAGACAAAATCACACGTAACCTAGCAGTTAGCACTTTTCCAAAACCATAATTATATGTTTTCCCTGTGAAATGGCACGTAGATGTCGTCCAACTATTAGACATTGGCGTATAATTTTAGCGAAAAAGATTAAGGGTTTATGCTATAGCTTGGTTTTAGCCTAACCTAGCATTTACCTAGCATCACAAAGGCTAAACGTGTAACATTAGGCTAATATCAAATATACTCTCCTTTTCCTCTCTTTTTGATTAATTATTTATAGCCAATCTGCCCCATGACTACGTAAATATATAGACAAGATTTAACTTGTATGACGTTAACGTGTGAGGGGAAAAATGCTTTGTATTGCAATAGTTTTATTCCTTACATCAACAAATCACAGGTCTAGCTTTTAAAATGTATTTAGTATTTTGATCCACTTATAGTAATTGCTCTTACAATGACCTTATGATGTGTAGAGGGTGAGAAAAATCCTTGTACATTAATAGATTACATGGAAGGTCTTCTCTTCTAAAATGGATCAGACTAGTATTAAAGGTTGTGTACCATATTCAAAAATCCAGACTATATTTGCTATTACAGTGACGACACACTCTATTTACATTATGGTCATACAATTAGGTGGCAACGACTCTATAAACTACAACACTCGTATCCTCTTTACTAATACCTGGTATGAACAGGTCTGCCTTGTTTTGGAATCAGCAGCACACCCCGAGCAAAGCAAGCTGTAACTCCCACATCCATCAACCTGTTATGCTACTTGTCTTTTTATGTGTTGTTTTAAATATAAAATGTGTTGTTTTAAATATAAAAAGTACAAATTTATGGATCATAAATCATTTTTTCGCTCTGGAAAAATGTTTGTAATTGCCTTGTGTGTTTTTCCAAAGACATGAGTGAGGCAGAGGAGGTGCCTGAGGACGTGCCTGCATACCTCAAAGATGAACCAGCACCAACAGGTAAAGAGGTCCCCAACTCCCGTGACAGTTTAAAGCCTGGGTGTTGTATTACAAACTATAGGACCAAGCATGCATATTTTATGGTTATGGTGATGTGTTTTTACAAAATAAAAGTTTGAAGGTTGTGTTAGTTTCCATATTAGATAAGCTTGCAGTGCACTAATCTAATATTGGAACTCCTGATAGCAGCGTAGTAAATGCTAATATAGGCACCATGTTGCAGTAGTTTTTAGTATTTGACCTCAAGATAAAACTGAAAATAAAAGTGACAAACTAACTGCAACTGAGTGATTCACTGAGGTTTCTATGCTAAATGCCATGCTAATTGCATATTCAGATATTTATTTTTAAAGATCCCATGACATGGTACTTCTTGATGCTTTTATATGGCGCCTTAATGGTTCCCTAATACTGTAAATGAATCCTTCTTCAAAATCAAGCCTCAGTGCATGAGATAGCCCCATGAACAGACAGAGTCAAAAATATCTCTCTCACACACTTTGTTATGGGCGTTTTTGCTTGAATGCAAATGAGGAGGACAGAGACAGGCCAGTGCAGCAGGTGAGGGTGTGGCCAAACTCTCCGCTCTTTCCTCTTTAGCGGTGCGCTGTGCGCTGGCCCCACTTCCGCGTTGAGACGCGTTACATTGAAAAATAAACACATCTTGCATTGAGTAGCTCGTTCGCGGTCCAAACTCTCTGGGCATGATTTCCAGAGACGGCGGGTAGACATCCAGACGGGGGGTGGAACTGCATTTGCATTTTTCCCCGAGTGTGACGTCAGAAAGTCCCCTTGTTCAGAATCGCCCGTTTGGGCTGTCTTTTTTTCAAACGCGGAAAAGGATCGCAAATGCTCAATTTACACATTTCACAACTTTTAGCCATGGGGGGGCCCCTAAACAGGGTAGGGAGCTCACATTAACGTTGAAAAACCTCAGAAAGTCAAAATTTCATGCCATGGGACCTTTATAATCTGACATGGGCATGTCTCGTTTGAGATATTTCCTTTACTTTGCTGCCTAAATGTAGTTAAAACACAACAACAATAATAAGAGCATAGTTGGAAAGATAAGATGGCAAAAAAATAACAGTGACTGAGAGCATTGCTTCACAGATTGCATGTTCAACTCTGGCAACTGTGGAGCCTTTCTGTACAATGTATGCATGTTTTCTCTGTCCCTATGTATGTGGAATGCTTAGGTTATTATTTTTCCCCTATCAACCAAAATATGCTCAATAGGAAAAACCCTCCAACTAAGCTAGTCTTTATTTGACCAAGCCTAGCACAAGATCTGAAAATGGTTCTCTGGATGCTGCAGTGCAGCAACCCACTGACACTTTGCTCTGGAATCATAGAAACATGGATAAAGTGCAGTGCAGGAATCAATAAAGGATACCTTAACCTCAAATTTTAAAAGTTACAAACTGTTTTTAAGGCCTTTAGTGGTGAGATTTGTTATTTTTTTCTCACTTTGTATAAAGTCATAACTATAACTCTTTGTTTATATTATAGATCCCAACAAGGACCACCCGCAGCCACAGCCAGGCTTGTTTGGCAAGTTAGCAGGAGGGCTGTATGGTGTTACCAAAGGGGCCGTCGGAGCCACAGTGGGAGGCGTGGCCTGGGTCGGAGGGAAGAGTTTGGACCTGACTAAAACGGCAGTGACCTCTGTTGCCGCGGTGCCAGCCATGGGTGTGGGCCTGGTCAAAGGCGGAGTGTACGCTGTAGCTGGAGGAGTGACCGCTGTGGGCTCGGCAGTGGTCAGCAAAGTTCCCATTGGAGGAGGAGGAAAAAAGAAGGACAAGTCTGACTGATGGGTAATGGCAACGTGGATGAAAGGATCGACGATTAGTGATAATAAAGCCCAACACAGGACTCACAATTTCAGTGAAGGTTTGGTGAGGGGTGAATTTTTTTTTTTTTTTTTGATCATTACATTAGAAGGTGTGAGTGTGTTAAATGTGTGTTTGCTGTTACTCCCTTACATATTCCTTTTTATAATGTAAGGCCAAACGATGAAAGACACAATAAAATGTTGTGTGCTGACATAATTCCAACAAAATGTTATGAGTGTAAACATACTCAAGTAATTTCTGTATGTCTTTGGTTTATTTCTTGGGTTTAATACAAGTACTGTTTTGTTACCTTTTGCAAGACAATCAAAGATCTGTTCACTGCCGAGCATTCTTTTGGGAGAGCACAGTATTATGGTTTCTGCATTCTCCTTTGGGTTCTTTTTTGTTTATTTTTAGCTTATGTTTTTGTCCTAATGGCCCATCCTTACATATATATAGCAAATAGAAAGCTATTTTGATGAGGCAAACTATTTTTACAGTTTAATAAATGAACCTATTGAACTGACTGCTGCATGAACTTAAAAAAACTTGACACTTTCTTTACTGTGACATGATTCCTCTTTGCATCATTGTTCCATATTCTGAATAAGAAGAAAATCTGCTACAACTGCAACTCCGTTAAGATTTAGATATGCTTATTTCATGACAGTGCATTTTTCGAGTTTCAAAAACCTGCAATTTAATAAAGATTTTTATACAACTTTTTAACTTTCAAAAGCCTTGTGCTGTGCTTAAAATAGGTTTTCGAAGCTGTCAAAACAGTGTTGTAGAATGTTGCAATCTAATAATGGTTATATACAGATGTTTGAATAAAAATGTGTAAAAATGCTTGAATGGGTTCTTTATTTTAAGTATATGCACGTTTACAGGTGTATGACACATGGGACGTGTGTTAAAGCCAGGGTTACCTTTTAATGACCAATAGGAATAAGGTTAACCTTATGGAATTGACATCTGAAATGAGTTGTCTAGTGAGGGCAGGTCATAAAAGAACATTCTGACATTTCAGCTTGTTTAGTAATGGGAACACTTGACCGGTCAGGATGTACCTTTATTACGCAATTTCAAACATGGTTAATAAATCACCTTATCAAAACATCTCACTAATTTGACTAAATTTCTATGAAGTATACATCAATGCAATTTTACCAGTGGTTTATTAAATGGAACATATGTCCTAGAACTATTTATTACGCATATTTCAATCAATCAAACAATATTTATAAACCGCTTTTCATACAAAAACAAAGCGCCTATATTTCTATACATCCAGTAAGTGATAACCATGACCTGACTCATCAAGTGTGTTGAGATATCTGTGTATTTTAACTGTCTACTGATCAGGTTTGCTGATCAATATTGGTCCAACAGAACCTACTACTCTTGGCTCAGGATTTTTAGTGACCACAGCATTGACATCTCTCCCTGTAAACAAATACAAATGTGAGAGGATATACAAACTGAGATTCCTATATTTTTCAGATAATTATATTGCATTATTGTTTACTTTGTCTGTAGCATGATGGTTCACAGTTGTGTCCTGGTTTGGCATCACACACATCCGTACTGCAGTGAATGTATATCTGAAAGAAAATAGTTTGTGTCAAGCAAGGCTACACAGAGAATATGTCATTGTAATGTCTAGGCCAATGTGTTACCTGTTGTGTGAGAGGAGAAAATAAGCTGGTGTCAACAAAGGTGAACATTTTGAAAAAGAAACGTCTGTAGTGGGATGGGTAGTCCAGTCCAGAGTAGGGTCCAATGGGAACTATAGTAGATAGGTAGCGGTCATCTTTGTATGGACACCTTAATCAGAATGTAAAATTGTTAGTGTGCCATATTATTATTATATTATATCACAACAGTAACAGAAATTATGTGGACATTTTACCCATGTATCAAGATGTCCCACTGTGGCAGAGTGTGAGGGTTAGGGCTGGTTGTTACCCAACATCGACCAAGCTGCAGGACAAGTAAAGGATCTGTCTTATCCATTAGCTGAACTTCTACATACACTGGCTCTCTCAGTACTTTAGTTACTGGGTATTCAGTGTAATATGAAGTGTAGGCTGCATCCACTGAAAGAAAAACATATTATTATGATATACATGCATTTAAAACTATTATAATTCACTCCAGATGCTATTTACCCTCATAGCAACCCTTTGTTTGGCATTGTCCATTAGCCAGCCTGAGTTGTACATTTATTGGTCCTATAGCAGCAACCGGACGTATGGGGATGTCGTCTTTTACGACCGCCACAATCACCGTTTCAACAGCAGTGGCAGTGTACTTACACTGAAAGAGCAACCTGAGAGAAAATAAGGACATATAACATGGAATTATAATCCATCAAATTCATATTGTCCTTACTTACTCAAACTGGCTATCCCTGGTAATAGAACCATAAGGTCCCACACCAACTTCATATGAGCTCGACATCCTGTTCTGATAAAATATGGCATCAGGATACTCCTAAAAATGCACACAAAGAATGTTTAATGTCAGCAGGCACAAGGGGGCTGGTTTGAAAAGGAGAGTTCCTACCATGACTTGAGAACCACATTTAGTCACAGGAAACTGATATATGGAAAACTGAGAATTGGAATCAACATAAGAACAGCCTTGGTCGGTCCCCAGAAATGAGATGGATGTTAAGTCAATTCTTGGAATGGTAGCATCTTTGCACACTACAACAATGAACTGGCCGTCTTTGGTGCACTGAACAGTCACTGGGGAAGTAAACAGACCAATTCATTTTCTGCAATTACATAAAATGTGTAAAACAAACAAACAGAAACAATGAAAAAATCCTCACCTGCCCTCCCAAAGAAACAACTCTGACCATCAAAACAGCAATTGATGGCTTCGCAGTCACTAGCTGATATATCTGCAGCTCCACAGGGTACACGTACCCCAGCAGCAACATCACAGGTATATGGATCCATTGGCTCCTTTTGGCCTTGTAGGTGCCCAAAACCTCCAGTGTTTTCCACTGGCGCCCCTGGCTGAGATGTTTGAGAATTGGCAGGTTGGTTTCCTAAACTTGTCCACTGGCTTCCTATTTGTGAAGATAGAGGATTTGCAGATGTACTTACTGAATTAACCCACTGGGTACCTGACTGTGAAGGTACGAGATCAGCTTGTTGCTTACCTGAACTGGACCAGTGACTTCCTGTTTGTGAAGGTAGAGGTTCTGCAGGTTTACTTCCTGTACTAACCCACTGATAACCTGATTGTGACTGGCTTCCTGTTTGTGAAGGTAGAGGATCGGCTGGTTGGGTTTCTTTTTTAATCCACTGGTAACCTGACTGGGAAGTTTGAGTATTGGGAGGTTGGTTTCCTGAACTGGACCCCTGACTTCCTGTTTGTGAAGGTAGAGGGTGTGCAGGTTTACTTCCTGTACTAACCCACTGATAACCTGATTGTGACTGGCTTCCTGTTTGTGAAGGTAGAGGATCGGCTGGTTGGGTTTCTTTTTTAATCCACTGGTAACCTGACTGGGAAGTTTGAGTATTGGGAGGTTGGTTTCCTGAACTGGACCCCTGACTTCCTGTTTGTGAAGGTAGAGGGTGTGCAGGTTTACTTCCTGTACTAACCCACTGATAACCTGATTGTGACTGGCTTCCTGTTTGTGAAGGTAGAGGGTCTGTAGGTTTACTTCCTGTACTAACCCACCGATAACCTGATTGTGACTGGCTTCCTGTTTGTGAAGGTAGAGGATCGGCTGGTTGGGTTTCTGTTTTAATCCACTGGTAACCTGACTGGGAAGTTTGAGTATTGGGAGGTTGGTTTCCTGAACTGGACCCCTGACTTCCTGTTTGTGAAGGTAGAGGTTCTGCAGGTTTACTTCCTGTACTAACCCACCGATAACCTGATTGTGACTGGCTTCCTGTTTGTGAAGGTAGAGGATCGGCTGGTTGGGTTTCTGTTTTAATCCACTGGTAACCTGACTGGGAAGTTTGAGAATTGGCAGGTTGGTTTCCTGAACTGGACCCCTGACTTCCTGTTTGTGAAGGTAGAGGTTCTGCAGGTTTACTTCCTGTACTAACCCACCGATAACCTGATTGTGACTGGCTTCCTGTTTGTGAAGGTAGAGGATCGGCTGGTTGGGTTTCTGTTTTAATCCACTGGTAACCTGACTGGGAAGTTTGAGTATTGGGAGGTTGGTTTCCTGAACTGGACCCCTGACTTCCTGTTTGGGAAGGTAGAGGTTCTGCAGGTTTACTTCCTGTACTAACCCACCGATAACCTGATTGTGACTGGCTTCCTGTTTGTGAAGGTAGAGGATCGGCTGGTTGGGTTTCTGTTTTAATCCACTGGTAACCTGACTGGGAAGTTTGAGAATTGGCAGGTTGGTTTCCTGAACTGGACCCCTGACTTCCTGTTTGTGAAGGTAGAGGTTCTGCAGGTTTACTTCCTGTACTAACCCACCGATAACCTGATTGTGACTGGCTTCCTGTTTGTGAAGGTAGAGGATCGGCTGGTTGGGTTTCTTTTTTAATCCACTGGTAACCTAACTGGGAAGTTTGAGTATTGGGAGGTTGGTTTCCTGAACTGGACCCCTGACTTCCTGTTTGTGAAGGTAGAGGTTCTGCAGGTTTACTTCCTGTACTAACCCACCGATAACCTGATTGTGACTGGCTTCCTGTTTGTGAAGGTAGAGGATCGGCTGGTTGGGTTTCTTTTTTAATCCACTGGTAACCTAACTGGGAAGTTTGAGTATTGGGAGGTTGGTTTCCTGAACTGGACCCCTGACTTCCTGTTTGTGAAGGTAGAGGTTCTGCAGGTTTACTTCCTGTACTAACCCACCGATAACCTGATTGTGACTGGCTTCCTGTTTGTGAAGGTAGAGGATCGGCTGGTTGGGTTTCTGTTTTAATCCACTGGTAACCTGACTGGGAAGTTTGAGTATTGGGAGGTTGGTTTCCTGAACTGGACCCCTGACTTCCTGTTTGTGAAGGTAGAGGTTCTGCAGGTTTACTTCCTGTACTAACCCACCGATAACCTGATTGTGACTGGCTTCCTGTTTGTGAAGCTAGAGGGTCTGCAGGTTTACTTCCTGTACTAACCCACCAATAACCTGATTGTGATGGGTTTCCTGTTTGTGAAGGAAGAGGATCGGCTGGTTGGGTTTCTTTTTTAATCCACTGGTAACCTGACTGGGAAGTTTGAGTATTGGGAGGTTGGTTTCCTGAACTGGACCACTGACTTCCTCCTTGTGAAGGTAGAGGGTCAACAGATCCACTTCCTGTAGTAACCCACCAGTAACCTGATTGTGACTGGCTTCCTGTTTGTGAAGGTAGGGGATCAGCTGGTTGGGTCCCTGAATTTATCCACTGGCTCCCCGACTGTGAAGGTGACAAATTTGGTTGGTTTCCTGAGCTGGACCATTGATGACCTGTTTGTGATGATGAAGGATTCTCAGGTCGAATTACAGGTGGGTTCCATTGATGATGTGCACTATGACCCGAAGATGGTTGGCTCGCTGAGAACTGTTGGGATGACCAAGTGTAACTACCCTCTGAATATGGCGCATTGAGCAGAGGAAGACCCTCCTGAGTTCGAGACCATTGAGCACTTCCGGGATAGGACCTTGAAACTATTTGGCGACTTGCCTGAGGAGGGTGGGCAGAAGGGTCTGGCTCTGGAGTCCACTGATTGAAGACCTTCGGTGGTGGAGGTGTAGCCAGTGAATTTGTGGAAAACCAATCCAATCCACTCTCAGGATGAGGAGAGTCTGGTTGCGAAGGATTAGATCCCTTGACCCTTCCTTGAGCTTTTAATCCAACGATACATCCCAGCAGGGCTACTGCCATTGCAGCAGCTGTCCAGCTATTCGCCATGGTGTTGCAGTTCTGACCATGCAATCCAAGTGTTTCATCAATACAGGACATCATATTTATACAATACTGGAGGCTGGGTTTCAAAACCCAACCTCCAGGTCAAATCTGATCCAATCATGGTAAAGATTGTTTTGAGCTGTTGCTTTTTTTGACCACTGGTAAGTACCAACTAAAAAGGATGAAGGATCAGATAAAAAAAAATGTTTGTTTTCTCAGGTCATGTCAGTGCCACTGGACATGACAATGTGACATTTAGCAGTTTGTGGACAAATTAAATGTCAAACAGCATTTGGTTTACAACATCATTATTTGGTCAGTACTAAAAGATTGAAATAGACATTAAATAATAATAGGGGTTAAATAAAAATAGCCATTTTTATTTAACCCCTGGATCCTGGATCATTGGTGAGCAATTTCCATGTTTTATGTGCATCATAAAAAAGTTGACCTACATTTCAATAGGCCACGTGGACTCATATTGCATACAATAACCATAAGAATAAAATGTTGATTGATTGTCATGACTGAAAAGTTTACAATCATTAGCATGATATGCATGTATGTATGTATGTATGTATGTATGTATGTTATGTATGTATGTATGTATGTATGTATGTATGTATGTAGGCTATGTATGTATGTATGTAGGCTATGTATGTATGTATGTATAGGCTATTCATTCATTCATTCATTTATTAATTACAGAGCTGACAAGCCATACATTTAGTAAACAGGCGACTTCATTTCCCATAATCCTTAGCGGCTCTAATTCACGGAGAAGCAGTGCGCGTGAAAGACGCACAGACGCACTCTTCATCCACCGCCGTGAGAGCAGTGAGAGCTAGCGGTGAAGGCTTTTCTGGGCAGAAATGTCACTGTCACCCGATCCAAGTACCAACCCCGGGAATCGGAGGAGAAGACACACTCAAGGTGAGCCTAATGGTAGTCAAACAGAGTAAACAAGGTAGGTCTATCAGTTCGTATATGCTTAATCTTGAACTACGACAACAGAAGACATCGCAGACATTTTTATAATTAAATTGTTTCTTAACCTGTTTTATGCTGTTATTTGGGTTTATAATTAAGCAACAGCCTTTACAACATACTTAGGATAGCATATTCTACCTTACTGGGATATTTAAAACCCACCACAAACGCGTCTAATTTCACCAAAAGCAAAAAGAGGAACTCCTTTGTAAGGTTTTTAAAGTGGGAGTACTTAAATCAGTAATTTAAATATCTGGGTGATATTTTTTGAAACATTTGAGATTTTGTCTTAATGAAGCTTTACAATGAACTGGTGACATAATGGCTGTTATGTCTGTGAGTAAAACTAGAGAACAGACCACTTGTGTGCAGTGGGCAGGGGACTGGTGGGCTCACTGGCTAATAGAAATATTAGCCAATCATTTCCATTATTTGTCTGTAAAAATAATAGACCTACTTCACTTGACATCAGTCTAAATGCCTTCAGATAAATCATATTTTGTTTTGACTCAAGTCATAATAAAATATAATAATCCACTTTTTCATCCACACAGTTAAAGAAAAGGAAAATTGTATTCTAGATGAGTCCTGGGACAGTCCTCCTGCATCGTGCGAACAATTGAGTGCTTCCATAGAAGTCGGCACACCTTCTTCCCTCCACTCCGTCTGCCTTGTTCCGCATTCAACAAAAGCCTGCAAGTGAAATGATATAGTTTGTACCAATTTGCCATCAATAAGCATGCATTTATTCTCTACATCATTTGTGCTCCCCATAAGGTCAGAGCCATTACATGTGCGATGATTACACATGTGGTGATGAGCCCCAAAGTAAAAGAACTATCAGAGCAGAGAATGAAGTGGAGGCCAACAAACTGGTCAACAACTATAGGGTAAGTGCAGCAAATACAATGTACTAAATGTGCACTGCAATGTTTTGTACATGTTTAAGAGTTTCATTTATTTTTTTGGGTGCCAGTTTGGTTTTAGGAAATGGAAGAGCCATGTGACAGAGCGCCCATTTGAAGGCCGGTCTGATGTTGTAAAGGAGCTCTACTCAGAATTAAATGTTGTTAAACCCTATACAAGTGAAGGTAGATCTCTTAAAACAAGTATACAATAAATGTATCGATATTAAAGGGCCTGTACCTGATTTAAAACCATGTTTCAGTATGACATTTTTGCCCTGCCCACTTGAAAGTGCACCATGACAGAATCAAGTGGGATAATGCCAGGCAGTTGGTTTCCCATGATTTTTAGTAGCTATGTGCCTGATTGGATGAAAAACAGATGACCCTATCAGTTGCTTCTATGTTTAATATTCTCAGAGAAAATGCTATGTAAAATTAATAGATTATATTTTACAATGTTTTAAGTTTAGGCTTAAGCCTTTATTGGTCTCACACACAATGACACACAGTGACACACGGGAGAAATTTGACTTCTGCATTTGACCCATCCTTTTTCAGGAGCAGTGAGCAGCCATCTTTTTTCGGTGCCCGGGGGGCAGTACCGTGAAGGGTCTTGCCCAAGGACCCACACTGGTTAGCTCATTGCCCGGGGGGCAATGAGCTAATGTTTGCTTATTTAGCAACTTTTACCATACAATGCATAATGTAAAGAGTGTTTATCTTAACAAGATTAGATTAAAATCCGGTGCAGGCTCTTTAATTAATACATTTTGTGCAACGCTCACCTTGTGTATATTTTGTTCTGCTAGGTCATTTTATAACCTGTGGAAATATAGTTTATATCTTTCTCTTTGGCTGGTGGGTGTCTCTGGCTTATCTGCTGGTTGGCATCCTCATGTTTATCACTATTATTGGGTTTTCTTATGGTAGGTATAAGTGATATGCATCTATATGTTTAAAGTACTGGTGTCAAACCTTTATTCTTCTTTGCCTTTCAGGTAAACTGTGCTTCAAATTGTCCTGCTACTTTTTATGGCCATTTGGCAGGTCCATTCATCAGGTACTGTGGAGTTATGAGGGTTCATTTGTACAATGTTTTTAGAGTGTATTTAATGGTTTCATTGCTTTTTAATATCCACAATGAAAGTTATACAAAACTTTCACCATTATATTATCTATAATGCAATATATAGAAAAATATATGCAACAAAACAAACAAATTATTCGGTCACTATAGCTGTAATAACTTTAAATAATTACCTATTTATACAACCATTTTGCAAACTCCAATAGTGTTGTCACAGTACAAAACACAGACAACAGTATGTGATTTTCAACATAAAATTATAGTACCTTCTTTTATATTACCATGCAGCCTGTGTAATCTCTGTTGTTCAAGGTTGTTCGATAGTGGTGAGCATATATCATTCTAAAGTTATTCAGGAAAGGTTCATTTCTGTCCTGTCAATGTGACTTTTTAGTATCGATACCTACCAAATAAGTATCTAGTTTTGATATAAGTTTTAGTATCGATTAGTATCTGATTTTTCAATTCTTTTAATAAGCCTAATCTGTAAAGATGTAAATTTGTGTTCCCCCATCCCTTTTCAATTTACAGAAAATGTGTTGAATTGTCATTATCATTACAATCATCATTAAATATCATTAAAAGCATGTTTCCCAGATAGGTAACACTATGAGAAGGTGCTGCAGGAATACACCACACTGTAACTGCATCCAAGAGGAGACAGCTCCTGATTCAACATTACTGCTGCCTTCTCCCGCTGTGCTGCCGCCGGAAGAGCCTCAAGAACATGTCCAAACCTCATACTGGGTATCTTTTCATATGGGATTCATTATTTATACAGAATTAATTGTAAAGTAAATGAAATGTTCCTTTATTCCATAGTGTCGCTTCTCCACATACATCTGGCTGTTGCTGGGTTACCCTCCACTGGTGCTGATCCATTGCTTGGCCTGCTTCATCTCGTGGATCCTTGTCTTCACCATCCCTGTTTCCAAAATGAATGCAAGGACTCTTGGTGTTGTCCTGCTCCTACCTCCTGAAGATGTCTATGTTTCTTCTTGTTCAAGGCTAAAGGTACTGATCGATTTGTTATTAATAAAAATAATTAATTTCAACTTTTAAAATGTTTCATCAGCAGGCTGTGGAAACAAAAGCTCTGCTGTGCTGCTATCACGCTACAAACTGGTATTACTACAAATACACTGTGGATGGCATCAATGTGTTTGCTGTCAGCATCCTTTGACTATATAAGAAGAGAGCTATTGATTTTGTTTTCCAACTCAATGCTTTTATCAACCTTGACTGAAATTTACAGATCTACTTCCTCTGGTAGTTGTTGCCATAGTGATTGGATACATTGACAAAGAAAACCAGTTTGCCAGCACTGATGTTAAATTTGCTATAGCAGTTAGCTCTATTATACCATTGTCTTACTACATTGGTATGGGCATTGCAAGGTATGTTTGTTTTTTCTTAATTTTGAATTATTATACAAGGCATTTGAATCCCATGTACATGATGTAAACCACAATGACTGTTGCAGCATCTCAGCCCAGAGTAACTTTGCAGTGGGTGCTGTGGTCAATGCCACGTTTGGCTCCATCACAGAGTTGACCTTTTACATCACAGCTCTTCTGAGAGGTCACAGAGAGGCCAACCAGTGTTTACAGGAAGTAGTCAAAGCAGCACTGACCGGCACACTGCTGGGATGCATTCTCTTCATCCCGGTGAGAATACACATTTTGAAGCTACAACACCTTAAAGGTCCTATATTACACAACATGGACTCTTGTGAGCTTTAAGCAATATTGTATGATCAAATCATACCCTGAGTTGTGTTTTACTTCACTCACACATGTTTAGTAATCCTTTATTATTAGTCTGTCTACATCTACATCTTTGTGATGATGAAGCAACATTAAAACATAGATCCGAACGTAGCCTAATATGGGCCCTTTAAAAACAAGGAATCTGACCTGGCTAGCCCTATTGTTGTTTTTGTTTGTTTTGATTTAGGTTTGAGGATAGAGTTATAGATGGGAGACAAATGATGTCCGAGACCTCAATTTCTGTTCAGGGAAGGATTCTCTTTCTTGACAAAAAAATTGCCTCTTTAACTCCCCTCTCAAACCAGTTCCAGTTGAACTGGTCTGGTCAGGTCCAGAGGTGTGAAAACACCCATTATGGCCCTGAATGCCTATGCTAACAAGACCCCACACTCCACTCCCACTGCATATTAAATAGGCCTACCTAACTAACAGAAACTGTAAACAAGTAGGTGTGATAGTTTCAAAGTAATTTCATTGTAGTTAGCTCCTCCCTTCAGGCAGATATAGAAGTGTCCACCAGCGTCTGACCAGAACTGAAGCAGCAGCTTGGATGAGCTACGAAACGTATTCGACCAAATAAACTTTTGTCCAGTTGACAAATTTAATTTCTAATTTTTCCATGCAGAATGGTTGAATTTACTTGAATTTAATTTACATTTAATTTACATGTTTCATTAATTTGCACACACATAGGATATACATTCAGACTTTCTTTACAAATTCATTTAAACCATCATACTTTATTAATAGGTAAAATCTTGTCTTTGGCCAGGGATGTGAATGGAATGTCCCTTTAGTTTCTCAAACCTCTGAATCCAACCAAACAAATGCTTCTCTCTGTGACGGTGCTTTTCTTGTAGGGTATCTGCATGATAATTGGTGGCCTAAGACACAGTGAACAAAGATTCAACAGCCGCTCCACTGGAGTCAGCTCGGCGTTGCTTTTCATCTCTGTTGGCGGCAAGTCCCATTTGACATACATTTTAAAATAATTTTTTAATGGTTGTCTTCATATTCTAGAATATGATTGGCCACAATTCCACAAATGTTGTACATGTACAGTCTTATTTTTATACCAGCAACCTGCACAAAAAATATTTTATTTAATGTTTCATAAAACCCAGCCATAGCACTTCATGTAAGCAAATGTGTGATTTCTTGAGTATTCCTACTTAAATTAAATGTTTTCTGAGTCGTTCTTCACCGCGCCTAATTACAGGTGTTTTCACTCCCACGCTGTTCTCCAAGGCTTATGGGAACCTTGTTTGTGACGCCTGCTCAAGTGTGAATAACAGTGGACCATTTGTCTGCCATAACTGCCATTATGATCTGGTAGGCAAAAATAGGAGGATTTTCATTTTGAGAATTATGTTTTCTCAACCTTACGTTTAATACATGTTTTAATTTGACAGAACAATGGGACCTTATTTCACAACCATGTCCAGTAAGTATATTCATACTGGCACACAGGAGGGCTCGACCTTACTACTTTTTTTTAACTGCTGTGGATTGTGTTTTTTTTTAAGTAACCAGTGTTGTATAAAGTACTGGAAAATCAAACTCAAGTAAAAGTATAGGTACCCCTCCCAAAAATGACTTTGGTAAAAGTTGAAGTCACTGACTGAAATGTTACTTGAGTAAAAGTCTTAAAGTATCTGGAACTTCTTGTACTTAAGTATGACAAGTAATGTCAAAATAAATGTACTCAAGTAATGTAATTAAAAGTACAAGTAAAAGTATCAAGCAAAAAATTTAATATTTTTTAATGCCCCCCCCCCCCCAACCTTTGTTTTTTTTAAATAACAGTGCTGAAAATAAGGCATACATAACACCATTGAAGGAGTGTGTTTTTTGCAATTGGGCCCTTAATTCAACTGTAAAGCACCATGTTGGGCTCACCCATGGTAGTTTTGTGTCATATGGAGCACTGTCGAAGATATTGGGTTTGGTGATATCCATGAAACGCCGTCCTATGAGCAAGTAAATGCAGGCACAAAATATGTTATCTGTAATTTAATAATTATGGTACGGTAGCACTAATGACGTGTAGTATATGTTCTTGTTTTAAAACATCTGGGTTGTGTGGGGATGTTGATTGATTAAACTAGCTGCATGAAACCAACAGGTGTAGGCTGATTGTCATGCGCAAGTAGGGAACAAGCCCAGGCACGTCCTGACCCCCTTGCAGTCAGTAGAGGGTTTTTTTGTAACGAGTAACTAAACGGCACATTGAAAATGTATGGGAGTAAAAGTATGCAATTAAATTCGGAAATGTAGTGAAGTAAAAGTAAAAGTTATAATTTTTGTAAAAACTCAAGTAAAGTACAAAGTCTCCCAAAATGTACTTAAGTACAGTAGTGAAGTATTATTACTTCGTTACTATACAACACTGAAAGTAACTAGCCAATAGTGTTGTTACATTCCTAAAATTTAATTTCGATACCAAGCTATTGGCTTGATACTCAATACAGATTCCTGGCAACCCTTCTAGCCATCAAATATTTTCACTAGCCACATGCCTGTTGCTTGAATAGCATGTGAGAAAAAGACTACTCACGTTAGGATGCTAGGCTAGTACTACTGTCAAGCCCTGCCTACGTTTTATATTAAGAAGTACATACATGGTAAAAGACAAAGTAGCATCAACTTGTGTCTTCTGATGTTTAGGCCTCTAGTATACGCCATGTCTGTTCTTTTACCTTCTGCCTACATCATTGGATTGTTGTTTACGCTGAAGACGCATTCTCACATTTACAACGTACATGTGGAAGACGGACAAGGTATGATTATACTTTTACCACAGTATCAAATTTGAGTGTAGTGATGTCAAATTTACTGTATAATCACAATGAATTTTGAAAGTCCTGACATGCTTAATTGGCGTGTGTATTTTTCACTGTAGCGCATGGCCACAGTGGAGCGGTGGTGCATTGGTCTCGTTGGAGGTCTCTGGTCATCCTCATCATGGGTACAGTGCTCATGTCTGCTTGTGCCGACTTGGCAACGGAGCACATTCAACCCATACTCAGTCAGCCCAACATATCGCAGGTACTTGCTGTTCTTGACCAGTGGGTTTCTACATCAGTATGGACATTGTATTAAACTTAACCTGGGACTAAACTCCACCTACAACCACATTTCATTAGAGCTGCTACGCAGTACCTGGAGAAAAGAGTGAGGGGAGAGGAGGGGCAGGGTCTAGAGGTTTAAGACTCATGTGATTGGTCTAACAGATACATGCACTACAAGGTGTTTTTCAGCTGGTTCTAATCAGGGTGCGTGATGTCACCAACTACTGGAATTTGCAGAGGCCACTAAAGATAATGCTATTAAACTGCCATATACACAGTTTGTAAGTGGAAAAAAAAGTGGATTCAGTTCAGTTCCAGTTTACCCTGCATATGACATAACTATCTTCTAGTGAAATGAGTAGTCAAACACCATTATATTTAGATTTTTACAAAAGTTTTTTTTTTTTAAGTTTGGTCAAGTTTAAAATTATACAGTTGTAAGATAAGACAAAAAATGTCTTCTAAGCATGCATATTGTGCATTTTGGATTGAATTGTCTGTGTCTGTATTTTCTTTCTTTCAGTACTTCATTGGAGTTACTGTTCTGGCGATGGTTCCAGAGATTCCTGAGATTGTTAATGGGATTCAGTTTGCTCTTCAAAACAACATAAGCTTAAGGTAATATTACCATTATAGTTTACACTTAAAATTGTATATTTTATTTAACTCAGAATTTCAAAATTCTGTACATTTTAGTCTCGAGGTCGGGAGCTGCATTGCTATACAGGTGTGCATGTTACAGATTCCTGTGTTGGTTTTCTTCAATGCTTTTTGGGTAAGGCTTTATCAGTTCACATTCTCCAGTACTGTCACTAATCAGATTTAACTTTAAATTCTTCATGGCTACTCCCTGTAGGATATGGGCTTTGTGCTGTTATTCAGTGACCTGCACCTATGGGCCAGCATCTTCAGCGTCATTGTTGTCAATTACATTTTCATGGATGGGAAGTCGGATTATTTTCAGGGTAAGTGAGGGTCTGTTAAGTAGCGGATAGTTTTCTCTGTTTTAAAAAGTAATATACACATCTAGTAATATTCAAGTGTTTTAATTATCCCGTAAAGTGGCCATATATGTCTTTGAATTTTCATGGTTTCAAGCATTCTCAGTAGGCATTTTAGTAACATGTTATAATTGATTACCTTTTTGAACTATGTACACATTTTCCTTTCAGGCACTGCCTTGGTTGTAGTCTACCTCATCCTTTTGGCATTATACTACTTTGCTCCCTCTCCAAAAGGCTGCTGAACACGAGTTATGACAGGTTATGTTTTTCTAATTATGACTTGGTTTGGTGGGATACCTGTGGGCCGTATTTGTCATAGTTTTACTAGTTAAGTGACATGGGCAGAAAAGGACAAAGAGAGAAGTAGCAATAAGTTCTAAAAAAAGAATAAATCTACCTGTGTCATCAACACAGAAAATTCAAATTTTAACTATTGTGCAATTTGGAGTAGCATAATTTGCAGTTTGAACAGAATTATAAACTACCGAAATTAAAAAGCTAGATTTTCTTTTTGTAAAATCCATGTTTTTTTTTTTTTTAACAAATTATGTAACAAGATGCACTTTTAGATTGTCAAGTCTTATATCCAACTGTTAACATATCAACTTTTAACTGCACATTTATAAGTCAATGTTGGCCTATGAAATTATGTTTTACTGTTATTTTAATGCCAATATTTTCCAAATGCTCATTTGCATATTTGTTTTTTGTCTGAATCATTTTATTTTCAAGAACTCCATTCCTTATTCTACATTATAAAAAAGGCTGCTGTTACTTTATTTGGAAAGTTAAAGTTACATTACAGCCAAGGGCATTCGGGGAGACCAAAGCCCAAGTGACATGCACAGCAGACATGCAAACTGCTCTTTGACAGGGTGATGTAAATAAACATTAACTACAAGAGGGTGGGGTCATGTCTACAGACAAGTATCAAATAGAAAAAAAAAAATAGCCAAAAAGGCAAGATTTAAAAAAAGGCAGGATGTGAAACTACAGTATGGGCGTTACAGTGCTTAGTCAAAATCTGTTCTAAAAGATGCGTCAACTCACTCCAACTAAAACTATCTCATACCTGTAAAAACAGCTAAATTAAAAAGACAATGAATTAAGATAATCCATTACAAATTTGGCTACAGATTCTAAGATAAAATAAATAAACAGCACAGTGATAAGAATAAATAACTATAGAACATCTGTGTATTTCATATAAAAAACTCCTATGAACAATCCTGGTTTAAAAAAAAAAAAAACAGTAACACATCACAAAATTGCCAATATATCACAGATGTTAAATTAAACTCTGCTAGGATGCACTTTTTGCCTTTGGACATTTGGTAAAATTAGAAGGCACCAAATGACAGAAAGTAAAATAAATAATGAGAAAATAAATACATTTCAAGCTTCATCAAGAGGCACTCCAGAATTCACAGTGATGCCATCCTTGTCCATGTACTTACAACAACAGCATGATCAGTGTCCCCTCTGCTTTTTTGCCACGTGTTAAATGCAATGTTTTTCTCACCAAATTGTGGAAACAAAACATTTACAAGTCATGCAATAATATTTGTGCCTCAAATAACAAGTTTTTGATGGATAAATGTATAAAAAAGCATCTTGAAAATTATACTTTTTTTCCCCCCTCAAACCATGACATCATTCAACTTTTTTCCACATACATGAGTTTAGGTAAAAAAATATTGGTCCTTTTAAAATCTTTTCACGTACCAGCGCCTGCTCAGTCTGTGCTTCTATTTGAGCCTTTGGATGAGTGAGTGTGTTAGGCCCAGGCTCAGCAGCTGCAGAGTGGACAGCTGCGCCAAGTGAGGGAATGTTTTCAGCAACTTCTCCCAGGTCACCTCCAACAGGCTTGGCACCACCAACCACAGTTTGTACAAAGAGCTAGTCCTTCGGTTTCCCGACATGTTGATGACCCCTCCATGGATATACATACAGCCAGCCTAGAGAACAAAAGTACAAACTTCAAGATTCAAGATAGTTTATTTGTCATATGCAGGATCAACACAAGGTCAACAATGCAATGAAATGCTTAGGATCAGTAGAACCGTTGACTCGCTAAGATAGTCAAGAAGTACTAATAACATGCAATAATAGTACATGGTAAAAAAGTGTTGCAAACTTGAGTGTACACAGAATTTGGAAACTTTCTACTTTTCTTGACCCCTTGGCTTCAAACAACACAACTTTGAAAAGATGCCCCTAAAAGTTGCACTATGTTCTGTTACTTAGAGGATTCATCTCAAGTAGGCATGAGGGAATAATTAAATTATGTCATCATCAACGCCAATATAATATAGAATATAATTGCACAATTAACATTAAAATCTTAATTCTTACAATTGCTGAAAATGTAAAAGTGTAGAGGAAGTTCATAACCCAAATTTTAATATTACTGAATAAGTTTCATATTTAAATAGCACTTCCTGCACAATCTGGGGGTATAATGGCAATCATCTTGGTGACTATACAAACAATTATGGTCTACCTATTTTTTAAATCACAGCTAAATTGTTTATCATCCCATTCCTAGTGCCAAATTTGTTAGATCATACATATTTGTTGTGAATACTGGCATTTGTGATGTGTGCATTTTCCCTTCTTACTGGAGTCACTGCTGCACAATGAAAGTAGGCTGGCTCTGGCATTAAAGCAGGGAGCTTGGTCCACTCAAACGTTCGCAGGTTGATTTTCCAGAGGTCAGACAGGATCATCTCTCCATTATAACCTCCACATATAAAAACCTCTAAAGTGCAAAAGTGTTGACAGGTTTAGTGAACACGTAGAAGAGAGACTATGAAAATCAAAAGACCTCACCCTTTTTGACCTGAACACAGCTGTGACATCGGCGAGCAGTGGGAAACCCTATTGTAATAATGATACATGCACACTGAAATTAATGTATATGCTCCCTGATATGTTACTGTTAAACAAGCAATAATGCATACCTATTTTTTCATGAGGTTTGGTTGCAATCTCCTCCCAGTAATTTGTCTCCAAGTTATATGCATGAATCTTAAAAAAAAATGTTGTACTTGGTTATTGTTCATTACTGCATGTTCAAAAAGGATTCCTGTTACCTTGTCCAGAGGGTATGATGTCCATGAAGTCCCTCCACCTAAGACGTATATCCTCTGTCCATCATGAGCTAGTTCATGTCTGTATCTGTATGAAGAGATCCACTGTATTACTCCATTTTCTCCAATGGCACACATTTGATGTGAAAAGAAGCTCACATTACCAACCTTTCTTCTGGTAGGTCTGATGGAGTGTTGTTTGGTTTAAGGTGGGTCCACTCTCTGGTGGACAGGTCTAGTCTGTGCAGATCTGTGCTGTACAGATAACCCGTAGTTCCTCCAAACACATAGAGATAACCGTTCACAATTATCATGGCCTGAGGAACAAGCACAACATGAGTCAGCTGTGCCGATCTGTACCGACACACAAAGCACCTGATGGTTACCTGTCCATAGATCTTGTTGGGCTTCTTTCCTCTGCAGTTAAGAAGGTTCCATCTCTTGTAGTGGACGTTGCAAACATGGACATCATTGCCATTATTTTCACCAAAGGGAATGCCAGTCCCACCAAACACAAGGAGGTTATTACCGTGCATGACCGCTGTTTTAAAAAAAAAGAGTTACATTTATTTAGTCATTGCTTTTTGCCATGTGAAGCCCTTTAGCCGTCCCAGCATGTCTGCCAGTAATTCAATGTTATCGAATCAGCTGGGATTGGAAGTAGTGTTCACAGAAAATGTCAACATGACAAAATACCGGACATAGATGCTAGCTCTGTGGGCATGTAACCCTCTGTGCGGACTTGCTGCCAGGTGCCAGTTGCAAAGTGAAACCTCCAAAGTTCTCTAAAGAGAGGGTAATCTTCATTTTCTGAACCACCAGCCTCCTCAAAGTCAGGGTTATAGCCACCAAACACATAAAGGTTAGTGTTGTCTGCTACACAGCGATGCCCACTCCTGGCAGGAGGTACAAACTGCCCTGTAAGGAAAAAAAAGGGGTGCTTACTTGCTACATTTTCACAAACAGAAGTGTGTCAATAATACCTTCTCTTAAAAATCTGTTTGGGATTCTTAGGTTAGGACATGAAGGGGAAAAAAGGCGTCGAGCCTGGAGCCACCGTGCACGCTTTTTGGAGCCTGTAAAAACATAAGCCTTTAGTCACTGGGGCAAAAAAATCATCAACACTGGCCTCATGAGAACAATACCCGGAGGACAGCAACGAGCAGGGCGCATAGCAGCCCATTCAGCCATCAGTTTAACTTCTACCTTTACATCATTTGTTGAGATCATTACATACAAGTTACGGTGTAGAACAGCACTAAACATAACATGTAGGCCGAGCCTCTTTAAAATCACCGAGGGCTTCCTTAGCCGAGTTAGCTAGCCTCTCTATGCGTCCTCTAGCGGTACACACGACTAGCACAAACCAATGAAAGGTAACGTTACCATAACCACACATTAACAATAATAACAACACTAGACAGCATAGACTGCGTTATAAATATAAAAAACGCAATCACATTATGTTACATTATGATAGTATGCATGGATTTGCAGAGTTTGTTTACAAACCTGAATCTCTGATGGAGGGCCTCCATGACAGTTTTTCAAACTTATAGAGCAAACTAGATGTTGAATTCTGCTCCGCTGAAGACATTTCCAGACGAGGAGACTCGCGGGTGGCTCACAGTTCCAACAGTTTGGTCTGACAAAGGACAGGAACATGCACAGCGTCAGACCCAAACCTAAAGAACCCACTCCGAAGTGCCCACATCTGCAATGTGCGCACTGCGCGTCACAGCCAAATGTGCTCTGCGCCCAATCAGCGGCCACCGGCGCATGCTGCGTTCAGGGCCGCAACGCACAGGGGGAGCTTATAGTTTCACCAAACAAATATAACCAAACGGCAAATACATGATTAATATCTCATTTTAACATAGGAAAAACACAAAGTGTTAAACAGCCTAAATTAACCTAACCAGGCCTACAGACACTGGGCTCTCGTGATGACCAGGTCTTTACCACGTCGGCCTTAAGACTCCTTGAACCTTGATGACCAAGTTTTCTCAAGAAATGTGGAATCACAATTGCACATTTGACATAGAAGGAATGAGGCAGATCTGCACCTTTGAGTTTCAATGTGTTGCCTTCCAGCCATAGCACACATACAGCTTACACATAAAGACATTTAAGTCTTTATGTGTAAGCAAGTGTCTTGCCTAAGGACACAACGACAGTTGTGTCCTTAGGCAAGACACTTCACCCACATTGCCTAGTATGAAAGTGGAGTGTGTGTGAGTGTTGGAGGTGGTCGGAGGGGCCGATGGCGCAGATTGGCAGCCTCGCTTCCGTCAGTCTCCCCCAGGGCAGGTCTCCTTTTGGAGACCTGGACCAATAGTGGACCTGTTTGGGACTGCGGTCATCTGATGTAGTTGATCTTCTGTCTGTGAACAGGCTCAGGGGGCCTGCCCTGGAGTAAAACGGCCAAAGAGAGGCCAAAGAGTAAGAATGTAGGTTGAGGATGAGGATGATGGGACTTTGTATAGTATTACTTTCCATTCCAAGGTTTGTATCATTGTATCATATCAAAATAAAGGTATTTTAGATAGACCAAGACAGATAGACATCTGCTGATGTAACTCTGAATATTGGCTACGCCCATACCTTGCGTGAAAATAGATTCAATGTTCATGATTCACAAACTTTCCAGGCTGACAGTTAATACAGTGTAACATGTTTGAGCTCTAAACAGGAGAGTAAGATAATATAGCCTATAGATCACTAAAATATGGATCACTAAACAATCTAGAATAGCAGGACATTTGATTTTTGTTGTCTACTCAGGCCAGATGTGAAATAAAGTGAAAGAAACTAATTTTGTGGTGTTCGTTGAAAGCTCCTGGTGAAGAGGAAGAGTGTGTGTGTGTTTGTGTGCGTGTGTGTGTATGTCTGTGTGTATATATGTATGCCTGTCTCTCTCTTTGTGTGTGTGTGTGTGTGTGTGTGTGTGCGTGTGCGTGTGCATGGGTCTGTGTTAGTCTGTGTGTGTATGTGCATATGTGTGTCTGTGTGCATGTGTCTGTCTGCCTGGGTGGGCATGTGTGTGTATTTGCATATGTGTATGTCTGTGTGTATATATGTATGCCTGTCTCTCTCTTTGTGTGTGTGTGTGTGTGTCTGTGTGCATGTGTCTGTCTGCCTGTGTGCATGTGTGTGCATGTGTGTGTATTTGCATATGTGTATGTTTGTGTGTTTGTTGGTGTGTGTGCGTGTGTGTCTGTGTGTATGTATGTGTCTATGTGTGTCTCTGTGTCTATATGTGTATGTCTATGTGTGTCTATGTGTATGTGTCTATGTGTGTCTGTATGTCTATATGTGTATGTCTATCTGTGTCTGTGTGTGTCTATGTGTGTGTGTGTGTATGTGTATGTGTCTGTGTGTGTGTGTGTGTGTGTGTGTGTGTGTCTATGTGTGTGTGTACACTGCCTGACAAAAGTATTAGGACGATTGTGTATTTTCTGAACTTTCATAAATAATGATAACAAGACATATTGGTAAGGACAACAAATCAATTTATTGATATATTCAAGCAAATTTCATAATGTGTAAAGGCATATTATTGCAAAAATGGGGCCTCATCCCAATGTAGGTCTAATTCAGGTCTAAACCAGGACTAGACTAGGACTATCGTCCTAATACTTTTATCAGGCAGTGTGTGTCTATGTGTGTGTATCTATCGGTGTGTGTGTGTGTTGTGTTTGTGGAGCCCCTCCTCTGCTCTCTCTCGGACTGCTGAGCTGGATGTCACATCAGCCCAGTCTTCAGGACAGCCCTAGGTGAAGGTGGTCAGGGGAGCACACAGAGTAGGCGATGTTACAGCGGGGGTTTTGTCTTCGGACAGCGTGGGGACACAGTTGATACAGTCCGTGCGAACTGTACTTTTGCCAGCTGAAGGATCGAGAGTCAAACGCCGCAGTATTTTTAGATCACTTCTGAAAGGAATACAAAAATGTCGTCCCCAAGTCCAGGCAAGAGGCGAATGGATACCGACGTGGTGAAACTGTATCCTTCTCAGACCATAAACAAGCTGAAATGCCAAGCAAAATCGACAGTCTTTTGTAATGGTGTTTTGTCAGCTGTTCTGTGTTGTAACAGTAGCTTTTCAGACTACTTTTCTGATGAATGTTTTTTTAACTATAGGCTATTTGTAAGATTAACACATTCTGTGAGAAAGTGTTTGTGTAACCCTGAATACCTAGTTTTTTAACATTAAGTGGGTTTGTGTTTAACCTTTCGCTTGTTTGATGATCGCTTTCTGTCGAGTTTCAGGGGGAAACCTACATTATCAGTGTATTTAAACTAAGTTACAATAGCATGAGTTAGCTCTCTCATTTCCACAGGACACTTGTTTGTGTGGTTACTGAATTGTCCAACTCGAAATGACGCTATTAAACAGGCTAATAACTGTTAGCTTTGAACATTAGCCTTAGCCTGGCAGAGGTAGTTTGTTAGCTTCTGTGCTCGTTTTTGTGGTTATACAGGACTGACAACACAAAGGCAGCACTGCTTTTCGGATGTCTTGAAATATCTCCCGACGTTTTCTTAAATGTGGATTATTTACAGGTTAACATTAATAGGCTAGTTGCTTTAGCACGCTAACGCCAGCAGACAACAAATATAGCTGAGGTAGCTTTAGCACAAGCAGTTTTTTTTTTAAGAAACACCAACTATTACGTTCAACAGAAACCTTGCTTTAGTGTAAAACTGTATGTCGCGTTTGACCTCATGGGATTTTGTAGTTCTTCTAAAATACAAAGCGTGCACTTTATCTCCCTTGGCAAGCACCTTTTGTTTTTTTTTTCGAAGACATTTATCCCACATTAACAACGTTATCCTTAAACACAAACTTTATAATTCACCAAATATTTATTAGGCCTACAAGGTGAATTTCAATGGATTTTTTTTAATACTTGCACATTTTAATGCTTAATGATCCCCTTAAGACTTTTCGAAACCCAACAAATTTGCCCCCATATTAAACCACACGTGGAGACTTAACATCAACTTATATTCCTAATTAACTTGATTTTCAGGTTTTCCATTTTGAGTTCAGAAAAGGGGTTTTTGTGACAGTGTGAGGTGAATTGTTTTGTTTTTGTCCTGCAGCGAGACCCTGTGTTCCCATTGGCCAGGCTGTTACCATCCGGAACAGGGCGCAGGGCGGAGCTTCGCACACAGCTGATCTGAACAACAAGCGTGCTGTAGGGCCACATGAAGAGATGGGGGCAGGGAACATTCAGTGCAAGCAGGGACAGGGCCAGGGCCAACCACGCACTCAAGACGTTCAGAGACAGGCCCAACTACATGTTTTTTACCACCCCAATACCACCACCCTATCTATCGCAACAGCCCCTAATGTTCAAACAAGCAAGATGTTTCTGTTCTTTTTTTCTTAATAGCGATGTAGCAAACATGCTTAACATTCAAAGTACATTTATATCCAAAGGCACATCGGAGTGAAAGGTTTTTGTCCAAAGAAAGGTTGCATTACTCTTGAGTGAGCATATGCACTCAATAATAACCCCTGGGGAATGGCATGAAAGGGGAATGTACATTTGTGTGCAAGCCGACTTCTGTAAGAATCATTTGTACCATCCATCAGAGGTTTTAAGGTTGGTGATTTGAAAACTTTGTCATAAGTGTATGGTGAGAATATTTGGTGATGAAAGAGGGACTCATACTGGGTTTTTTTGTGCATGTGTTTTTACCATCTGTCAAAGTGTCACATTCACATAGTGCTGGGATCTGCTGTAGCTCTGTCGCTGTCAGAGTTGACTCAATCTTGTGCTTCCTGCTGTCAACACACTGTGGTTATGACACATCTTCTCCACCCAAGTCATCAGGCTTGCAGCTCTGTTACACCTGCAACATGTCCAATGACCAGAGATTAGGACCTATGCTATTTCACTAGCCACATTTACTTATTACTCCGTTGCATGCCGTTTTTGTGATACAACTTGTCTTCTAACTTCTAACTTGGCTAATTAGTTGAGACCAAAGATAAATATTTATCTGTTGACACTTCCAGCAGTCTTATCTGATGTCTTTAACATCTCAACTCATCCATTGTGTCAAGACCTCGCTATCTCAGAGAATACAATGCTTTAGTACAAATCTAATCATTGGTCAGTAGTTCTATAAAAAATATGTTTTTACCTCTAGTCTTATAAAAAGGTGTTTTTCCTTACTATTTGTTATTACATATGATTATAGTCATTGTGAATATGATATTCCTAAGCCTTTTAAACAAATAAGCTAACAATACTCTGTGAATGTGAATTATAATGTTGCCTAGTGTCTATCCTGCCCACTTTTCCTTGACTCCTTTTCAGTATTGAAAGCCAGCATGAGGTGACCATCCTCAGTGGACTCAATGAGTTTGTGGTCAAGTTCCATGGACCAAAAGGAAGTGAGTTACATTTGAATTTAAAATATATAATCTTATCTTAATGATTTGAATCCATGTTGATTTTGTGAAATTTCCGGAATAATTTCAGCTCCATATGAAGGTGGTGTGTGGAAAGTTCGGGTAGACCTACCAGATAAATATCCTTTCAAATCACCATCCATAGGTATTTTCTTTTTGCTACAAAAATATTTTAATGTTGCTTTAATTTAAATATGCTATGATCTTCTATACATTTCTAACTTAAAAACAAATATTTGTCTGCTATTACAGGATTTATGAACAAAATATTTCACCCGAACATTGATGAAGCGTATGTATTCATTAGTTTCACATTTGCTGTCTGGGATATTCATGTACTGAATGTTTTTTTGTTTTTTTTTTTCATTTTTAGATCAGGAACTGTTTGTCTAGATGTTATAAATCAGACATGGACAGCTCTCTACGGTAGGACACTTTGTTTTGTTCATAATGGAACACAAAAGATATAACTATTGTGTTGATGTCATACTGCAGGGGTCTTGGATGTAAACGTAATGCAACGAAGACCAATTATATCAATTATGTATGTGTCTGGTAGAAGGTGTAATGATTTACAGCAGTATTTTTTGTAGAGTGCTGGATAGTCATTTCCAATGACAAATTACACTTTAAGTTTACACTGTAATGTGTAAACTTCTATTGCTATGAACAGGCCTAAACTATTATGTTTAACCTTTTATTTGAGGTGTAAGATGAGATAAGGCTAGTTGGTCACAAATATTTTTGAAGGTACTGCTGCTAATGTTAACTTTATAACCCAAACCATTTTCCTAACCTTAAACATAACCCATTTCCTATAACCCTGTTCCTAAACTTTTATCACTTTGACTGATCAAAGCAGACTCTTTAGCTTTAACCATTTAGAATGTACAGTTTCCTTTATCTTTGTCTGAACAGTTGAGACCTCTAGTGGACAGTCTGGGCATTGCCTCACTCATAAATGAGGCAGAGTAGGTACTGTGTGTGTGTGTGTGTGTGTGTGTGTATGTATATATATATATATATATATATATATATATATATATATATAATTTTTTTTTTTTTGTCATAACTTGTTCTACACTGATTTTTTTTTTAGATCTCACCAACATCTTTGACATGTTCCTGCCTCAGCTGTTGGCTTATCCCAACCCCATAGATCCTTTAAATGGAGATGCAGCAGCCTTGTACCTGCACAAGCCGGAGGATTACAAACACAAAATCAAAGGTAGTAACACAGAGAACTATTATTACTTGAATATATGCTGTTGATGTTATCAGTGTGTAAGTCGCTGTGTGTATTTCAGAGTACATCCAGAAGTACGCCACAGAGGAGGCCCTAAAGGAGCAGGAGGAGGAGGGCGGAGACTCTTCGTCTGAGAGCTCCATGTCAGACTTTTCTGAGGATGAGGCTCAGGATATGGAGTTGTAGTGAATGGGGAGAGCCTGTCTCCTTCAACAGACTTGAGCAGAAACTCACTACTATATTCATATTTAAGACTATTTTTACACCAACAGGAGGATAATTTTTATGCCTTCATAAGGATTTGCAGTATGCTATTGCGAAATACTCTTTAGGAACTCATGACCACTCACTCCCAGCCCCTGTTTGCTTAGATCAGAATGGAGCCATTCATGTCCACCATGTTGTGTGGCTTGGGCCTTGTTCAGGCTTTCATACTGCACCAGCAGTGGGCCTGTGCCACTGACACACAACGGACTGTTTACACTCATTTGGATTCACAAGCCACTCTCACTGCCTCCTCTGTACAACATGTCAACAGGTTTTCTCACTCTGTTGGCGGATTTCTTATTCAGTCCTGTAGAGAACTGCAGGATGACAATCTTCTGTTTTCTTCAGTGCTGCCTGTTGTAAAATAACCAAGGAACTTCACTGTTATATCACCACATTTTCACCCAAGAATGTTCTATTGGAAGCCTATTTGAATTATCACTTGAGAGGAGACAGCCACAGTGCAGCCTAACCCATGCAATGTTTTAGTTGCTTCTCTGACACCGTACCCACGACACCGCAGTGTGATACATGAATGAAATTCAGGGAGAATCATGTTGCTAAGCATCAGTGTTGAACTCATGCTTTGTTCAGACGTTCAACAGCCATTTCCTCCCCTTCCTCTGCGTTAAAGTTCTCTCATTTAGAGTATCTTTGTATATTGTGGCATGACCCAGAAGTGAAGTTGTGTAGGCATTATGGACATGGGGAGGACACTTATGAGCAGGGCTGTGTTGAACCATTATTCTAAACTTTGCCTATTGCCTGTGTTGAACTATATAGGTGTTTAACTAGTAGGGATAGTTAGTTCTTTTTGCAGGTGGTTAGTCAAAATCTATGGTTTAATACTTAATATGACGTTCTAATTGAAAATGTCCTGTAATGACATTCATCCCCCATTTGTTTGTGGGAAGACTTTGCTAACTGAAATCCTCCAAAGACCCCTGATATGCAAATATGCAGCCATCTTCATCAGTCGGACAGAAGTGCTCTTTGTTTCTATGTTGTAGCAGTTTTGTACACACTGTTAGCGCCTGTTGCTTTCTAAATGGTGGGACCAAACTCTGGACTGTTTTCATAATGTCAGAATCCTACTAACAGTGGCTCTGAATGAGGACCACAGTCTGTTCCTCTCACTACACTGGCATTTGGAATTCATTTAGTTCTTTTATTTCAAGATAATACAACATAGCTCTATATGTTTTTGTTAGTTTCCCAATTTTGGTAGATGCGTCCCAAACTGAAAATGTGGAGGTAACAAATAAATGTTTACTGGTCAGTTTGGTCATGTCTGACAACTAAGCAGGTTGAAATTTTGTAAGCGCAATGAGCATAAACTCATTGCATTATCAATACTTTAGTGTTATATTATTTCTTTGAGATAGTAAAGAATTTTAGTTTATTATCCTGAAAGTATTTCTTTATGTTTGGATACATAAAACTAATTTCAATATGAAACCCTTTACAATTGTTAATGGTATCTTCCATGATGACTGATTAAAATGTCAGTTTTGATTAAAAATATGTCAGCATTGACATGACTTGAATTAGTTTATCTTGTTCAAGGGATTTCTTTTAACCCCAAATAGTCAAATATTTTTTGTACAACTGGATGTCCCATGAATCTTTCCTTTGAGAAAATTGTATTTTACATAAAAGAATGTGTCTGATCATCAGTTTGTCTATAACAATCTGAGTTTAGCATTGTATACTTTTTATTTATCATTTGATGCCTTTAATTGGTAGGAATGTTTTATCATCTAATACCCAAGTCCCAGATACAAGACAAGACATCCATGACTTTTATGGCAAAAAATAAATAAATGTGCTTCCCTTGTATCTTAAAGAAGTAAATAAAATATTGTCAATTGTGTCAGTTTTCAGTTTTTAATCATGAAATATGTTTAAATAAATGTATAAATTATTCAGAGATTCTACAAAAAGAAGACACTGAAACACAGCCCTACATGTACTCAACTTGATTGGACTCAGTTGTCCAATAATGTCATTTGTTGACCCATCAAATTACACCGATAGTCTCTGTACTTGAATTTTTAGAATGTAACACACAATATAAAATAGCTCTCGTATTTTTCAATAGGTTCTTTTGTACAACTTCATAAACAAACCCAACTGAATCATTAATACATCAAAGAGCTGCATTTCTCTTATGTGTCCTCTAGATGGTAGTGTGGCTTCTTTTCCTGTAAAAGAGCCTATTGCCCTATTCAAAATGACAAAACTAAACATGTGACTCTTTGGATTATTTTGCAATATAACCGAAATATATTTATACTTTAGTGTTTTAAAAGAATTAAGCCAACCAATACATTCTGAACGCTCTGCACGATTATAAAGCCATGATATAGGCCTGACCAAATTAGCCACATGTGTTCCTTTTGCAACTTTTGCTATGAATGAACGCGTAAAACAGGATTGGGATGGTCACATGATCCTCTGCGCGCTGACACGATGACGCCCTTTAACAGACAGTATGATCATCTAATAAATTATTCATGTGCGTGTGGCGCGCATCGTCTCTCTGCCTTCGGGTTTCTAGTTTCACCGGATTCATTTGGCCTTGGTTGGACAGAAAGAAACAGGAGCACATACACCGCATAATGAAGAACAGATAGAAGCAAATAAAATACCTTGTTTTTATTTAGCTGAGCGGGTATCCTATTTGAGACTTTTGTTTTTATATCTTAACTAAGGATTTACAATGGAGATACTAGGAATGCGTCATAGCGCGCTCTCCCATTAATTAGCTATAGGAAGCAGCGCGCCAGGTGAGGAGTAGTGAAGTTATTTGACGGTAAGTGGAGGAGAGGAGACGCTATAGTGACCGGCTGCGCCTCCTTCATAATGCATGCCCCCGGACAATGGGTTCACCGGCAACTTTGGTAACCCCAAACCACTCTTTCCCACTTGGGCGAACTCCTATCAGCTGAAAAAGGATGATGCGTCTTTTTCCACCTGCAATCTGTCTAATAGAAGCCGGCAGCAGGTAAATGAGAGCACGGAGGATCTACACAAGACTATAAAGCTAGGAGTTCAAGAAGCTTTGAGTAGTAGCGTTGGGGAAGTTTGTCCCCAGCGGAGACGGAGAGAGGAGAAATCCAGCGAGATGCTCTGCCACGCCCGGGATGGGGATGCGAGTAAGTCTCATAACACAAACACATTTGACTTTCAGCCTAAGTCTGTTATTTGAAGTTGCTCTTTCGCGTTATTTGATTACTGAGAAGGAATTTTGTGTGTTCATGTGCATGCGTAAAACTACATGTTTCTCTTTTCCTTCAGATATGTTTTAAGTGGCCTATATGCCCACATTATAATTACAAACACTTGTGTAGGCCTATTATTGGAGAAAATGTAGACTAAAAATTGTTATTTTATAATATTTTGGCATTTTTAAACAAACAAACAAAGAAACAAAAAAACTTGTAATAGAAGTCTATAGGCCACCATATCGACGAAAACAATAAGCTGTAATGTGTTGGAAAAACAAGTATTTTCTACATGTCTGGACTATTACCGAGCAAGTTTAGGGTTACATCTTCCCAATCATTGCCCAAGTTACCAAGCCTTTGCGCAGCCGCGTAGTGCGTCCTGTGCGTAAAAGCGCAGCGGACACTGCCGTGCGCACTATCCCGGACTGGCCTGGCAAAGTGTGAGGACAAGAGGGGGAGAGAAGGAGGAGGGGTGATATGGATTACTATTCTGCCAGTGGGTTAAGATGCTTACCAACTAATTACTTGTCCAGTAAAATCCCCGGCTGTACATGCAGACCAAACAAGAGAAGAAATGGGGAAGAGACGCGCACGAAGGTAGTAAGACAAAACTATCCTTGTTTTTATTCATACCTTTTATTCGTAGACTACACTAGTGCATTGTTATTTTAGTTTAGTGATTGGACGTATTTTTCCGCTATTTAAAAAGTTGGATCACGTACACATTTGACATTTTTGTATTTCCAGATTTGTATTTGCATAGTTCAGGATAGTAACCCAACATAAGACATCATTTCTATGATAAAAGCATAATATTAATGGTTTTTGTTTGTTTATTTGTTTGTTTTACAATACATTGATTAAAAAGTTTGCCTTTCAGCATAGTGAAGCAGATTTTTCAATGATTAACTTCATGCTTAACTAATTTAATGTTCAAAACCAAAAGCATGCATTTGTCTGAAGTAGCTTTGGGTTTATTATTGCCAGCCTCTCAGCCTCTTCTCCTGAGCTTTTTACTGTATTGATCTCTCCCGGAAACAGGGAAGATGAGCCCTGCTTTGGGACCCATTTGGAGCATCTCAAAAATCACTTAGCGCATCATTCCCCCACCAGCCAGAATCAATCTGCACAAAGGCTGTTTCTCCACCAGGGTTAGGACAGGTGGCTACAACCAACCTCCAAAACACTGTCAAAACTTTTGGCCATAGAATGAAAGGACAAGTTGTTCTGGAAATTGCATGGTCAGATTTGTTTTTTGGTGACAGGCACAGGGAAATGGACACTGTGGACAATAGTGAAGAAAAAAAGAATGCATATTCTATGTTAATTATTCTTCAATAAAACTGTACAGAATGCTAAGTAAGTTGTAAGTCATTTATTATTATTGCACTGGAATCCCTTCCTGTCACAACCAGCATTTTTTTTAAAGATAACAATGGATGGTAATGGTTTAGAAGTGAACTTTATTGATCTCACACTGGAGAAATTCTTCTCTGCATTTAAACCCATCCTATATATATATCCTATATATATATACATATATTAGGAGCAGTGGGCAGCACACACATTAGGGCGCCCGGGGACCATCTCCATGATCTTCTTGCTTCGGCTTGGTCAGGACCTAAGCTGGAGTACCTATGGTGCATGTTTTGGGTTGGTGGGGGAAACCGGAGTGCCCGGAGGAAACCCACCCAGACACGGGGAGAACATGCAAACTCCACACAGAAAGGCTCAGGCGACCCAGGGATCGAACCCAGACCATGCATGCAAACTCCACACAGAACACACACACGGAAAGGTCTGGGCGACCCGGGGATCGAACCCGGAACCTTCTTGCTGTGAAGCAAGAGCGCTAACCACTCTGCTACCGTGCCACCGTTTAAGTGTCTTGCCCAATGACACAATAACAAAATGGGTGACTGTAATAAAACTGAATCTCCTCTAAAATTGCATTATCTCTCAAAGTTGTAATATAGTGAAACGCTTTAGTTTGTTTGTTTCTTCATACATTAAAACAATTTATTAAGAAGCATACATATTTCTTGGTTGTTATAAAGTAAAATGATTTCTGTATTTTTGCATATGTATTATATATTATAGTAAATGGCAATCCAACATTCTCCTCCTGTTCTGTGTATGGCACTGGTAGAATTCACTGTCACGGCATTCTCTCAGTGAATTACCAAAGGGCCATAAACAGAGTAGAGACTGTTCAACAATGCCCGACTGCCCAGTATGCCCCAAATATGCCTACATCTCCTCCTCCACCACCCATCTTAACCCACTGATGTCATCGTCTTTGCCCAATTTGGCACTAGCACATTTTTGCTTTGTTGTCCTCCACTTTGAGCAATCATGTGTAGTGCCAATATGGGACAGGACTCTCTGCTTCAGATCTATATCGCTCTCTGCATTGTATGTTATCTATCTTGGGATTTGAAATGCGATCTATGGTACCGGTCCGTCTTGGATGTCCAGTGGTTGCCATGGAAGCAGGATGCTATAGGTAATGCGATCCGGGTAGTGAACTCTCCATTGGTCTTTGGCAATGGTAGAACTCACTTCGGTGGGCTGAGAGGATCCGGTGGTTCTAGACTTGCCAACAACTGACAGAGAGAACCGACCACAGTTTTAGCTTCCAATACGACACTTTCTTAAGGTTAACTTTACTGTGAAATTTTTTACTTCAGGAGCTATGGGCAACTGCAGTGCATCTTAGTCAGGAGTACCCAGCTGGATGATTAGCCTATGATACATCTTTAAAGTTAAAGGGGGAAACTGGACTACCCTGTTGGAACTCGCCACAAACATAAAGATGGTAATTCCATACAAACGTCCAACCTAGTGAGTGACTGCAAGAAGAACAGCGAGGGGTCCAATATTACAAATCTCCTCCTTTGACTTCTTGCAGTTTCAGAGCACCAGTGCATCGCCATTTTGGAGAAACCTGAGATGGAAGAAGAGGATTCGTATCATATTATTGTCCTAAGATGTTGAAAGGATATGGCCCAAAGGAAACTCCACACTTGGTCATAAATCTATATACACTCCATTAGTCTTTAGGTTGACCGTCACTCTTCCTGGTCAATAAACCAATCAGGATTTGGTGGTCAACTTGCTTTTTTAGTCGCATTCACGAGCTGTCAGGAAGAAGCTGACAAGATCGAAAACACATAGAGCAATTGATAGTGTTTGTATACTACTAATATATGTTTATTATACTTTCCACAATTACTCAAAAACATTTATTTTGTTTGTGTGCTTTGTGGATTTGTTATAATTGTCATCCAACAGTCATTTGCACATAGAGTATGCATTTTTAAAAATGTTTATTCAAGCTGTTTTTGTGTCCTTAGGCAAGACACTTCATCTACATGGCTCCTGCCAGTCACAATATGTATTTGTTTGCAATAGAGAGGTCACCAGCATTAAATTGCAATCTTCCTCTGTAAGAACAAGTGTCTTATTATGTTGAAAAAACTGCAAAACCTATACTAAACAGACCTACAAAAATGTGATTAAATATCTATACTCGTAACACTTTATAATAACTACACTTTTAATAGTCTTAATAAGGTTTAAACTTGATTCATAATGAACTAATAGTTATATAGTTATAGTTATAGTTATCCATCCATTTTCTTCTGCTTATCTGGGGCCGGGTGGCAGGAGGAGCAGTCTAAGCAGGGACTCCCAGACTTTCTTCACCCCAGACACTTCCTCCAGCTCCTTCAGGTGGGACATCTCCGGAACACCTCCCCAGGGAGGCGTCCAGGAGGTATCCAGAATAGATGCCCGAGCCACCTCCTCTGGCTCCTCTTGAGGTGGAGGAGCAGCAACTCTACTCCAAGCTCCTCCCATGTGACTGAGCTCCTCACCCTATCTCTAAGAGAGCACCCAGCCACTCTGCGGAGGAAACTAATCTCAGCGGCTTGTATCTGCGACCTTGTCCTTTCAATCATTACTCAAAGCTCATGACCATAGGTGAGGGTAGGAAGGTAGATAGACCAGTAAAATGAGGGCTTTGACTTTCGGCTCAGCTCCCTCTTCACCACAACAATTCAATTCAGCGACCACATCACGCTGCCTTGATCCGCCTGTCAATCTCACGCTCCATCCTCTCACTTGTGAACAAGACCCCAAGATACTTAAACTCCTCCACTTGAGGCAGAGACTCTCCACCCACCTGGAGAGGGCAAGCCACCTTTTTCTGGTCAAGTACCATGGCCTCGGATTTGGAGGAGCTGATCTTCATCCCAGCCACTTCACTGCTGGTCCTGCTTCAATGGAGCCATTAGGACAACATCATCTGCAAACAGCAGAGATGAGATCCTGTAGTCCCCAAACCGGATATCCTCCGGCCCCTGACTGCACTTAGAAATTCTGTCTATAAATATAATGAACAGAACCGGTGACAAATGGCAGCCCTGGCGGAGTCCAACATGCATTGGGAACAGGTCTGACTTAGTGGCAGCAATGTGAACACAGCTTCTACTCCGGTCATACAGGCCCCATACTCCCAGAGCACTCCCCACAGGGCCCCACGAGGGACACGGTCGGATGCCTTCTCCAGATCTACAAAGCACATGTGGATTGGTTGGGCCAAACTCCCATGAACCCTTGAGCACTTGATGGAGAGTATAGAGCTGGTCCAGTGTTCCATGGCCGGGACAAAAACCACACTGCTCCTCCTGAATCCGAGGTTCGACCATCAGTTGGATTTTCCTCTCCAGTACCCTGGAAGAGACCTTACCACGGAGGCTGAGGAGTGTAGTTGGAACACACCCTCTGGTCCCCCTTCTTAAACAGAGTGACCACCACCCCGGTCTGCCAGTCCAGAGGTACTGTCCTCAACTACCACGCGTTGCAGAGACGTGTCAGCCAAGACAGCCCCACAACATCCAGAGACTTAAGATACTCAGGACGGATCTCATCCACCCCCAGAGTCTTGCCACCGAGGAGTTTGCCAACCACCTCAGTGACTTCAACCAGGGTGATGGACAAGTCCACCTCCGTGTCCCCAGCCTCTGCTTCCTCCTCGGAAGACATGACGGTGTATTCCTTCCACCATCTGACAACATCCCCAGTCAAGGTCAACAACTCTCCACTCGCAGTGTAAACAGTGTTGGTGAAGCACTGCTTCCTCCTCCTGAGGCGTCAAACAATTTGCCAGAATTTCTTTGAGGCTGACCAATAGTCCTGTCAGCTGCCTCAGGAGTCCCACGGGCCAACAAGGCCCAATTGAACTCCTTCTTCAGCCTGACAACATCCCTTACTTCCGGTGTCCACCACCGGGTTCGGGGATTGCCAACGCAACAGGCACCATAGACCTTACGACCACAGCTACGAGCGGCCGCATCAACAACAGAGGTCGAGAACAAAGCTCACTCGGACTCCATGTCCCCTGCCTCCCCGAGTGGTAGAGAAATGGAGAGTCCAGTCCCTGTCAAGGAGTTGGGTTCCAGAGCCAAAGCTCTGCGTGGAGGTGAGGCCGACTATCTAGTTGGTAATGCTCAACCCCCAGCAATGTGATGTTCCATGTCCCCAGAGCCAGTTTCAATGTCCGGAGATCCGGTCATTGAGGCCCCTGCCTCCGTGTGCACCGGCCCCTTATGGAACCTCCTACGGGTGGTGGGTCCATCAGGCTGTGTCTGTGTCCGGCTGGACCCCGTGGGGGCTGGTCTAGCCACCAGACACTAGCCGTTGAGCTCTCACCCCAGGTCTGGCTCCAGGATGGGGCCTCGGTGATGCCAATCCAGGCAATGTAACAGGCGTTAAACTCATCATAAGTTCAAGGCCAGGATCATTTGGGCCCTCAAACCTCTCCACCACATTAAGGTGGCGGTTCTTGTAGAAATACATTTCATATAATAAAAAAATATATAGGCCTATCTTTTTCAAAATAGTAATTGTTAATAAAATTGACAATAACCCTACACACATTTGTCAAGTAGTATGTATTTATTGAGCATAAACTTCATTGGGGCCTTTTGTCCTTTGTATTCTGCAACATTTATGAAAGAGCTCCAATTTCCATCTCTATTTATATCATGCACTCTTGATAGGATTCCTGTGTCTAATGCGTTCATCATATTTCGGCGTTAACAGCGCTAGAGTGCATTACGGAGCAGTGCAGACAATGCCAGGTTAAGTGGTGTCTTGGACAGCTGGTACCAGTGATTAGGGCCTGTAGCGAGAGAGAAGGGCCCAAAGCTCTTTAGGAACAATCCCACACCAGGGAGGAGGAGATATGTCCGAATATACTACCACTGTCCAGGACACTTACAGGCTACATGCACCATCTGGCTGTCCTATGCTCCACTGCCCCCCCCCCCAATACTCATACCTTCCCCCAGCCAGTGCTTGAGTCAATGTTACCTCATCTTGATTTGAATACTTTTGAATGCAAGATTGATTGATTGGTTTATTGATTTTTAAATATATTTTCAGTAGAGCTGAATAATTAATCATATACAGATAAAAAATGTGAATCTCAGTTATTGCATATGTCTTAATTATTTATGCAAAACACTGTTAAGTCATTTGCAAAGAATGAAATATTCTTAATTATTCAAGTGTTAATATAACTGGATGTAAAAATAAAATAATAAAAAATTATAATTCAAAAGTATATTTTTTTCAGTTACATTTTAATAACATGAACATTGAATCTGTTTGTATATTTTCTTCACATTTCGACCTAAATTATTTGCAAGAGTAGAATCAGAAAACTTTAAAAATCAAAATACATTGAAACAAACTTAAATAACAAGTCAAATAATTTATGCCTTATGTAACTAAACAAATCCAGTTTATTCAAATCAAAATGTTTATATAATTTTAACTTATTTTTTGCTGTGTATTCCTACTATTACAGGAGGTTGTGTGTTCAAAGACATTTTTCATGTCCTCTTGGTGATCATGTGTATGCTCATTGGTGATAGCTATTGGCCATATTTAGTCAATCTATACTCTATGTTATTCTGAATCTTCTTAATAAATGTTTTTAATGTCTGAGTGGCTCCATTCTTTTCCACTGTCCTGAGGGCACAAAGTGTGTTGTGATTGTCCCTTTGATCACCTGACACACGTGTTGCTCTCACAATACGTGCTGTTCACTCCCGTAAGCGTCTGCTCGGGTTCAGCTGTCTGGATTACAGTAATCTGCCGTATTTTTAGGAGCACGCGAGACGGGCAGGATGTGACAATCGAGGAACACGGATAATGACCGTTATATGAGCAAATTAATTTTCCTACAAGTTAATTACAGGCACTCAAGCACATGCCACTTATGGAGCACTAGAGACTCCATAAAAAAGCTATCCAGTGACTAATAAACACGGTAGAATTTCAGACTAGAGCAATCAAATAATCAAATTCAGAATAGTCAGGGTTTATGAAGTCAGTGTTGTATCATCAGATAAATTATTTGAGATTGTAATATAAAGGATATCAATGTACAAGCACACTTTCATCACATTAAGATTATTGCCAGGCAGCTATTGAACTTAAATCATCTCACAAACATGTGTGCATCAAAACAATTTAAATTATAAAAATAAACAAATGTTGCGCCCTCTAGTGGGTATGTTATTTATACAACGATGGATGCTGGGATCAAATAAAGCAAATGTAAAGACGTTATTATGTCAACTGTTTCTAAATAGTACTGAAATAACAATATGATATGGTTTAAAATGTATATGTTTAAAATATATAATATACAGTAATATACAGTACATACATCAAAAATCTAAAACAGACAGATTACTACTTCCTACCTGCTATAGGGCTATTTATTGTTTAAAGTCTTGGTTCGAATGGCCACATTGAGGTATACTACTACTACTACTACTACTATAATAATAATAATAATAATAATAGTAATAATAATAATAATAATAATAATAATAATAATAATAATAATAATAATAATAACACATGAATGTACCTCATAATTGTTATTACATTTAAATAAATCCATCATCTACATACATCGTTACATAACATGCATTCTGCACTGCTTCTTTTTGACATATTAACACATGCAACACAGCTAGGGTGAAGGGGAAAGGTTTACAGGACAGTTGTGAGACCAGCCATGATGTATGGATTAGAAACACTTGCAATAGGCAGAAGACAGGAGGCAGAGCTGGAGATTGCAGAGTTAAAGATGCTCAGATTCTCTTTAGGAGTGACAAGGATGGACAGGATCAGGAATGAGGTCTTCAGAGGGACAACACAGACAGGAAGGTTTGGAGAAAAAGCTAGAGAAGCCAGATTGAGATGGTTTGGACATGTTCAGAGGAGGGACAGTGGATATATTGGTAGAAGAATGTTAGAGATGGAGCTACCAGGTAGGAGACAAAGAGGAAGACCAAAGAGGAGAATTATGGATGCAGTGAGGGAGGACATGGAGGTAGTTGGAGCCAGAGTAGAAGATACAAAAAACAGGGCGAGATGGAAAAAGTTGATTCGCTGTGGCAACCCCTGAAAAAGGGACAAGCCGAAAGGAGAAGAAGAAGAAGAAGAACACAGCAACAGTCAACATGTTGACTGTTGCTGTGTGCCCATTTGGGACTACCTCACTTAAAAAAAACAAACTACACTTTAGTAGGGCCTATAAGAGAGCAATTCAACCTCCAGAGGGTGCCATTGCTCCTTCTGTAGACCTGATCCCACACTGCAGCCTCTGTGTCAGTACCTGTGAAGAAGAGAAGGAGTTAAAGCTGCAGATTCCTGGCTGACACACAATTTGTACATATCACGGTGTCACCTGTAGTAGTGTGGTTTGAAGGGCCCCTGTCTACTGACCCCCAGGTATTTGGCCTGCTCCTCTGTCAGCTCTGTCAGGTGAGCATCAAAGCAGCGCAGGTGTAGGCTGGCCACATACTCATCTGGAAAACATTTTATATTTTTATATATATATATATATATATATATATATATATATATATATATATATATATATATATATATATATATATATATATATATATATATATATATATATATATATATATATATATATATATATATATATATATGAATTCAATTTGAATGGAAAGCTGTAACCAAATAGGGTATACATACTCACCCATCTTTTTGGGCAGAAGGTACACCTCTTGTTTGTAGCGTCCATCTCTGGAATTGTACAGTTCCATAAGGGCAAGAGCCTGAAACACAGTACAGTGGTACCTCACTTTATGAAAGACCCAACAAACGAAAATTTCAACTTACGAAACACCTTCACGTTAAATTTTGGTCTCTAGATACGAAGGAAAATTCAAGTTACGAAACGCGAAATCTCAAAAATTCAAATAATGCGCGCTCAGCCACACACATTATACGCTTTTCTCAGACTGGATTTAAACTTTTCTCACATTTGTCTCTCATTTAAACACTCAAACTTTCATAGATTTTCAACAAAATTATTAATAGTGAAGTGTGGGGGGAAGGGGGAGGGGGGAGAAAACGGCACTCTGACACGTGTGAACGCATGCAAGAGCCGCGGTGGTCTAGAGGAGGCACGGTTTGAGCACGGGTCTCGTTCATGCGCTCAGACTGCGTGCGGTCCCCCTCGCTGCTCGCCTCAGCCGTGACTCGAAACGAAACCAGGAAATAGACCCGCACGCGGCGCTTTAATCCACCTGGTCTAGTCCTGGTTTAGTCCAGCTTTAGTCCAGGTTTAGTCCAGGTTTAGTCCTGGTTTAGTCCTTGGTCTAGACCTGGTATAGTCCACGTTTAGTCCTGGGTCTACAGTCTCTATGCAGAACACAGTGTTACACTATAAAAAAAGTTACACTATAAAAAAAAACTTGGATCGGGGCCTTGGAACGAATCAGGCTTTTTCCATTGAAATAGCTACTCAACTTACGAAAAATTCACGTTACGAAACCACTTCTGGAACGAATTAATTTCGTAAGGTGAGGTACCACTGTACACTAGAATATATAAATAGATAAAGGGGAGCACATAGTATGAGAATGTGGAAATATACTGCACCTGTGTTGTAGCAGTGATGGAGTGGACAAAAGAGGGCACTGTGGAGCAGCTCAGGTTTAACAGTCCACCCTGGCAAAAGATTGGACTGTAGAATGATTTTGATGATAAACAACGTGATATGCAACCAAATTATATTTATTGGCAGAGTCATCATAACACTGCCTATAATATAGCCTATTCTATAGCATATTCTATGATATTCTAAACAGCAAACTTGTTTTATATTATATATTTATATTATGCAGATTTTAGTCCTGAATCCCCCTCCAGCCACAACAGTCATAGCTTACATATCTGGAACACGTAAGAATGCAACTGGGCATTACCTTGGCATTACCCTCTCACTGGTGGGTGAACTCTCAACCCACTGTACCGCTGCCTCCCTTATACAGTATATCAGAAAAGAAATCTTCTCACCTCAGCCAACAGAAGGATCCTCTTCCCATCAGGCCAGACGACATAGTCCACATGGGGGCGCACTCTAACCCACTTGAGCTCAGGTGTGCGCAGACTTGCCTGTCAGTGACAGACAGAAGATCACAGACAGAGTGCAGACACATTCATTCACAGGTACATATAATGCAGTCCTATATACCAGGTCGATCTCTGTGTTGGAGTGGCCCATATTACACACAATGCAGCGGTTCTTCATCCGGTCCAGGTGTTTGCGCATCACCACGTTTTTGTTTCCTATTGACAAGAGTGAGTATCAGTTTTACTCGTAGTGATATCTAGTATTACAGGTTGACCCATGAAACTGTGAGAAGCACCCGCTTCACTGTTGCCATGGTATCAGAACTTTAAGAAGGTTTGGTTTGGTTTCACCAAACCAAGTAGTTTGGGCTAGGTATGCCTTCTGTGACTAGATGCAGGACCATCCCCTGCTTCCCTTCAGCTCTCTGGCCATGGAGCTGATAAGATAAGATGGATAGAGACTTGCAAGCAGAGCCAATCTTTAACTTCCCATCCACAAAGACTCTCCAAAAGAGCTAGAGAACCAGTTAACTGAAGTAAATTCAGATAAACTAGCCATAAACAAGACTCAAATAAAAGACACTTCTGTTTGATCAAACAATCTCAACTACAGGACTTTCTCCAGAGAAAGAAGAGGAATGTTCATGCTGTGAATATTATCAATGTTATTTGAATACTGATCTGTAAATGCCATGTGAATATCTTTTATTTGTGTAAAACTGTTAATGATTAATGCACATGTGAGATCACAGACTTTTCCTCACCCCCCACTCAACTTTAGGCAATCACACTCTTGGCTTCACCCCACTGGTTTAGGCTTCCCCCCTAAAATTTAACTGGGTGGTGACAACAGGATATAGACTGTTATCACTGAGGAGTCTCCCTCAGTTTAACAACTCAGTTCACAAAGCTGTTCCTTATCTTCTCTGCTGGACAAAAACATTCCAGAGAGACAATTCCCAAGAAGTTAAAACTTCCAGTTCTCTCTTTTAAATTTGTGCCTGTGTTTTCATCTGAATTATGGTAGCTGATTTGCCCAGAAGTGAAGCTTTCACATTTTTCCATATTTAAATATTTGCATTTTGTAGTCAATAGCCTTTTTATTTAATTTGTGACCAGTGCTGCTCTTCAGAGCTCATGGACACTTGGAAGTTGTCTTCTGCTCCTCTTTAAACAGAGGATGCAGCATTCCTTCAGCCTCAACCTGCCTGAGCCTGGAGTTATTGTTTAGATCACCTGGCCTCTGTCCGTCTCAGCTCGTTTGATTCTTCAGACCTGACGCTATGAGGATTTCAGACCACCAAACTATTGGACCTCTCAGGACCACAGCATGACTGGACAGCTCCACTCTATTGATCGTATGCTCACACTTCACAGAATGGCTTAATTGATCCGTTTAGATAACTATAGATAACTCTAAAAGTTGCACCTAATCTCCAATCTTTAGACACCAGTGTAGAGTAGCCTACATTTGTGTATTTCATATCTAAATGCTGTCTGTTAAACTTGGTCAGTAAATATTCATAAACCACAATTTGCTCTGGTGAATAGTGATGTTATTTCCAGATATGGGTTAGTGATAAAGACAATAATTTATGAACATTCAGAACAATTGTTTGATTAATTATTAATTAATCAACTTAGATGATTGATTATACTGGATTGGTAATATTTCTCAACCTTTGTTGAGTGGTGCCCCAAAACACCACAAAGGCCACGTTAGTCCTGCTTTAACTTAGAACTCTTAAATTCCAATCTTTAATATCAATTACCCCCTTAGATAGTTTAGACATAATAAGAGAATTACATCAATATTACCTGTGCATGTGATGACCATATCCATCTGTCCCACCACCTCCCCCAGCTTGATCACCCTGAAGCCATCCATGCTGCAGTAAAACATAAACAGTATATGTCTTCATTAAGGTACAGTGAATAAAAGTGATAGTAGTGCCTACCCAGTTTTATTAAAAAATAATAAAAATGATTACTGGTAAGTGTCTTGTGGGAATCAAACCACTCACTTTTGTGTTAGTGAGGGCATGTCCTCACTAACTACAGCTGCAGTATTATTTGTATGAAATATTAACATAACAGTTGTCCCATGATGGGAAATTTCAGTACAAAAAGTAAAAGCAGTAGAGTAAAAAAGTCTCAGAAATATGCATTAAACATAGACATTTAACTAGAATGCTTAATACTTAATAGATAATACAAAATGGAGTCAAATAATAAAAATACAATCTAAATAAAGTTAAAAAGTCTATTAAAATCAGCTAACTGTTGACAACTGGAAATACATTACATGCATGTTACATATATACAGTATAATACATATACACACATAACTAAGACTTGATTCTTACACAGCCTGTAGTGCACAAATGGGGTCCACCTCTGTCACATAGACCACAGATCCCAGCGCTTTGAGAGCGGCGCAACATCCTTTACCCACCTGCAAGCACCAAGTCTTAGTTTTCTATTTGAATATAATACCTATTTTTATGTATGTTATTTATTTTTATGTATGTATGTATGTATGTATGTATGTATGTATGTATGTATGTATGTATGTATGTATGTATGTATGTATGTATGTATGTATGTATGTATGTATGTATGTATGTATGTATGTATGTATGTATGTATGTATGTATGTATGTATGTGTGTATTTGTTTGTCTGTTCTCATTTTACCAGGCACTGACCTCCCCATACCCACACACCACCACCAGCTTGCCTCCCAGCATGACGTCCGTGGCTCTTTTTAACCTAAAACATAGACAACACACATTGCAATGAAGAGAACACACAAATTATTTCTAGTATTCCCAAGTATATGCTTTATTACCCATCCAAAATGGACTCCTTGCAGCAGTACAGGTTGTCAAACTTCTGCTTTGTCACAGAGTCGTTTACATTGATGGCAGGGACAATGAGCTGATTGGTCTTAGACATTTGGTACAGTCTGAGAAGAGGTTGTGCTGGTTAGGGGGGTTTTAAGGGGGGTTATAAGAGTGGTTGTTTTGAAACTGAATACTCACCTGTAAACTCCAGTCACACTCTCTTCCACAATGCCTTTGAGCTGTTTGAAGATGCTGGGATATTTGTTCTGGATCCAGTGCGTCATGTCTCCACCATCGTCCAAAATCTATGAAAACAAAAAGGTAAAATTAGTTTATTCTGGAGTGTAAAAGAACGAGTTAGATGAGGAACAGGTTTGTTTATAAAATACACCCTAAAACATTAATGCAAATTATGTGTTATTGAATCAACATTCTATATTTATGTCAAAAAATCCACCTATAGGTCAGAGTATAGTGCATGTCCATACCAGGTTGGGCTGCCAGCTGGCTCCACTGATACATTTGTCAATGCACCACCAGAAGTCGTCCTCAGTCTGTCCTCTCCAGGCGAACACAGCTACACCTGAGCAGCATCACAGTGGTGTTGTGAGTTTAAATGTTATTACACAGAAGAAGAAGGAGGGAAAAGTTCTGACTTGCTTCGGCGAGTGCTGCAGCCACATGGTTCTGAGTGGAGAAGATATTACAGGCCGCCCATCGGCACTGAGCTCCCAGCACACACAGGGTCTCTATCAGCACCTGCAACAAGGAACTCATCTCATTACACCAATACCATTTCAGACTTGATTTATTAGTTTGGCATAAGTACTATACAATGACATTTACTTGTATGAAAGAACAATGTAAATAAAACAACCCTCTCCCACCCACCTGAAGCTCAGGAAAAAAAATACAATGATTAAAAAATAAATAAATAAATAAACAGATAGATAGATAGATAGATAGATAAATAAATAAATAAATACATACATAAATAAATAAATAAATAAAAACAGACAGGAAATTGCATAGTCTTCCTTTACTTACAGTAATTTAGACATCAAAAGTGAATGTTTTAACATAGTCCACAAATGGATTCCAGATTACAGAAAATTTCTGCTGCGATGCCGATACCCTATATCTAAGTTTTTCCAGTGTAGGAAAGGCAGCACCTCCTTTAGCCATTGTGTGAATGATGGGGCTTTCTCTGACTTCCAATGAAAGATTATTAACAAATAATAAAATGTAAAAATGTTTGAACAGTTCTTGGAATGTTATTGAAAATGTTTTATTTTACTTACTTACTACTAGTAATAGCAATACTCCTTGCACCCCCACTTCTGTTCATGAGCATTAGGGACAAAAAGCAGTAATACATCTAATCAAAATCATTTGTGGTACATTTTTTTAACCAAGAGCTTTGTTAACAAAGGTAATTGCCCTTATAACAAGTCGATTCTAGAACAGATGAATATAAGATGAGTTCCATGTATTAAAATGGAACTCATTCATTGTAAGAAATGATGATTCTATTCTCTAATATTTGTAAACTGTCTGCAAATTTCATGATTATTGTGATATTATTGTTAATTGCAATCATTATGACCATAATAATTGTGACATAAATTTTCTAAATTGACCAATGTACTTTTTGACCACAAGATGATGCTAATACAACACTAATGCTTCCCTTATGCTTGCAAGAGTCTTAGTCTCGATATAGGCCTAGTTTAGTTCTAGATAAAATCATTTTGATATTGATATATAAATCTATTATTATCTCGTACCGCTGTCTGTGCAGTGATGTGAGTACAGCCCACTATTTTGGCTCCAGCTAAGGGCCGCTCTCCTCCTGCTCTCTTCCTCAGCTCCATGAGCGCTGGCATTTCTAAGCATCACAGACAAACCTCATCACACACACATGATGCACAGTTGTATTGTCTTTACGATCATCTAAAATGGCATACCTTGTTCTGCCAGTCTGATTTCCTTTTGCCCGTATTCAACATGTTTGATATTTTTGATGCAAAAGTCAGTCAGACCTCTGGAGGTTTTCTGTATGACATTTCGGGGGCTTATGTGATCTTCATAGTTGACACTATTCACTGTAAAAAGTAATAGGAAAATGACAGTGAAGGGTCTTATTAAGCAATAGCCTATAATATTATGAACTGAGTAGCCTCTAATTACATAACCCTTCTCTGTTAGCATCTATTTTGATACTAAGGAATAGACTCAATACTCTCTATCAACACCGACTCCAATACCACAAAGATAATTAAAAACACCCTTTCTTTAGACAATAGAATGTGATTTCCAACATTAAATTATAGTACTTTCTTTAATTTTACCATTACTCATTCACATACAACTCAAAATCATTTTAAAGCTATTCAGGAAGTAAACTAAACTACACACATAAACACACTTAAAAATAACTTTCCATAGAATGTCCCTGGTATAGCATTAATTGTATCTATCTTGCAATTATTTAATGATGTGTTTTTATTTACTGTAACCCAAGACTTGATTTGATGGAGTCACCTGCTTGTTTCCATAGAGATAGGTAAGATGAAAACCATGCCGTGGAGCATTCAGTTGATGTACCCGCCACCATACAAATTATGAAAAATAAATTACTCAAGATAAGCATCATGTTAACTAACAAAAACTCAACACTACATTTCTTAAATTGTTATGATAGTGACATAATGGATAATATATGTATGATAGATAGTATACCTGAGTCAGAGGAGTAAGAGTGAGAGAGATGGGTCATCTTGGTGTGATGCTTGTCATAATCGTGGTTCTGGTCAACCACTTGCTGTAAAGACAAGAATACTTTCAATCAACATAGAATATAGTGTATCTCTGAAAACTCTCTCAGCGTACATGGTTTCATCTCACATGCCTCAGTGCAGCAGCAATGTCAAGTTGTCCAATCAAACAGCACACTTATATTTATAACTTGTTTTATTATTATATTGTATTATTTATTTCGGAGATAGTCTATCCTCCTTCCCAAATGATATAGTTTTTTTTATTCTTGCAACCTGTGTAAACACTGACATTAGGGTATTTATTTACATCTATATAATTTTTAATGGTATGCACTAGTGCCAATATTTATGAACTGCTTAATTTTTAATTCCTACCTATGTTAAACTTTGACTTTGCACTCAAAGTTAACCTTCCTTTTTAGCATTAGCCATCCTAAAACGTTTTTACCTCATCTAATATATCTTCTTTCTACTGTTGAGTTGAAAACTTGAAATGCAAAATGTTAACATGTCAAAAATTTGAACTATCAGAACTGCACAGCAAAAGCCAACACACAAGCAACAAAAAAATGATTGATGGGTAAAATTCTCCAGACAAATTTCCCTGTGAGGACAATAAAGTATACCTTACCTAGCTATAGCTTCGGTCTGCTTTCCCAAATTGTCTGTTTATGCTAAGACTATACATCAATGTACCATTTACAAAGAAGTACCTTGATACAGATGGGCTGCACTGGCTCATGCTCCTTAGCCCTGCCCAGGCCCACTAGACTGTACACCTTCCTCATGCTGCTGTGTGTCGACCCTCAGCTCACAGTCACTCATCACACACTATCCACCGCAGAACCACTGACTGACCCCAGAGCTACATCACGCCCTCTTCTAACAAAACTGCACCAAGGGACAGGTGACAAAGAAGCCAGTGAGAAAAGTGCCAATAAATGAAGCCTTTGTGAATGAACAGCTGGGAAAATGTCCCAACCGCCTCCACTCTAGTAAAGTGGAGATACAAAGTACTCTGCTTGGAGGGGCCAGGCATAATATATATAGGGACCAAGACAGAAAAGAAAATGGACACTATGACCACAGAGGAGGCACTGATATGAGACAAACAGTTGCATTTAAGAGCACTACGTAGACACTTGATGTTTTTTCTAGAATGAAATAGAGGAGTACTGATGTCTATGGAATAATGGGATGGCTTTCAGGAATAAGCTGCTGAACACTTAATAACACTTAGTAATAGCCTCTCAAAATAATGGGATGGCTGAATGACCAATCGAATTAATTAATGGATTCATTACAACAATGAGTTAGTCAACACCAGTCTATCTCAACAGTATTATGAGCCTCAGTTAAAGATGCACTATGTAACCTTTCTCTGGTGCTTGTCTCCAAGGAGATATTAGTGCTTTGTCTGGAATATTCCACAGTATGCCATAAAACCTCTAAATTTAACAATTCATTTACCGGTGTTATGTTGAATACACTGAAAAACATGCATTCTTACTGTCAGTCTGGTCTCTACTGATTTTACCTGTAACTTGGTATGATGGTACCTCAAAAGAGTTTAATGCCATACTGTGGAACATGTAGTATCTTATGCAAATTTGATTTTATTCACTTTTAACCATGTTATAATGATGGTCCCTCATCATCAGCTTCAGAGTTGTATTTTGACTGAATCATAAATTTGAGTCCTGTGACTCAAATAGCTCTTTTCAACTTCCCCTATCTCCACCCACTCCTCTATACTTCAGAAGATTATTGTTATACATGTAAGGATCAGAAGTATGCTTTTTCAATAACAAAAATGATAATGTGCTACTTGCCATTGTGAAATACCACTATGTGTACGTGGGGCCTCTGAGTTTTGCTATTTTAGAGAGAATGTCAGCAGACCTGTAAGAGGTTTTGGTTTAAAATTAACAAAATGTAAATAAACATGACTTAAAGTTCAATACTAAATATCCCATATATATATATATAACCAAATTATATATATATATATATATATATATATATATATATATATATATATATATATATATATATATATATATATATATATAAGTTAGAAAAACACAATTTTTTTCTATTCGAAATCACTCTCACAACTAATTCCTAATATAATATAGCCTACTAGATTTATACAAACTATTTCTATTTGACTGGTAAAAGAGTTCAAAGAATAATTTGAGTGAATTTGTGGGGTCAAACATTCACAAAAGACAACGTAATGGTGCTGAAAGATTAACAGCTTAAATACATGCACAATCACACCTGCTGAGGAGGGTTTGTGACTTGTGAAATATCTCACCAATATGTCCGTCTTGAGTGCCTCTGTGACCTCTACTGTGTTCGTCTCTCCTCTGTCCCCATTGACATGGCCCAGTCGCCTGTTCTCTAAGGCCTGGAGCATCTGTAGAAGGTTTGGACTGCTTTTGGGGGAGGCTTGCTCTTCCTCCGCTGTGTCCACCCTGAGAGGTTCTAGATCGAGGGACTGATGGGGCAGTAAGGTGCTGTCCTGTTCCCCTTCCATCGCACACAGCTAACTGAGAGTCGATGCCTGTTTGTAGAATGGTGCCTCCTTCACTGTGTTGGCCAAACAGCAGAAGATGGGGGCTACTCTGACCACATACTAGATCAGGCATAGACATCTCCAATAATTCAAAAAGCTGTTTTCAGAGAACAGAAAAGCCTCCCTTACAATTCCATACAAAAAAATTGGTATACAATAACAAATAATATAACAATGGGGTATTCCATTAAATGAGCTAAAGCGAAAGCCTGGCTTATTTGGTCAATCCAGACTTGTGAAATCCTCTGTTCCACCAAAGTGTCTGTTGAGCAGCCACAGTAACAAGCACCTGGGCACAAACCTGGTCGGGACCAGAGAAACTGTCAAGATTATTTTAGCTCCGTCTCCAAGAATGTCTAAAGAAACAGTTTTGTCAAAAGTTTCAGCACGTGCACTCACACCTGGGTAAAAATATCTGTTTGTGTGACTTTTACCAGCTGTGTGGTCCTACGCACACGTGTCTGTGAACGCTGCACTCATCAAAAAGGCACAGATAATATAAAAGTCTATGGCCATATTTCGGTGGCTGTTGTGAGGGGCAGCACAGATTTTACACACAGACAGCTGCTGGTTTGGACTCTGAGGATGAACTGGTTTTCAATGGGTGGTGGTGCGCTCCTTCATCATTCACGTCTGTCTCTCTCTTACTCCTTCGTCTCTCGCTCCCTGTCAAACTGCAAACATCTTGGCACAGATTTGATCATTTCTTCTAACCTACATGTGAAGAGTTTTGTTACAGCTTCACTTTTACGCACAGTGAAGCACCACATGTATGACCGCACACCGGGAAGGAGTGAGGGACCCTCATTTACCAGGCTCCGCGGCCTCCTCTCTGCCTGCAGATCGAACAGGAGGAGAGGGGCAGCAAACAAGCAGTTCTAGTTTTAGCAAGTCCTTTTTTTTTCCATAAATAGACATGAGGAGGTGTGCCTGTGTTGTCTTTAATAACAGAGGTAGATCACACAGACATGAGTGCAATACAAACACAGAGTCATTATAAACACTGAGTCAGTTGCACATGTTTACATCACCAGCATGTCTCTGAGCCAGACTCAAACATTATGGCTCAAAATACTCAAACTATTAACACCCTGTTATGCATCTATAGGGCCACTTATTCAGAATCAAATTTAAATTGCACTTTCGAGAAGTGCAAATCTTAGAAAATAGGAAACATCTACATTCACAACATTTTGCTGCAGCTAAGAGTTTTCAGTCACGTCCAATAGATTAACTTAAAGGGCCTGTGCATTTTTTTTTTCACGTAATTAAGGAAAATCTGTTTTACCCCTGTACAGATATATTGTAAATGTTGCTTACAATGAGACTGATGTCTGCTATTTGCATTGAATTACTATTTTATTGACCATGATGGTAAAACCATGAATTTGTAAAAAGAACCAATAAGATCTTACTATAGGCTACTTCATTGGATTAAACTCTACTATTGCCTCTTAATGAGAAAGGACCTTCAGCAAAGCAAAACTACATTAAGATGTGCGTATGTCTTTTTTATTAAAACACCAATCCAATTATTACTATAATTTAGTTTTATGAAAAGAAATTATTTTATTAAAGACATGTGGATAAAACATGTGGATAAGGGACATTTTGAAATTTGCATACATGCACACAAACAAGGAAACAGCTGCATCTGACACACTTTAACATGCTATTGTCAATACAAAAAAAAAAAACATGTCAAATGAATGCAGAACATTCATTTACCTACTGTACAGTAAAACAATGTGTAATACAAAAATGTTTAGTCACAAAGAATCATGAAAATGTAACTGCACTGTAGCTATTATTTTCAGAATGTTGACAAATATACACAGGTCAGACTAATGTTTTTTTATATTCTCATTATATCATAATCTCATTTGATATTTTTTGTATATCCTGCACACAACAATATGCACAAATGTACAGTAATCAGACACCACATAGTATATCTTATTCAATCTTTCAACACACAAACACACACTTCTCTTTTTTTACTATACACATATACAAAATTGCACACATCTTTGGAGTAACAGGTGTTGTACAGACCAGCAGACTAAAATTATCCTAAAGTGTTTTTGTGCAAAGCTGAGTTTTCTGGTTGTAATCTCATTTTACAAGGTCAAACCTTTTGTAAACGTATCAGTATGCAGACCACTCCTCATCAACAGAGAAGACATTGGGCCTCATTCATGAACCTCTTCTTAAAAAATGTTCATAACTTCAACTTTAAGAAGATCCTGAAAGAACTCTGCCCCAGATTCTCAAAACGTTCTTAAACTTGCAAATTCCTCCTTAAGTGACAGTTAAGCCAAAATCATCAACACCCAGCTACGCACACCTCCACGCTCATTTACATTTCATGTATACAGAAAATTAAAATGTATTTGTTTAGAAACGTCCTCTGAAATTAAAAATATGGCCAGTATGGGTCTGGTCAGAGGAAGTGAGGTGCGTCTGCAGACGGTGGGTGTTTCCAAATGTCCGGATCCTCGGCTTCTGAACCACTTCGGACAGATCCGCGTCATCAGAGCTCCGCCAAGTGGTGCTCCAGTTCCCCCAAAGCCCTCACGCCCTCCGCTTGCCCTTGGCCACCTCGGAGAGCTTCAAATTGCCCACAATGCACCGCAACTTAATTTTTTACAAACTTTATTAAAGTAAAACTCATTCTACAATTTTATAGATAGATAGATAGATATATAGAATATATCATCCGAATATGTTTCTGCCTGTGTATTTATAGGGCCTAGATATCAGCCTAAATAACTAGGCCTAAATAACAGATGATTCACTCAGCCTTTATTATTCACATGTTTTAATGAATGTTGACACATAAAAACACCTCTGAACACTTTATATTTGTAGAAGCATTGATGTTTTCTAAAACTCAGAGTTTTATCGCATTTGATTTGGTCACAGGTGCTCCCCAGGAGCTGTGAGCAGGACACTTGGCTCCGCCTAAGCCGACTCTGGAAACACCCTACGGCTGTTTTACAGCTTCAAATCATAAACTTAATGAAATAAGCGGCCGCTTTAATCGTATCGCGCTTTCCGTGATCGCGGACCCGCGGTAAACAGGGAGAGAGGAGGGCTGAGGTGGGGGACATAACTATGCGCTCTGGTCATGGGGGGTGAGGGGGTGATGGGGGTGTTGAGTCCAGCGCGGTGACCAGGCGCAGGGCTGTGACAGAGGCTCATATGGAGAGCACAGGGGCTGGGACAAACTGAGGCTCACTGCAGCCTGTATCAAGTCTGTTAGGCCCAAGAGTTAAGAAAAAGTTTTGTGGATGCAAAAAATGTTCGTAAAAAGGCCTAAAGTACAAATTTGTTTGTTAGAACATTTCATGAATGAGGCCCATTGCATCTGTTTTCTGTTACTAAAGCATGCAAATGTGACTTTTTAAGGTAGTATTTTACATCAAATTTTAAAATAACAATTTCATTCTAGCTTAATTGACTATAGCCTATTTGCAGAAAATGGGAAAGGGAAGTGTTTTATGTACATCATTATTTTCATTAGCAACACAATGATTTAAAATGCATAAACTGACAGCCCATGTCAGTGTCCATGTGTACATTGCTCACCGCGTTGTCCGTATGTTCTTGTACTGGCACAGCAGCAGGTGTTTGAAGGTGTTCTTGAAGGTAGCATTGCAAAGGGCGTAACAGGCTGGGTTGATGGTGCTGTTGATGTAGCACAGCCAATAGCCGATCATCCACAGGGAATTGGGGATGCACGCGGAGCAGAAGGTGTTGACCAGGACCATCACATTGTATGGAGTCCACGTGACTACAAACGCCACCAGGATGGCCATGATGGTACGCGTCACTTTCTTCTCACGAGAAGAAACACTCCTCTTCTTCCACTTGGATAATGCGTTCTGCTTTGTTACCTGGAGGAGGAGGGGAGCAGCATTTTAGCAATCAATGAAAATGTCCTGCATAATAAAAAGCCAAAGGAATGATACACTAACTGTTCTTTCATATGTTAATTTTTTTGGCATTGTTTGTGAATCATTCTCTCTTGAATGAAAGCTGAATAAATTACCTTGAAGAGGGTCCTGGTGGTAAGACTCTGCCTGTCAGCGGCAGAGCTCCCTGGAGAGGGTGGTTGAGGTTTTCTTGCTCCATTTGCTCCATTGTGCGATGTGCCATTGGTGGAGGCCATGCCTCCAGATGTTGAGGCCTGAATGTTATCATCCATAGTGTCAGCCACGTTGTCCTCGGGGCATTCCTCTTTGCACAGTGTACTTCCATTCTGCTGCTGCAACATCTCCTTCTCCCTAGCTTCACTGGGAGGCTCCTTGGGGGGCTGGCTGTTCTGAGCCTCTCCCTCCTCCTGGCTGTGAGAGGGACCTTCCCCTAGACTGGTCCCAGACGCCTTCCTGCAGTCCTTTTTCACCCGGCTGCGACTGGCCATGGAGATGCGCCAGTACAGGTAGATCATGATGGCCACAGGTAGGTAAAATGCTGCTATGGCCGTCCCAAACGTCACCACAGGATTGGAGAAGAACTCAATGTAGCACTCATCAGAAGGCACTGTTCTCCCACCTGCGATAAACTGCCAGAACAGAATGGCAGGGGCCCAGAGGATGAAAGACAGCACCCAGGCCGCCGCGATCATCAGGCCTGCCATCTTGGTGCTGCGGTGGGCTGGGTAGCTGAGAGGTTTAGTGACGCAGAAGTAACGGTCAAAGCTAATGATGAGCAAGTTCATGACTGAAGCATTGCTCACAACATAATCAACAGCTAGCCATAGGTCACACACCACCGCGCCCAGGGGCCAGTAGCCAATCACAATGTAGACGGTGTAGAGGTTCATGGAGCAGACACCGATAATGAGGTCTGCACAGGCCAGGCTGAACAGGAAGTAGTTGTTGACAGTCTGCAGGTTCCTGTTTACCTTTAGAAAAACAACATGAACAGGCTGTCAGATGCTAATCTTTTTGAGCACAGCATGATTTGTGTTTTCTCTTTTCTATTAGATTAGCACTCGGCAATGGGCGCGCTGCTGGCTCTTTCAATCTAATGTGGCAGAAAATGAAGGAAGTAGTTGCCATTACCTGAAAGTTTGTTGAAAAAGTTAGTTCATGAAATTGTTATTTTAAAATGATTTACACCTGATCAATTTACATTCAGGAAAATGATTTAGCTCTAATTTGGGCTTTCATAATATGAATATGTATTTCTTGCCACTTAAAGCTGTTGGTGTTTGCTGCAAACAAAATTGTGGCCCTGTACGTGTGTTTGAACTCTCACAAGACTACAGTGTTGACCTTTTATCTGTGACGTCGGCTGATGTAGTTGTAGTAGTTGGAGCACAGCGCGGGATACTATCTTTGACTTTGCTATGGAACCAACTAACCATGTCAGACACCTAGCGGATCACCTAACATCCAAGGTTTGAAAATCACACACACGAACGCGCGCGAACGCACATGAACACACACGTGAACACGCGGATACACACACGCGCGAACGCACACGCGCGAACGCACACACGCGAACGCACACACGCGAACGCACACACCACACTGAGAAAATGTCATGAGATGGAGAGAAAGTATTAGTTATTCAGTGTTAAGAGCTTTCTCTGATTTTCTTTTTGCTAAGAAAAGTTAATTACAGATATAAAGACATGTTGGATTTAACATGCTAGTGTTTTCTATAACTGCCTAGTAATGTTTATCTTCTTGTCAGTGATATGTTGCACTTGTTTTATAGTTACTGAAACTCATATGAGTGACTGAAGCACTAATCATTCTGATTCATTCTGATTTTTGCCTTTAATAGGCAACTTGCTTGTTTTATAACAACTTTTTTTTATTTTTGATATCTAACCTTATTGTTTTGTGTTGCTTGAGGGAAGGGATGTATTGTATTTTAAGTATGAGCAGAGTTTTGCAAACCGGATTGCCAGTTTTTCAGTAGACCTGGTGTATTGTCTGTTGGACACTAAATACACAAAAGGATACTATTTTGAAATTTCATTTCTGTTTCTCTCTTTTTCTTCTCAATAACTTTAAAGCACTTGGGAGTAAAGTTGTCAATTTGTATTGAATCGAAATTAATCGAATCGGATCGGATCGAATCGTACCGGATCGTTTACTAATTATATGAATTGTCCCTGAATCGAATCGTAGCCTGTGAATGAGATTCGATATATATATATATATATATATGAGCTAAACATGTTCAAATAGAGCTCTTACTGATAATAATCATAATGCTGATTAATTCTTAATTACAAAAACATTGGACATGATATCCCATTTATGTTGCCATGTGATGTTTTGGATAATACCATTACCCAAATGGAAAGCAGAATGCCTTCTGAGCCTCACATGAGTCTCTCATTTCGGTTGCAAATTTCAGTGTTATTATCCAGTGGATTCAAACCTAAAAGGCCTCTCTCTCTGATCTCTCTGACTCCTCAGCACGCGCAACCAACCATGAATCAGTGCTAGTGCAGCCCCTGAGTGAATTCTGGCATTTGCAACTGAGATTCAGTCGTGAATGTAATACTTTTTTAAAAACTGTAAGAGCGCACCCTACATACAGTTCCTTTAATTACTGTACTTATGTCCAATGACATCCAAGCGCTAAATAAAAGTATACACACCTTTATAGAGAGCATAACCAGGATGTTCCCAATGACAGTGATAAGACTGAGAGAGCCTGCCACCAGAATGATGAGGCCGATCTCCAGGGCCGTGTAGTGGCTTTTGGAAAAGAGGCCTGGGCTGGGGTCCACACTGCTCATATTGGGTGTATCGGAGGAGTTTAGACTAGCCATTCACTCCCTGTTTCTCTTATGACACACTTAGGACATCTTCTGCTCCTCCTGCTAAAAAAGACAATAGATTAGTTTTAAAGTAGGGATGTTGTGTTCCTGTGGTTTTCTGAGAGTGGGGGGTAGGTGTGTTATCTTTTGGATACAGCTCAGCTCAGGTGCAGATGAACGACAGGTGAGTAAATATACATAGACCGATGGGTTTGCTAACCAACAGTACTACCCCAAATCCTGGTATCTGAAAACACAGTGTGAGCTGATTTGGATGTGTCGTTTACCAAAAACTGTAAAACCAGTGGTTCACAGAGCAATTGCACTTTTGAGTTATCAGAGATAATCAGTTAAAGGTACAGTGTGTCACTTTCTGGAGGCCGCACATCATTATTCCGTGGAAATGGAAAGTCAGAATTTTGAGAAATTAAATGATATCCTTTTGTTACATCAAATGCACAATGAGAAGAAAGGTCACAATGGACTTTTCAAAAGACTTTGGGGCACAGTGGGCATCACCATATGGCTATCTGAATAATAGTCAATTCACAAGAGACTGGTCTACAGTTTTTATGGATTGGGACACTTTAAATGGCTTATTGAACTTCATCAAGTGTTATTTGTCCTATCAGCTACACAGGTCTTCCTGCGTCTGATATAGAAGATTAGTGGTTTATTCAGCCTGACCACATAAATATCTTACAGATAATGCTGATATATTATGGCCACTCCTATATTAGACATTACATTATATGAAAGATACCAAGCAAAGGTGGCTTACCTTTGCTTGGTATCTTTCATATGAAAAGTGCATGAAAATTTACACCTCTGATACCATATTTGTTTTAAAGCTACCATCTGTAATTAGACTGACTAGCCCGCCCCTGTTGTATTGTCACATATCACTACTAGATTTACGCTACTGCTACGTTACTGCAGTCTGATAGTGTGCTTTAGCCTGAGAGCAGGTGAACCTGGAGAAAGGCAAGGTAAAGGGAGAGAGGAACAGGTTTCACAACAGCTACCTACTGGTGTGAAGAAAAAAAAGAAAAAAAAAACCCTTACAGATGGGTATTCAACCAAATAAACTTTTGTCCAGTTGACAAATTGAATTTCTCCTTTTGCCGTTGGTACCAGATGTTAGCCACTATTCTGACAACTTAAAAACAAAAGAAGTGGCTCTCTGCATTATGTTTGTGAACCACATTTTAATAACTCATTTTGACAAAATATTAATATTTTGTTAAAGGAAAAGTAACGTTATTTTACAATCTGAGCCTTCTTTCGGTAATAAAACAAGTCGTTTGACTCACCCATATCACGTTCGTGTCATTTGGAGCTGTTTGAAGAAAGTTACGTTGTGGCGTTTCTGTTAGCATTTGTTAGCATTTGTATTCGGGGCATTACTTTGCGGTCTCCAAATAACACAAACTTTAGCACTTTTCAAATCATAGAAGCCCGATGTCTTAATGAAAAATTTCGTTTGAAGCAAAAGTGGCCTGTAATCCGAGGTTTATCCATAGTTTTCAGCTTTGCGTTTCCTATTTGGGTCCCCGGAGCAGTCTGCGCATGCGCACTGGCGTCCTCATCTACTCGAAACTATGGCTAAATCTCGGATTACAGGCCACTTTTGCTTCAAACGAAATTTTTCATTAAGACATCGGGCTTCTATGATTTGAAAAGTGCTAAAGTTTGTGTTATTTGGAGACCGCAAAGTAATGCCCCGAGCAAATGATACAGCACCATGTTAAAAGATACGGGATCATTAGTAGAACAGAACGGCTCAACATAAGTTCTGCGATACTGCTCCAATTGACAGAAAAATGCTATGGGTGAGTAAAACTACTTGTTTTATTACCGAAAGAAGGCTCAGATTGTAAAATAACGTTACTTTGCCTTTAAGACCACTCTCATGCACAATTTGCACAAATCAGTCTGTAAAAAGTCAAGCTGTTATTTTGATCGCCCAGACCAACAGGACTTATTTCATTTGTGCAAGTAAGTGGTTTTAATGCAAAAAAAGCATTATTTACCCAGTTATATTTGCCTCTCCACAGACTGATGAAAAATGTCAAAAATTATTACCATGGATATCTGTTTTTGTGCTGGATGGATGCAGTGAGGGTCAGTGTTGTTTCCCATGAGGCCACCCACGCTAGGTCACCATTTAGTGTTTTAGATAAAAGCCTTTGCTGCCGTGGTTAGTGTCTCCCTATTCGGAGCTTAAAATCACCAATAATTATGGAACATTATTGGCCAGGGGGTGGTCACTTACTGTTATGCCCTGAAAGGCATGTTAGAATTCCATGCAGCGACATATCAATGTGATTAACTGATGTATTCTGATGAAGAAATCAATGTAAAGACACTTAAAGGGGCATGTGGAGGTCTTTGAATACTGCTAAAACCCTGTAAGTGAGTCCATTAGGCCACATGATAACATCAGACTGTACCTGAGAGATGGGTCCTTCCTGCTCCTACAGACAGATCAAACTTCATTACAGTCACACTAACTAAGAAGGACTTACACAGTAGGCTCTGTTCTGGGCTCCTCTGCTGCATATGCGAAGGGGACACTTTGTTATTTTTTGTAATTTAAATCTTTTTTTTGTTCCCTTGGGCATATAGTATCGAACTATAACAAATGTAGATGATTGTTTTACATTTTGTTCAATGTAAACCGCAATATTGATCTACAAAGACTTAATAATAGAAACAGGTCCATTGACTTCCAATTCAAAACTACTGAAATCATAAAGCAAGACTAACATGACTCTGCCAGCCTTATTACGCTCATAGTGCACAGAAAGGAGCAGCAGACAACACAGAACAGCCACAGGAAAAGAGGCTTTTTGATATTTAAAAGTTTCAGCTTGAAAAAGTTAAATAAACTTCCAATTCTATATTTGAATGTGGACCTATTGGTATTTTAACCATAGCAAGCTGTAGATTTTTTAGTTTGACTTTTTTTTTTAACCTTACATGTATGACCTGAATTTTTGGAAAAATCTAAATACAGAGCAGTGGGCGGGGTTAAGTGAAAATAATTTTTCCTGAAAACTCAATGGCTCAATACACAGAATTACCCAAGCATCCATGAATCAACAGAAATACTCCTGGAATGGAATAAATACTCAATACACCACAAGTATATTTTGCATAATATGTAGGAAAAAATAACGTACCCGCTATCTTACGCACTTGTTACCTACTCAGGTATGCAGGGCTCTTCTTCCAATGAAAATAAAAGAACATTTTTTACACACATCTGTTACACAAAATTATGTTATATACAGCATGATTACAGCACAGATGTCAGTTATAGCTCAAAGTAGAGTGGACACTGAGCCAAGTTAAAGGTTCAGTCTGCCCAGGGTGACTGTGGCTGGGAAATAGTAGGTTAATATGTACTGTATTTTAAAGCTAACTCACATTTGTAAATAACTAATGCTCATTATTGAGATGTGTGGTTGTATTGTACATGTGTGAATTGTATGGGTGTGTTTGAGTCAGAGAGTGGACAGTGTAAATAGTTCTTATTGTTGACTGAAAGATTATCAAGTGTTCTTGATCCGAGTGCCTCGGATTTGGAATGACCTACCTGAGGAGATAAGGCTTGCACCATTAGTATGTTTTCTTAAATCACTTCTTAAAATATTTTCCCTTCAAATAAAGACTCAAATAAAAAAAACTTATTAGTGACATCCCACTAAACTCACTAAACTGTACATCCAAAGTTTCACCTCATATGATATTGTATTCCACTTTAATAAATTTGCTTGTACCGTACCCACTTTCTTTACATTCTTTTCCCCATCCCTCCTTAGACCCTATCCTCCATTCAGACATACACAACTAGTGCTTCTTAATTGCTATTGGGAGGCTACTGGAGAGAGTCACCCAGACAGGCCGCATTTCTTTGACAGGCACAGAAACAGTCATTAGATGTAGCAGATGCTGCCTGCAACAGCTGGACCGGTAATCTGCTCCTTGAATATACTCCTCATCTGGAGCTCTTTAAAAACCCCACCATGTACCTGATATAATATGAACACAGTATAAAGCAAATAGGAAGCTACAGTAGAGAGATTGTATTGTTTGCACAGACAAGCTGGGGACAGTTCACAGTGTACAGACCATATAAAAAAGACTCAACTACTCCTGTGATCAAAGAGTTCAATCTTCAGTATATATTTGTATACAGTTTCTTTGGATTGCTATTACAAACTGTTTAAATATTGCAGGTATTAGCAACCAATAATTGTGTATGTGTGATTAAATGTGCACTATGTCACTTTTCTCTCTGTAAAGATTTTAGAGCTTTGACTGGAATGTTCCACAATATAGCATTAAAAATATATCTACTTTACATTTATTCAATTACAGGTGTTTTTATTGCTCAAAATTACATTGAAATACATATATTCGTTAAGGGTAAATTTGTGATCTTGAAAATGAACGGCCCAGTCCAAAACCTCTGAACAGAGGGTGATGAGAAATGACTGAGTTTTAGTATGAATTTCAAATTACACTTTATAAATTAGACTCCTGACCATTAACTTGGTCTAATGGCATTGTCTGCTTGTCTAAAGATTATCTAAGTTTAATGCTAAACTGTGGAACCTTCCTGACAAAATTCCATGGATTCAAGCAGCTAGGGGACCTTTAAATCTTAAGAAACAAACTTAATTTTATGGCAAATTATCCTTCCAACGCTTTCTTCAAGTCACTTTGCCCCCTCAAATTTAATTTCACAAAAGTGTGCCCCAAATTGCAGAGTGGGAAATTTCACATCAGCCTGTGCGCTAGCCTCACAAAAGGGTGCAACCGAGCGCAAAAGTCAGAAGACAGGCGTGTGCAGTGAGTGGCAAAATGAGGTCTGGCATCACACCAAGCAAAAATAAAGAAACACGATATGAATTATTGTGTAGGAAAGCATGTGTATTGTACAGTGATAGTGCAAACTGAATGCAAGCAGGGGATTCCCTCGGTGCAGGGAGACTGGGGAATCCGGAGGCAACTAAACAAATCATGCCATTCAAGTTGAAATCAAGCAAATGCTTAGGTCTCCCATGAGGCTATAGCAGCGAGCCAACATTTCAGTGTGACAAACATCGCAGAACTACTATTTACTACTATTACTTCATGCTCATAAACAATAAAAAAAAACTTTGAGTATATGTTTTCTTTAAGCTACAAAAATCTCACTATGATTCAGAATCTTCAAGGACTAATAATTTCTTCATTAGTGACTAATTGAGTTGCCAGTAAGTGCGCACCACAGTCTGGATAAAATTTCAATCAATGCAACAATATGTAATCAGTACTGCAAGTTCAAATTCCTGGAATTTGATTATACATATTTAGCTTTTTGCAAATTTTGCACTTCTACTGTAACTTTTTCTTAACCATGTGAATGTAAGCAAGGCAATTGCTAATATTGTTCAAATGCCATATGGGTCCACTAATTTTTGTTTCAGTATCATGTACATTTTCATAATTCACAATTTCTCCAATGCCAAATGTACTAATAATTCACCTAAATATTTCACTTATATATATATATTTTAAAAATGGGCTTACCTGGACTGGTGGGAATGTATGGGTGATGTGCAGCCCAGTTTTGTCCATATTACCGAACATCAGAGAACAGTTACATGGATGTGGCCCCTCCTCTGACGAGAAGCAGTGTGGTTAGTGTAGCAGCAGACCCAGGCACTGTCAGACTGAGGTGGGAGGGGTTAGGGCCCTATTAGCCACAGTCGTGTAGCAGCCCTCAAAGCCAGGGTCACCAATATGAACAAACAACCAGCAGATAGAGGAGACAGGGCATCTGTGAATCGTGATGTGGAGAGCAGTTTGGAAAGGGTTAAGAAGCTCAGGAAACATGGGGTGTTCTGAGCATAATCTGTTAATGGGATAGAAATTACACTAAATTAAGGGACACCACAATGCTTGGGAATCAGCAAGGTGCACTATGTAGCTTTTCTGTTGGAGATCCGTCACCTGTTTGTTTCTATGGATATGTTATTGCTTTGCCAGGAATGTTCCACAGTATGACATTAAACAGCTCTACCTTACTTTCATTCAATTGCAAGTGGTTTTATAGCTTAAAATTGCATTGAAAAACAGAGATTCTGATTGTGAGCAGGACTGCCGCTCCACAGATCTGACTTCTAACTTGGTCTGGTTTGGTCTCTACAAGCTAGAAGCTGTAATAACATACTGTGAAACACAAAGGAATAACATCTCCATGGAGAAAAGCATTTGACAGACCCTCCACCAGAAAAATTCCATAATGCACCTTTCACTAAGTCAATCCTAAACTTGGGCTATAGTAGGTCTTAACCTATGAGTTCTGAGGTTTATATGTGGACAAACCTCAAATTAAACCATAAATTAAGTATATTTTAACTCAGTCTGATGACTGGAATGAACTAAAACGGCAAAAAATCTGATTAATATAAATAATCTCAATTTGAAAAATTGTTACTAAAAAACTAAAATATTACTTATTTAACTCAACATTTCAACATCAAAATTTAGTTTGAACTGGGGAAATATCTGCCTAAAATAAGAAGCATATACTGAAGGTCTTTTCAGATGAGCAAATCAACCATCAAGTAAATACATTAAACTGTAGTCACATAATAAGATTAAGAGTAAACTAATAAACCAATACCCTTAGCATCCAAAGAAGATCTAAAGCAAGTCTATGCCACGTCAATGCACCATGACTAACAAACTTCACCTGTAGGCCTCAATCAAAGCATGGCTAACATCTATCACTTGAATGCAAGATTTGTGTGGACCACCAGAGGTGACCTGCACACCACTGGAGGCACACCCCAGCTTGAGAACCCTTACTGTAGGCCATAATGACATGGTATAAGCCTAGATGTAAACCTTATGGAAATGGAGAGAGGAGAGGGCTAGCTGTCCTGCCAGAACTGGCTGCAGGACTCTAACCTTTGAAGACTCTGTTGTTGTGACCTTTAAACCAAATGGTGACGCAGTCTGCCCCGGCTCTACAATGACCTTACTTTGATGGAATTACCACAGAGAATAATGGCCACTCTCTGGGGGAACAATATTGCAAATGAAATAACAAGCATGCCATCAAACATCAGGACATGTAAACACAGGGCAACGGCTGTTAGGCCAAGACAGACATAAAAAATGTGCAGGAAGATTTATTTGCATTAGGAGATAGTTAATCATGGGCACATTATTTCAATTTCTTTGGACAGTAAATCTTTTACAACAGAGAATCCAAGACCTAATCCTAGCATTCAGAAGTAAAGAATGCTAAGAGAATGTTCCGCTATAGGGATGGCACAAGATCTTGTTAGATAAAACTGAAACAACACTGCCCAAACTGAAAATTATCTTGTGAGATTTTTGGATTGGATTAAAAAAATTGAGTCAAGTGCTGGTAAATATTTTTTTGGAGAAGCTGTAGTCCCAAACAGCTCTCGTACAAAGACAGCAAAAATATTAAATCAAGTAAATAAAAAATGGTGAGCCCTAAATTGAGAAGTGAATTACACAATTTATTTATTATAAACAATGTCAAAATCTTGTCTTGTCTCATTCTCATAGACCCAATCTCATGTCTTGTCTTGTCGTGTGGAAATTGTATCTCATCCCACCCTTATTCCACTATATTCTACATTCATGGGGGGAAAATGTGACTCATAGGTTTGAACAATCACCCACAAATGAAAAGGTTTGCAGTTAGGAGTCAGGACTCATCCCTAACAGGTGCAGCTGTGTCCTGACTCCTGACAAGACACTTTGCCCATCTAGCCTGTGCGGGAATAGTGCATGGCAAGTTATTGATTGGTGGTGCTTGGAGGGGCCTAGCTATCCAAGGTTGGCTGCTGTCTGCAGAAGCTGCCTACCACCAACATGTGTGGGAGTGCGCTAATGAAACTGTATGTAATAATATGGTAGGTGAGGTAAATGGAGTGTGGAGAGAGTTGCAAGAGTCAGTTTGAAAAATGATGTTTCATTTCAGAGGAATGCCTTTGCCAAAACACATTTTTATGAATATGATTTTCTGCTACATTTAGTGCTTTAACTTCTACACAAATCCAGCCTTTCATTATGTTATAGGTCATGTCTGCAAATGGCACAGACCTCCTCTGTCATTGCTCAAATCAATAGAGAACTTGAAGCATTGTTCATCATGGATTTACATGGGCATTCTGCTGCTTCCTGGACTGTTTCCTGTCATAAATAAGACCGCCCAGCACATATTTATCCATTCTACTGAAATACAATCTGACTGGAGATGATTGACAAAGGAAATGCAAGAGTAATGATGGATAATGAACTTCTGAGCTGAAGCTGAACAGCAGAGGGACATTAGATCAACATTGTGTTTGGGTGTTTCCTGACACTGTGACACTCCCATAGTTAATAAAAATATTATATAATAATAATATTCTGAAGTATGCATAACTTGTTTTTGATTGGGTACTTTTTAGTGCTATTAAACAATCTTACAATGGGCGATGGTGTTTGAAAAAATATGTGCTTAAAAGGGCCACAAAACAATTCAGGCTGAACTGAACTTTTGGACCTTCAGTAATGGTATACCGCATCAATGAGTCGCCGCTTACTGAAGCACATGTAACATAAACTGGCAGAATGGATATGTGTAGCACTCTAGAGTTCAGTTGTACATAATTGCAACAGCAGGAGCTGTTCAAGAGATCTCCCAAATTGAGGGAATTCACTTTGCTGTGTAAGGTCAATTGTAACAAATGATAACAAAATGAATTACCACATAATGAAACAAGATGTCTTGAGCTTTGGAAGAGAGACGGGCTGAATATGCTGGATTATTCAAACATGTATAATGAAACAAAACACAAGCAAAAAGAGAAATTCAATTTGAATATGTTTCACAGCTCATCCAAACTGTTTCTTCAGTTCTGAACTGAAGAAGTAGCTTGGATGAGCTGGAAAACATATTCGACCAAATAAACTTTGTCCAGTTGACAAATTGAATTTCTCCTTTTGCCATGGATTCTACCTGGACGACTGAGGGATTCTTCACACATCTTAAGAAACACAGTTCCATGTAGTATGTTTTTTCATCAGGTATGCTTAGGCAATCAAAGTTTATTATTATACATTTGTCTTGAATAGGGGCCTTATCTGTCTTTCCATATTCCCTGCATGCCTTCTTTGGACACAAACGGTCTTAACCCCATGTTTAATTCATACTTCTGCAGTTATGTGTATGTTCTATTGGCCACTGGCTATGTTATTACATGTGAAAATGTCCTCTTGCATAAGCCAGGATATAGTGTGAGCACCAATGGAGATGGCTAAAGGTCTACATTAAAGCCTTCTTTATTCTATACAATAGCTGTATGTTTTTATGACTGCGGTATGTGCTGTCATAATGGTTCGACAGGGGTAAAAGCAGGGCGCATTGCTTCAGGACTTACTTTTGCATAACATCGCAAGCCATTAAAAAAGAAAGCATATAAAAGTAATTTAAGAAAACAAATCAATAAATAATTACTATTTTTAACTACTATTTGTTTTATTACTATGTATTTGCAAAAAAAATTTTTAATGTGATGACACATGTTAAAAAAAAAAACAACATGCTGTCCTCTCCAGTGTGAAGAGGGTTACATAAACGTGGCTGTCTAACATTTCTTGTGATGGAGTCAGCAACAATAAAGCTCTTTCCTTTGGACTACTTTGCCCCAGGACAGATGTGGCAAAATGAGGTCACAGAGTGGGAGCCATAGGACAGCTTTTTGAATGGAGAGGCTGTACATGTAACACTCAGACACGGCAGTTCCACACGCTTTGGAGCAGGGATATGGGTTGGATGATGAGAGGCCATTTTAACTTTTTAAATTCTGAATGACTGGAAAGAAGTAGTGAAAAACGGTAACACTGCAAGATGGCCTAGGGGTTAAGTTATTCAGATCTCAAATAGTCCTATATCTGGTATTCAGAAAGCCCAATATTTTCTTAGGTAGAACTTGGTTTAATCCCCACTGAAGAAAAATACTTCAGGTATTAAAAGACAGTAAAGAAATAAACAAAGTGAAATAATGGATTCAAAAATATTTTTCTTCTACAGCTCTGGAAAAAATAAGAGACCACTGCAAAATTATCAGTTTTTTCTGATTTTACTACTTATAGGTATGTGTTTGGGCAAAAGTCTATAAACTACTGACAACATTTCCCCCAAATTCCAAATAAAAATATTATCGTTTAGAGCATTTATTTGCAGAAAATGACAAATGGTCAAAATAACAAAAAAGATACATGTTTTCAGACCTTAAACAATGCAAAGAAACAAGATCAAATTCATTTTAAAACACCATAATACTAATGTTTACACTTAAGAAGAGTTCAGAAATCAATATTTGGTGCACTAACCCTTATTTTTAATCACAGCTTTCATGCGTCTTGGCATGCTCTCCACAAGTCTTTCACATTGTTCTGGTGACTTTATTCCACTCTTGGTGCAAAAACTGAAGTAGCTCAGCTTTGTGTTTGTGTTGGAATTCAACAGACGCTGGAATGGAATGGCTGTAATACATGCAGAGATGCTGAAAAAAATGCAGGGGTCTCTTATTTTTTACCAGAGCTGTATGTTAAACTATTAGTCTAAGTATAGTTAATGATCCAAGATATATTATTGTAACTTTAAGACCTAATAATTTCATGTAGAGCTCAATACATTAAACATAAGTCAATGTAATACCTGGCCATACCTGCTTGTCAAAGCCTGATCTCGTCAGATCTCAGAAGTTAAGCAAGGCAGGGCCTGGTTAGTACTTGGATGGGAGACCACTGGGAATTCCAGGTGCCACAGTGGGGCGCCAGTCGCAAAAACTGTTGTTGTGTCCTTAGGCAAGACACTTCACCCACATTGCCTAGTATGAATGTGGAGTGTACGTGAGTGTTGGTGGTGGTCGGAGGGGCCAATGGCGCAAATTGGCAGCCTCGCTTCCATCAGTCTGCCCCAGGGCAGCTGTGGCTACAAAAAGTAGCTTACCACCAAGTGTGGAGTGAATAAAAAATGAACTGTAAAGCGCTTTGGGTGCCATGAAAGGCGCTATATAAATGCTATGAATTATTATAATGCTGTGTCAATTTCTGAGCACACAAAACTCCAGGTATGAGGAAACAACACTGTAGCACAGTCAAAAGTAAATGTGGCATAATAGCCCTTTAAAGGTGCACTAACTTTTCTAGTGGAGGCTCTGCCACCTGCTTGTCTCTATGGTGATGTTATTGATCTATCTGGAATATTCCACAGTAGAGCATTAAATTAATATTCATCTAGTTAATTAGAATAACTGTTGACACCACCAGGTCATAGCTATGAAAAAGTGACCACACCCACAGGAAATGCACATTTTAAACACCTGTAACTAGATAAATCAAAGTTCAAAGTTCAAAGTGTACTTTATTGTCAATTCACTATGTAACAGACATTACACAGAGGACTGAAATTGTGTTTCATTAGATACGAAAGTTTCACTAGATAAATGAAATGATAAAAGGAGAAGGAGAAGTTCAATTTAAATGAAAGTTTAATGCAATATACTGGAACATTCAAGACAACACAATACCGTAAGTAGACAAGCAGTTTGCTTTCCCTACTCCAGAAAAGTTGCATTTTGTGGCTTTAATTCAAATAAGATTCTTGCAGTTAACCCTCTCAAACAGACTGCATCATTAGCCTCTCCCACTTCTTTTTCCTTCACTATCTGCAGAGCTATCTACTCAACTATATTACATCATGTGCTGTTAGGGCTGTACTAATTCTGTAAGTCCTCCCCTGACCTGCAGCTAGTCGTGACACCAGCCTCTCTGCTTCTGCAATTCAAACACCACCAATAACGCACCAGTTTTCTGCTCCTATTGTAACTGCCAGGAACATGAATATGCACTTGCTTATGATTAGTTATGCAAATGCCATGTAGTCTTAAAGAGCATGCATTACACACTCAAGGCAAAGAATACAGTATTAAGTACATAGACCCTTGCTACTATTGTAAGTACTGTATATTGTTAATAGTAGATGGTTGGTGGTTCAATTCCACTCAAGAGCATTTATCATTGTCCTTGTGCCTTCACCTTCTGTAGAATTTGAATGTGAGGTATTCAGTCTTCGCAATAATTTTATTTTCTGTAGTTTCTCTTCATCTTTTCTGTGATTATTGCTGCAAAGAATACATTTTAATAAAAATTAAATACAGTAAAATGTGCAAAATTATGCACACAAAAAAAAAACCCTCTAGTTAGAATGTCACTTCCTCAAAACATACCTGGACTGGAGTTGTGTTTTGCTTCATTTACACGTTTGAGTAATCCTTTATTATTAGTCTAAATCTCCAAAGCACTAAATGCTCTGTTCCTAAAGTGATCATTTTCAAGTTAAGAGCTACCTTTTACATTTTGTTTAGTAGAGATTGTGAAATTATCCAAATGATTATTGAAGCATAATTTAAAAATATAGTAGAGCACGTCCTGTATTACCACATGACATTACAAGGTGGGACAGATTGTTTTCAGATTGAGAGAAGAACTCAGCCTAAATATGCAGGATTTGGGTGTTAAACATGTGTGAAACAAAACACATCTCCCGATGTTTTTGATGAGAAAATAACATTATAACATAGATCAGAAAATAGCGCAATATGGGCCTTTTAAGTAACATAAACTTTTTAAAGTTCTGGTTTGGTTCTCGGGTTGCACTTTTGAATGTTTTATGTTGCATTACTCGTCTTATCCAGTTGATGTCGCTATTTTTTCACTACTAGACTGAATTCTTGCAGTTTTGTAGTACAATATTTGTATTAACAGAAATCTAGGCCTGAATGGTGACAACGAATAAGCCCAACACGTGTGAGAGTTGTGTATATAATAAAAAATATTTTGACTGTCATTCAGTATGGTTGTTTTTGGTCTCTGAATAGAAACCGTAATAGAAACTGGATGTTATGTCATGTCTCTGCTGCTATCTAGTGGTCATATCTGTGACTTTTGCATTGTACTATCAGAGAAGCTATAGGCCAATTTCATTGCTGCCACAATTTTCAAAAATCATAGAAAAATTATTCACTTCTCGACTTCATAACCAAACACCAGATACTAAATGAAGGCAAATACGGCTTTAGATCCAAAAGAACCACTTCTATGGCAATAACTGAAGCAGTAGAAGAAATAACAAATGCACTGGATCAAAATGAACATGCTATTGGTATCTTTATTGATTTTAAAAAAGGATTTGATACAATCAATCACTCAATATTGATAAATAAGTTAGAAAATTATGGAATCAGAGGAGCAGCTGGGAACTGGTTAAGAAGTTACTTAACAGAAAGGGTACAATATGTCCAAATGGATGAGTACTCTTCTGGTACACCTTGGTATTACATGTGTGTGACCCCCAGGGGTCAGTGCTGGGTCCAATCTTGTTCAATCTCTATATAAATGATATTTTTAATGTTTCTGAATCACTAAAACTAATTCTCTTTGCTGATGACACCAATATATTTTATAGTAGCTCAAATTATAAAGAGCTTGTGGATACTGTCAATATGGAAATGAACAAAATTTAAAAATGGATGGACACAAATAAACTATTATTAAATTTAAATAAAACAAAAGTGATGATCTTTGGTAATTATAAATGCAATCCTGAATTACAAATAATCATTGATGGTGTACAAATTGAAAATGTATCTGAAAATAAATTCCTAGGGGTAATTATGGACAATATATTATTATGGAAAGCCCACATCAGGCACATAAAAACAAAAATAGCCAAAAGCCTCTCAATTATAAATAAAGCTAAGCATAACCTTGATCACAATGCACTTTGAATTCTATATTATTCTTTGATTCTTCCCTATTTTATATACTGTGTTGAAGTTTGGGGTAATAATTACCAATGTTCAATTAATCCACTATTTCTTCTGCAAAAAAGGGCTGTGCGGATCATTCACAAGGTCGGCTTCTTAGAACACACTCATGATCTTTTTACTCAGTCAAAGTTATTAAAATTTAATGACCTTATAAAATATTATACAGTGAAAAGCATTTAATCGTCATTTAATCATAATTAAGCATTTAATAAACTGCCAAAAAATCTGCAAAAATGTTTTGCTCTTAAAGAAAACATTTATAATTTGAGAGGTTATGGAAACTTCATTTTGCCGAATGTTAGAAGCACTCTTGTTAGAATGTTAGAAACTCTAAAAGTTTCTGTGTGACTGTGTGTGGGGTAAAAATGTGGAATGCTCTGGATTTACAGCAAAAGCTCTGCCAAAATATTCATAATTATTTAAGTTCTTGTATAAAGACATGGTCTGGTCTGAATACAGAGAGAGACGAGTTTGAATAAATCGTCAAATGGCATTTTTGTGTATCAGTTTTGTTTTTTGTTTTTGTTTTTGTACTAGAATGGAATTTGCCTTTTTTTTGTTTTTGTGTTTCTTTCAACTGAACTGATAAGGAAGCTAATTAATCATTTAAGTTATGTTTTGGAAGACAGGGGTGGGATTTAATAAGTTTTCTTCTTCCCACTCCTTTTCGAGCAAAAAGAAAAGACAAATGTATTTGATTGTATATTGGTTACCTGCATTTATTTCCTTGTGTTGTCCTGCTCGAAATAAATAAATAAATAAATAAATAAATGAATGAATGAATGAATGAATGAAAAGCTATATGATCCATTTCTATTGTCCTACCTGACATAAAGAAGGGAGCAGTGCTGTTGTAGGACATACAGGAGGACTAAGTACCGGTACATCACAGGGCCACCCACTTATTGGAGACAACAATTCTAGTGTCCCCCCAAAGTAGGAGAACATGGGCAGACTTCCCTTTCACCTTTGGAGGTCACTGAAAGGCCAAGCCCCTTTCATAAGTTCATGTTACTGATTACTCGTGAAAACAAAAGAATAAGTGGCTTTCTCTCTTTTTCATATTAGGTATTATGTGATAGACCTGACATACAATTATGAAAAAACCTAAATTAGGCAATTGAGAGTTCTGTGCGAAATTAGGTCAGTCACACCATTCAGCATAATTTTAGATGAATAACAACATACTTTTTATCTTTCCAGTTGAAAAATTGTTATATTTATTGTTGTATATAAATTAGCAGGAGTTGTGGCTGGATATGATATAGTCAGTGGACATTGTCACAAATAATATGTCAAATATCTACAGATTTTATTATTTCTATGTACTTAAAATATTTAATATGTATAACAAAAAAACATAATTGATGAAATGCTGGCTACTGATAGTATATTATATTATTTAGAGTAAAAAGTAGGTTACAAAAACTGATTAAAAATTTAAAAATATGCTGTAAATTCTATATCTATCCAACTTACTTTTTTTTTTTAATACTCCTATCGTGCAATATCGTTTTTCCAATTTTTCTAATCCTCTCCCTGTCACTGTTTTTATTATTATTACTATTATTATTATTCGATTTATTACTTATTTTATTATTATTATTACCTATCTTTATGCCATTCTTGCCTGCATGCACTTGTCTTCTTGTTCAAACTGTCCCTACCTGGAGCTACTGTGACAAGTGTGTGAGCTACTGTGAGATCAATAAAGTCTTATCTTATCTTATCTTACAGTCCAAATTACAGTCCCTATTCCTTATTGAAATTTTGCCACATGCTCTAACTGAATATATTAGCTAATTAATAACTTGATTTAATCAACACAAAGCCGCAGTCAATAGTCAAACTTATGTCAGCAGAGGTCCCTGGAGATTACTGTAGTCTTGTCAGCTGTTTAATTAGCATGAGAGTGCTGACATGCTGCTCTGCTCCATCACTAAACATCTCCTGTTGCATGATGGGAGTCAGTCTCCATGGCAACCACAACACACTTGCAACTTCTCTGAATCACAAAGAGACAAGTCCTAAAGGAAGTCTAGGTTTAGAGCCTAGTTTTGTTAAGAGGTCATTATAAAATAGGCCATTATGGGGCACATGAAAATTTTTCCACATTCACTTATGCTTTGAGGCTAGTTTGCATGACGTGCGACATATCTACAATGAAAATACATGTAAAGTATGAGATGACTTATGACCACAGTCTATCCCCGGGCTTTTTATACAAGCAGATATTATGAGGATCTGGTTAATTTAAGGTCACCATTGCCTTAATGTTTCACAAATGCACCCAGTAAACTTGCAAGGTGTTCTACAAAAAATAATATTATATTTGAATCTAATCCATTAATATGGTTTTAATTTTTACCCAGTTTTGTTGTTTAAATGGATCATCTTTGCATGGGCTGCCGTGCTCGTTTCCCCCAGTCATTTGAATGTGTGGAAGTGGTATTTGACAGGACTGACCACAGGGCGTGATGCTCATTTGTGCCTGGCTGCATCCTCTCAGGAGAACTGGATAAATGGATTTGTGTTTTACTTGACTCTTCTATACCTGGTTTCTTCCAAATCCAAAAACATATGTATAACACTTCATCATCAATATACAAACACAACTCAAGCCAATATTTCCTCAAAAACAGCAGATTGTTGATAGTCTAAAGATAATCTCAAGTGCTCATAGAAGGCTATATTTACGTAACTGAGTGCATTTACAACCATAAGCCTGCAATGCAAATCAGTGCGGACAGCTTGCATGAGGTGTACTTATGCTGGAAAAACAAAGGCACCCCCTGGTAATTAGTCTGCCTAAACAGCTTTTCATGCCATACTATATTCACCTTGTAAAATAATATATAATGATAATAGTAAGTAATATAGGCTACCAGAAAATACCTCTTTAGATAAAAACATAAATATCATAATTTGCAGCAAAGACAAGACACACTTGAGCACTTGGTGGCAGTTATGGTGAAAGCAATGTTTATCTAATATTTTAAGTCTATATTGAACTAACAGTATAATTTATTGGTGTCCTTCTGATAATGAATATGCTTTCTAACATCTTTTTCACTGAGAAGGCAGGGGCAAAACAGATCTAGGTTTTATGAAAAAACAGAACTAACACCACATCAAAAATAGGGACTAAACTGTGAATAAACCCAGAACTAAACCAGGACTTCAGCAGGACTAAACCAGAACCAAACCAACTTAATCAAGCCTACATCAGGTCTGAAATGGGCTAAAAACAAGGACAAAAATCAGGACTAAAAGTGTGAATCGGACCAGATCTGAACGTGACTAACCTAGTATCACAGACATAAACCTCACCTGACCCTCAACATTTCCAAAATTCTGTGTGGGCCAAAATAACGAAAAAAAACGTGGACAGAGAGAGATCTTACATTTTTTGAAAGAAGCTAGTTGCATATTGGCGCATGCGCAACGTGGCGTTATGTGCAAAGAACAGGAAGCGAACAGTTTGAGACTCCGCCGCTGATGATGCCAACTGCACCCTTTCTGTGAGCGATCATTAGCCTGCTCTTCGACGCTGGAGAGGACAGGCGAGCGCACAACAACCGCCAATCGTGGATGCCGTGGTTTTCTCGCGTGTTTTTTTATAGATCGGCCCGAATTTGGGGAGATTAATCGCGAGGCAAGGGCGGGTTGGAATCTGTTTCAAGTCAGACGCCCTCCTCCCCGTCGCTGCTGCTGAATGCTAACTCTGTAGCCTGTGCATGTTGCTGTTGCATTTGTAGTTTAAAGTTTGACTAACGCTTCAGTTTTATTCGGAGTCTAAGATAGAAGAAGATGGGGTGCACTTTGAGCACGGATGACAAGGCGGCACAGGAAAGGAGCAAGATGATCGACAGAAATTTACGGGACGATGGGGAGAAGGCAGCCCGGGAGGTGAAGCTTCTGCTCCTCGGTGAGAAACATGGATGGATGGAGAGGGAGGGTTTGATAAGGGGCGAGGGCTGGTGGGGCGCAAACTTCGAGACGAACACGTTATAAAATGTAGCCTTGTTGCAGGTTTTATAAATTGTACGTGAATTTTAAATGGAATGATTTCATCTAAATCTCACTGATATAAATGTGGTGCGCAAGAGCCTTTTAGGGCGTGTTAAGAATTCCCTGGTGGCGCTATAAAGTTCATTTAAGATAAAAAAAAAAATAAACTTTCCCCCCCTTAATTACCTGTTGCTTATACACATTTTAATTCGACCGTTTAATTCTCAAAGCTGATCGCGTTAGCTGCTGGAGATCTCACAGTCTATAAGCTAATTAGCAATTAGCATTTGGGCTAGCTCCCTAAAGCTAGCCTGGATTAGTCGCCTACTGCACAAACTTAATAACTGTCTGGGATTGATTCTTAACCAATTTGTCAGTCAGATTAACATTCACAATGCATATATCCTTTAAGTATATATTTATTTGTAGGTGCATGTTACCCTAAATAAGCATTTTTTTAATTTGAAGAAATCTAAGCTATATTGTACCTAAATTGGTAATTATTTGATTCAGGTCATGTTGCAATATTTTATCATATTTATCTTGACTAAGCAAAGTCGCCATTGTTCTTGAACATGTATTTTGTAATACGCCCCAGTAAAGCCAAGACCTCCACGTCCACATTGGCAGCACACTGGTGCAGAGCTAGTGTTAGTCTCCATCGATGGCTGAAATCAGACATAAACCAAACGCAGCTACACCCTGCTCTCTCCATCAGCTCGTGGATGATCACTGCTGTCATAGACAGGGGAAGACTGGCAGCAGGTTGCATAGCAACCTGTGCAGCTTTGCGGACAGGAATAAACATCCAAAGCAACTATACACACAGGTCAACAGGTGGTGTACTGTAAATATGTGATGTATTTCACTTAGAAAAAATGGCTGCTACATGTAGTTATGCATGTGTCATTTGAGATGGCACATTTGAATTTTCATGGTTGTGTTTTCTTTCCTGTCACGTTTTCCCACCAACACCTGCAGGAGATTTATGAGGTTGGTTTGTGGATTTATTCCAAATGGAGCGATTAGCTTATGGTTTTGAGGACATCAGGGTTGACCTTATATTTGTAAAATGTTCACAAAGAAGGCAGAGATGCACATATATATTCATACTAATCTTAACCCTGCATCCATTGGGTATTTGCTGTAAATCAGCAGTCTCTATATGATATGCTGTTGACAGAAAGGAGTATTACCTTAGATTAAAGCTGTTTAATTCATTCTATCACATATAAATGGACACCCACAGAAAGTACAGGGGGATGTGCGGGGTGTGATATTATTACAGGCTCTGTAAAAGTGTATTTCTCTGAATGATGCTATTATATTTCCTGGGGATAGTGTTCTGGAAGTGAAAGGCCACTGTTTGTTGTACTCTGAGTGTGCATGTGTTGTGAGCCTGTTTATCATATGGGACTGTCAGGAGTTTTCACCTGGGAGAACTCGGTCCCTGTGATGGCACATTAATTAAAATGTTGTGTGCTCAGCTCAAAACTCTCTGCTTCTTTGAGGAAACTGGATGAAGACGATGTTACATCAATTACAACTATTACATTTTATACAGACCTATAACACCACAAAAACACATGAAATTTGAATTTGATATTTTTCTGAACCTAATCCCATACATATGTGCAGCAGACTGTTTGTGGTTTATGTGCGCCAGCCTGTTATGTGTGCCAAGCATTTGCTGTCCAGGCATGTATAAGATGTTTGTAATCTCATCAATTAGAGGCTTTATTTGATTAATCAATTGCACTGTAACCCAGCAGTGGCCAGCATTATGTTTGCCATCTAATAAACTTTACTGTGACATGGTGGCCCTGGCATAATCTATGGAGCCAGTGGGTCACTTAGTTTGGAGTTTGGACACACAGTTACAACTTACTACGGCCTCTTACAAACATGGGCAGCAATTCAAATAATATCAAAATACAAAAGCAAATATCATACTATTATCTTACTAAGCAGACTTTTTTGTTGGCCCAAGAGTGGTATATTTTCTTTGATCATCTGTTGTCTTTCTGCTAGGTGCCGGAGAGTCTGGAAAAAGTACAATTGTTAAACAGATGAAGTAAGTGTCAAATACACAATATTTTTGTAACAGTTGGCTTGTGCCTTATTGTTTGTACAGAGCACAGCATGTCCACTGTGTTCTTTTGGCTTGTTGTTTAATCCTTCTGTTAAACTTCTATAATGTCAAGAAGATTCCTTCTAATATTTCAAATTAAATTAGAATATATGCACTATACATTTTAGTTTACATTAGAGGTGGGCGATATTGAGAGAAGGAAAAAAAAGGCTTCTCCATAACAATATTCAGACAGTGTTTTAAGGATGCATTAGTAATGTGCTAAAAGGGCAGAAATATCACTATATACCCTTATTTGGGAGATCACACAAGATATCTCATAGTCAATATTTCAATTTTATGCCTCCAAAATGACAATTTCATCAATATTACACATTTTTCAATATACCTCTCTTTCAGATATTATCCATTTTGATTTGTGGTAAATTGTAACATTTGCACTTGTGTGTTAGGATTATCCATGAGGCAGGGTACTCTGAGGAGGAGTGTAAGCAGTACAAGGCTGTGGTCTATAGCAACACCATCCAGTCTATTATTGCTATCATCCGTGCGATGGGGCGTCTCAAGATTGACTTCGCTGATCCTGCTAGAGCGGTGAGTGGGACTAAGCTGACTGCATACTGTTTTATCTATTTTCCTGTTAACTCGGTTTCTATGTATTTATATTGCTGTATCAGGAAGTTCCCTATTCTCAAGACACCAGAGCAGTGTGTGCATTTCTGCTAGCTAGCTGTGAATTGGGAATGCTAGAATGAGGAGTTTAAAGTGTTCTAGGCTAGTGTTCAAAATTGCTTGCAAAGCTTGAATTTTCCCTTTTTATAGATGAATAAATAAATAAGTCATAGCTTTTAGTAGTATATTATTTGCGCCGATAATGGCTCAGTGGTTTGTGTTTGTCCACCGATTCCAGCTCCCACCCTTTACTTGCCTTGCTAATGTATGAGTGCACAATATGTTGCAATCAAAGCAAAATCACAGTTTGCAATTATTTAGGTAAGAGAATGTCCAGTTTAAACCTCAAAATATCATGTATAGTTTAGGCCTCTATAAACTAAATTGTTTTGAAAGACATGGGATTCTTGCATTAGTTCTTCAGTCCATATTTCAATTTTTCCTTAAATGCTATTTTTCCTATTTGAAATGAGCACTCTAAACAGAATCCAACTTTTAAAATATAAATCAAATCTTATCACAGTTGGCAGCCTGGGTAGCTGTGTCTACCGAAATAGCTTATCGCACAGAGAGCAATGTGAAGCACTTTGAGTATCTTGAAAAGTGCTATATAAATGGCATTATTCATTAGTCCAAAAAATAAACTGGTACTATCCCTTAATCATTCATTGCAATGTTTTTTTAATAAGGATATTTTAAATAATTAGAAAGTTTGCAGTTTGCAGTGTTTTTCATATTTTTTTTATAAGAAGTACTAAATCCTCCTATGCTATCTTATGTACAGGATGACGCTCGCCAGCTGTTTGTTCTTGCTGGCTCTGCTGAGGAGGGCTTCATGACCGGAGAGCTTGCCGGGGTCATCCAGAGACTGTGGAAAGACGGAGGCGTCCAGGCCTGCTTCAGCCGCTCCCGGGAGTACCAGCTCAACGACTCCGCAGCATAGTGAGTAGGACGTACAAGCACTAGTCTGTACACCCTTTACAAGAGATGCCAAAAGATGCACGCCCACTTTGGGGGGGGCAAGGAATGGTATTTTCCAGTCATCTCTTGAACATCTAGAAAACTGGATGTTGTTCTGGCACAATGATGAGGGTATGTTAAGCAGGCTTGAATTTTGGATTTTTTTCACTGGGTTTGGAAAATATTTTGATGGTAAATCTTTTTAGAAAATATAAGTATTCTTTACAGCAGTCCTTAGGCTAAAATATCTTGCCCTTTTGTTTTGTTGTAGGGCAAAACAAGTAGATGACTATCTTTTAACTCAGCAAGTCATATTTTTATCACACCTCTTTTAGGAATGTTGTCTGAAGTAGAATCTAGTTATAAAATCACCCAATTTCATTTGTGCAACAATTTACATATCATGTCTAGCATTGAGACTGTTGACTTTAAAGAACAATTACCACAATGATTAAGAAAGGTAGCTCCAAGACATGTTTGTGGTTAACCTTTGCCTATTTATATCCTATACTTGACATCATTCCAGTTTGATTTTCATCAGTTCACTCATGCTCTTTTCTTTGAATTCTCTTGTTCATTCCAATGTCTCTACCTCATCTCACGTTGTGTACAAACTATGAAAGACACTCCAAAGCATAATGGGAAACCATGGGTCATATTGGCCCAGGCAGACCATCTATGCCCTTTGTCTCACTGAATTTTTCTTGTGTTCAAAGCTACCTTAATGACCTGGACAGGATATCCCACGGAGCCTATGTGCCCACCCAGCAGGACGTGTTGAGGACCCGGGTCAAAACCACCGGCATTGTGGAGACGCACTTCACATTCAAGGACCTGCATTTCAAGTGAGACTGCAATCTACCTACTCATGACAAGTCCCTATTGGAGAATAAGAATGGACAGGAAGTGGCTTGGTACATATTCATAGCGTCTGTCTCTCTGTCTCCGCAGGATGTTTGATGTCGGCGGACAGAGATCAGAGAGGAAGAAGTGGATCCATTGTTTTGAAGGTGTCACGGCCATCATTTTCTGTGTGGCTCTGAGTGACTATGACCTGGTATTGGCTGAAGATGAGGAAATGGTAATGTTTATTAGTCCCACTTTGATGTTGAATTAAACTGGGCATCTGCCACTAGGTCAGGATTAATTCAATTAAAAAAATAAAATCAGATATTTATAAACTGCATTTTGAAATGGCAACAACTTACCAAAGTGCTGAGCAGTTATGCAGCAGCAATGGTAGCAATAATAGTACAGTGGTACCTCACCTTACGAAAGACCCTACATACGAAAAATCCAAGTTACGAAATGCCTTCACGTTAAATTTTAGTCTCTAGATACGAAAGAAAATTCAAGTTACGAAACGCGAAATCTCAAAAATTCGAATAATGCGCGCTCAGATGCACGCACCGCTGTTATCCCCGCTCAAAGAGCACCTTTCTCGGCCTCTTAGCTCTAGCGCCGAACACGCAAGATTTTCAACAAAATGTATTAAATAGTGAAGCGTGAGGGGAGACACGACTCCGAAAGCAGCGCGGAGACATGAACGCACCGCGCGAGGAGCACGGGCCACAAACCAGCCGGTGCGAGGAGCACCCCTAGTCCTGGTCTGCACGACCGGCACCGGGGCTGCGAGCACGAGATAGAACCGCGGCGCCCGGACCGCGTCCTCTGGAGCCCGAGCCACAAACCAGCCGCACGAAACCAGCAAAGAGCGGCACGTGGTAGTTTAATCCTGGTTTAGTCCAGGTCTAGACCTGGTCCAGTCCTGGTTTAGTCCAGGCCCAGTCCAGGTTTAGACCTGGTCTAGACCTGGTTTAGTTCTGGTCTAGACCTGGTTTAGTTCACGTTTAGTCCTGGTCTAGTCTCTTAGCCAATCAGGACGCAGAACCAATGTTACACTATTAAAAAAAAGTTACACTATTTAAAAAAACCCTTGGAACGAATCAGGCCTTTTCCATTGAAATAGCTACTCAACTTACGAAAAATTCACATTACGAAACCACTTCTGGAACGAATTAATTTCGTAAGGTGAGGTACCATTGTAGTAGCAATAATAATAAAAAACATAAGAAAATAAACTTTGTAAAGAAAATTTTCAGATTTCATGTCTTGATGATAATTTCTCAATACTTTTATGAGATAATGTGTACAAAGCAACAATGTCCTATTTAAATATTATTTATACTCCAATAATAAACTGTTAAATTGTTTACATGACATAAACGTTTATGTAAGTACGATATTTGTAGTTGGTCACATAACGCAGGTATGGCAGTCTGTCAAGATGTGAAATTGAATTAAAATGAATGGATTATTGTTAAAAAAAAAAATCTATCTATGATGTCGAAAAATAGAATCACAAAATCCTGCCTTTGCTCAAAACTGCAGTGATTTATAAATGGTGATCTATAGAAGAAGAAAATTGCATTCTGTCAAATTGGACCCTGTCAGAACTACTAACTTATTCACTAGAATGAAATCTTATTTTGGGGATTACACAAACAGCTACTGATCCATGTACCAATCTGCCCCCTCATAGTGACCATTTCTGTTGTCTCCTCAGAACCGAATGCATGAGAGCATGAAACTGTTTGACTCCATCTGCAACAACAAGTGGTTCACGGACACCTCCATCATTCTGTTCCTCAACAAGAAGGATCTGTTTGAGGAGAAGATCAAGAAGAGTCCTTTGACCATCTGCTACCCTGAGTACGCAGGTGAGTCTCGGGCCAGGTGTGCCCACATGCAAATCCCAAACTGTGTTTAGACTCCCATATGTAAACGGGTTTGCATAGAGTTATGAAGTGTTGAATGGCAAACTGGGGCTGTTTTCACCTGCGGCAAGACTGAAATCTAAATGTCGCTCATTTATCAATTATGTGAATGTAATGTTAATTGATTACAATTAGTGCTCCCATCAGTCACAAAAAATGCTAATTATGAATTAAATGAGCTCGCTCGATAAATTAACTCATTAATTCTAGAGAAGTACAAATTTAAAATATGAATCACAAAACATGATTAATAAAAAACATTTTTTTTTCCTCAACAGGTTAAGCTTTTGCAGTACATGACTAATTGTTCAAAAAACAACCCAAAAATAGTGACTATTATTAATAATATTTAGCATTAAAGGGCCCATATTACACTATGTTATAATCTGTACAATAATCCTCTTCAAAATCATACCTTGCGTTTCATGCATGTTTAACACACAATTCGTATTTAGGTAGTTCTATGTTCTTATATTACCACATGTCATCAGAAGGTGGAAGTGCTCCACTATGTTTTTTAACTCCAAAAACCTTCACTAGAATCTTTTGGATAATTTCAGCCCTGGAATTGAAGGTAAAAGGTAACTTATCTTGAAAGCTACTACATCCTAAGGAGAACAGAGCTCTTGAGCTTTGGAGATGTAGACTAATAAAGCACAACTAAAACGTGAGTGAAACAAAACTCGACAACAATATTCTAATGGCGTACAGCTCATAATACAGTTTTGTGTATTACAGGACCTTTAACAGTCAGGGTTGAGGTTGTATTAGTATTATTCGAACTAGTTACATGGTGAGATTTCTCAGGCTGGATGCCAATTGCATATACAGTGGTACCTCACCTTATGAAATTAATTCGTTCCAGAAGTGGTTTCGTAACGTGAATTTTTCGTAAGTTGAGTAGCTATTTCAATGGAAAAGGTTCGTTCCAAGGTTTTTTTTTTTTATAGTGTAACTTTTTTTTTTTTTTTATAGTGTAACATTGGTTCTGCGTCCTGATTGGCTAAGAGACTAGACCAGGACTAAACCAGGTCTAGACCAGAATTAAACCAGGTCTAGACCAGAATTAAACCAGGTCTAGACCAGGTCTAAACCTGGACTGGACCTGGACTAAACCAGAACTGGACCAGGATTAAACTACCACGTGCCGCTCTTTGCTGGTTTCGTGCGGCTGGTTTGTGGCTCGGGCTCCAGAGGACGCGGTCCGGGCGCCGCGGTTCTGTCTCGTGCTCGCAGCCCCGTGCCGGTCGTGCAGACCAGGACTAGGGGTGCTGCTCGCGCGGTGCGTGCTCCTCGCACCGGCTGGTTTGTGGCTCGGGCCCTCGCGCGCGGTGCCGTGCTCCTCGCCGCGCGGTGCCGTGCTCCTCGCCGTGCGGTGCCGTGCTCCTCGCCGCGCAGTGCGTTCATGTCTCCGCACTGCTGCCGGAGTCGTGTCTCCCCCCACGCTTCACTATTTAATACATTTTGTTGAAAATCTTGCGTGTTCAGCGCTAGAGCTAAGAGGCCGAGAAAGGTGCTCTTTGAGCGGGGATAACAGCGGGGCATGCATCTGAGCGCGCATTATTCGAGTTTTTGAGATTTCGCGTTTCGTAACTTGAATTTTCTTTCGTATCTAGAGACTAAAATTTAACGTGAGGGTGTTTCGTAACTTGGAGTTTTCGTATGTAGGGTCTTTTGTAAGGTGAGGTACCACTGTATACATTGCCGAGGCAAGGCAATATGGCTCAACTGTTTTACACGTAGCTACAGCAAGTTTGCCCTTGGGTGAGGTTTAAACAAACATGTGCACTGAGCCATTACTCCTGAGAAGAGTAAAATGAATCACGATTTTTTTCCCTCTGTGATTGATCTAAATTCCCGATTCCTTGGTTTCAGGTGACACGGCATTTTTTAGGCCAATATTATTGAATACAGATGGGGGGCAGCAATATTGTTCAACTGCAGATTTTTGTTGTAATATAGCATGGTCCGGGGTCTAGTCAATAATCGAAATGATCAAGTTTGATATTTGGGAATGTACCTTTCTGATATTTCATGGCAATAAAATACAATATGCGGCACGGTGGCTGAGTGGCTAGTACTCGCCTCACAGCAAGAAGGTTCCAGGTTCGATCCCCGGGCCTGTGTGGAGTTTGCATGTTCTCCTCGTGTTTGGGTGGGTTTCCTCTGAGCACTCCGGTTTCCCCCATCAACCCAAAACATGCACCATAGGTAAAATCCTCCAGCTGTGGTCCTGACCAAGCCTAAGCAGTAAGATCATGGAGATGGGTCCCCGGGCACAGTCATGTGCTGCCCAGTGCTCCTGAATAAAGGATGGGTCAAATGCAGAGGACAAATTTCCCTTCGGGGACAAATAAGTGATATAAATAAATAAAATATCTCTTCTGGAAATATGGCATCACATTCTGGAATCTGAAAACCACCAATGTGATCTTCTTTGTCTTATTGAAAACATAGACAGGTGGATTTCAGGTATAAAGAGCAGGGTGTCAGGATTACTACCGTCTTTAATTGCAGAGAAACCCACATTCAAAGTTTGGAGTGTGTTTGTACAATATATTAAGCCTAAATGCATATGCACATTACCCCTAATGTCAGAAACGCATGCAGGCGCGCACTACCACTATCAATAGAGTTGAGTATTATGTTTAATGAAAAGAAGCACCAGAGGAGAGAAGGAAGAAAAGGTGAGGAGCTATGGCTGGATCAGAGAAGAGGGGAGGAGGAGTGAGGCAGAGGCACACGTGGAGACACTGGACTTTTAGTCAAATTGTGCATACGGTCAGGAGGGCCAGCTCTGTCCTGGGCTGTCCTCTGGACTCTGTAGAGGAGGTGGCTGAGAGGAGGGTGCTGGCTAAATTTACGTCCATCATGGACGACACCTCTCACCCTCTGCACCGGACTGTAGAGGAGCTGAGCAGCTCCTTCAGCAGCCGACTGAGGCACCCCCAGTGCAAGAAGGAGCGCTACCGCAGATCCTTCATCCCCACCGCCATCAGACTGTACTGTACTGTACTATATAGTTCAAATGTGTAATATTTTTTCCATACTCTCCTATTTACTGTTTTACCGGCTGGTTAGCTCAACTGGTAAGTCCCCTTTTCCCCCCGGGGGTTGTGGGTTCAAATCCCTCCCGGGCAATGCGCTAACCAGTGTGGGTCCTTGGGCAAGACCCTTCACGGTACTGCCCCCCAGGCGCTGAAAAATATGGCTGCTCACTGCTCCTGAAAAGGATGGGTCAAATTGCTCCTGAAAAGGATGGGTCAAATGCAGAAGTCAAATTTCTCCCGTGTGTCATTGTGTGTGAGACCAATAAAGGCTTAATCTTAATCTTAATCTTTCATTATTATTACTTATTTTATTTTATTCTTGCCTGCATGCACTTTTTTCTTGTTCAAACTTTCTCTGCCTGGAGCTACTGTGGCAAGTAAATTTCTCCTAAGTGAGATCAATAAAGTCTCATCTTATATTCAATTCAAAACTATATAAACTTAAGGACACATGAGGAGACATAAAGAAACCCTCTGACTCGGAGCTTTCACCCTAAGAGAATGGTGACTCTTTAACTCCATGCGTTTACTGCCACAGGATTGGCTGTAGAGATGTTTATTAAAATGTGCATTACTTATCATCATGATGGACCTAAATTTAGTTTGCGATCTTTCGATTTTTGGCACAGCCCTGTGTCCAATGTAGATCTAGTGCTAAAGAAGACCGCTCCTGTTTTCTGCCCATAGGCGCCAACACTTACGAGGAGGCTGCGGCATACATCCAGTGCCAGTTTGAAGATCTGAACAAGAGGAAGGACACCAAGGAGATCTACACCCACTTCACCTGTGCCACGGACACCAAGAACGTGCAGTTTGTGTTTGACGCTGTCACCGACGTCATCATCAAGAACAACCTCAAGGACTGCGGACTTTTCTAATGGTTGGTACCTTTTTAGATACTCTAAATTTTTCAGCCAGTTATAACGTACTAAATCTTCTGTCTTGTTTCTCTTGTGAAGCGTTTGTTTAGCTTATCGAGTGACCTGGTTGAAGTCTGACTGGAGGGATCTTCTCACTGCTGAGAATGTCACTTTTTAACCTCTAATTAACTTATGTACATCTCCTAAAAGTTTTAAAGACAGTGTGTAGAAGAAACGTTTTGTGTAAAATATTTGTACAACTGTCTGAGGCCGGCAATTTTCCACACTTTTTAAAATGTGCTTATTTTACCAGTCATTATTTTAAAATTTTATATACAAATGGGTCCTTGACTTTTTTGTCTAAAAGCAAACACTTTTTTTGTAGGCGCTTGTGCCTTGCATGCCTTAGTTGCTGTGTTTTGTTTTTTTTTTTAACTTTTTTTTTTGTTGACTTTTTATAGTTTATTTGAATTTCTTGTCCACGATATCTCTTTTCTTATCATAATAAGGCCTGTCACTTTGTAGACCTGTTTCATTCTAACATACTGTGAGTGTGTGGGTGCATGTGAACTGCGTGTGTGAACTTTACATTGCATTAGTGTGGATGGTGCATGAATGAGTACACAAAACAAAAGGGACTATTTTAACCAGCTTGTCATCCTCTTTTGAAGTTTTATTTTTCTATTTGACCAAAAACAACCTGATCTCTCACTGATTCACTTGTGCACAAAGTCGGTGCGCAGGGCATAAAATGACATTCCTGATCTGATAATACAGAAATGACAGCTTTGAAAAGAGGATGCCCAAGGGCAGCCTTGTAGCAGACAGGAGCAAACCTGTATACAGTGCACATCCATACATGCACTGTTGTATTGATTACTATGGTCTGTCATGGTTTCCAGTTGCATATCTCTCCTACACCCCAACCCTCTGTTTCCATTGGATGGGGACGTTATTGGACTAATATCCATAATTTTGCTAATAAAAGAGATGCTGTGGTAAAATCATGGCATCCTATATAAGAAATGTGTCTTGTCTTTTTTTTATTAAATTAATGTGAGATTTTATTCCATAGTCCCAGCAGCAACATTTATTCATATCTATAGGCTATTTCATAAATGCATGGTTCATTTCAATGCAATCTTATGTACACTGGGTTTTGCAACCAGGTGCTTGGCTGCATAATACAGATTTAATATAAGAGTTTGCAAGTTCGAGTTTGGAATCTTATTAGCTACATTTTGTGCCTATGTAATTTGAACATTTAAAAGTTACTATTGCAGCACTGAAGTTGAAAATCTATTGCTCCATACAGGGACTCAAATTAGATACAGTATTTTTTTTTTTATCTTGGATTTTCTAGCCATTGAGTGTAGATAGAAACTGCAGCTATTTTTACATAGTAGCTTACTAGTATATTGTAGTTTTAGTCATGCACCACAAACCTTATTGCCATAGCATCGCTCAAAGTAAATTTAATTTTTCTTGCCATTTATTTTGAAATGTTTTTACTTCACCTAAAATTAGGGTTGTAGACAATACTGGCATACTTTCATCCAAGAGATTGCAATAATAATCTGGTCTGCACAAGAGGCAAAATATAATCAACCAAAATCCCCTTAAGTAAAGAAAATAACAATATGCCTGCCTACTGCTAGTGCAGCATCCCACTATTTTCCAGATATTAATGCTGCATGTGTTTAAAATAAAAAGCAAAAATGTGATATTAAATGTTTATTAACATTTTTCTTTATTGGCTTGCTAAGGCTAATTAGTTTTGAGCTCACACACCAACAACTAGGTGGACGGGGTAGCTGTAGGAGCGACAGGTGGAGTGGAGGGCAGAGGGCAGTGTAACGGGAGCAACACGAGCAGCAGGAGTGGTAGTGGTGTGTGCAGATGAGGAGACCTGCACTCAGAGGAGAACAGGCAACAGAACCACAGACACTCCCACATGCCCATACGGGCCTGCCGCCTGACCTGTAACACACATAAAAACAATTCTAAGAATAAAAGTTAAAAACACGTTATTCTAAAATCTACAATGTAAAAATCACACATTTCACACAAAGTGTTCTTTTCTTGTATTCTTAATTTTTGCGTCTGATGTGCCTTGCCAAAGAGCTCCAGTTTTGTCTGATCTGTCCAAAGGACAGTCTCCCAGAAGCTCTGGGGCTTGCCAATATGTATTGTGGCAAATTCCAGTCTCACTTTTTTATGATTTGCTTTCAACAGTGGTATCCTCCCATGAAGTCCACTTTGGCATAAACAGCAACGGATGGTGCGATCTGACACTGATGTATCTTGCCCCTCGAGTTCACATTTAATTTCTTTGGAGGTTGTTCTGGGCTCTTTGGTTACCATTACATTTGTATTACCCGTCTCTTCAATGTGTCATCAATTTTTCTCTTGCAGCCATGTCCAGGGAGGTTGGCTACAATCCCGTGGACCTTCTGAATAACCTGCAACCACACAGGCCACTCCTTTGAGGACAGTAAGGTACAGATCTTGGCCAAAGAAAAGAACTGGCATGAGAGGGGAGTTAAAGAGGCTATTTTTGTCAAGAAAGCGAATCCCTCCTTAAACGGAAATGGAGGTCTCAGACATAATTTGTCTTCTATCTCTATCCTCAAACCTAAATCAAAACAAACAAAGAAAACAATAGGGCTAGCCAGGTCAGGTCCAGAGCTGTGAAAAGGTGGTTATGCTAACAAGAGCCCACCCCACACACTTCCACTGCATATTTAATAGGCCTACCTAACTAACAGAAACTGTAAACAAGTAGGTGGGGTGTTTCATAGTAATTTCATTGTAGTTAGCTCCTCCCTTCAGGCAGATATAGGAAGTGCCCACCAGTGTCTGACCAGAACTGAAGAAGCAGCTTGGATGAGCTGCGAAACGTATTTGACCAAATAAACTTTTGTCCAGTTGACAAATTGAATTTCTCCTTTTGCCATTGAAGCGAAATGTTATTCAATGATCAATGATATTCAAAATAATTGATAACAAGATAGAAAATGTGACCAGAAGTGAATCTGGTCGGTGAAGCATACATCAGCATGGGGTCCACAGGTGGTAAATGCCCTGATACTTCTTCACAGTGAAGCCGCAAGCAGAGGACTACCAGGGGCAGGGGGCCAGAAGGAGGGCAGGGGAAGACTCGGGACAAGGCTGGACTGGGACGGAGGACACAGAGGTGGGGAGGTGCATTTACTGCATCAAATATATATAAAACTCATGTATTTGTGTGTCTGTTGTGTGTCTGTTGTGACTGGGGAAGCTTTATAAACATATTTGTGATTTTACCGCTTTAGCTTTGCGCTTGAAAGCTGGTGGACTCTTGGAGACACATCTGGGCTCCTCGGCTGGGACAGGGGCCAAAACCAGGACTGAGGGCACCTCAGGAGGGAAAGTGTTGCTCGGGGCCACAGAGTTGAATACATTTAGATAAGCTTTAGTGATGTGCAGTGGTTTCCAAACCATGGCACAAGTTTCACTGATAGCACAGAGATTATGCTTGTACTAGTCATTCATTCAAGCCCATTTTATGCACTACGCAATGTACTGTAGAAGTAGTGTGATGAGATGTGTTTTGTAATTATTGAGCAAAAAGTAGTATACTTAAAGTTTACTTTATTAAGTATACTTCAATATAAGTGTAAGTATAGAAAGTTAGTCTGGTTAACACCTGACCATATCACAACGAACGGAAGCGGCCTGGGAATTCCCAGGCTAATGGAAAGTATACTACAGACCATGTACTTTTAGTGTACTAGAAAGTATACCAATTTAATACTTTTTTGTACTAAATTAGAACATTTTAAAGGAAAGTAACGTTATTTTACAATCTGAGCCTTCTTTCGGTAATAAAACAAGTCGTTTGACTCACCCGTATCACGTTCGTGTCATTTGGAGCTGTTTGAAGCGTATCCGTTAGCATTTGTATTGGGGCATTACTTTGCGGTCTCCAAATAACACAAACTTTAGCACTTTTCAAATCATAGAAGCCCGATGTCTTAATGTAAGAATTTGTTTGAAGCAAAAGTGGCCTGTAATCCGAGATTTATCCATAGTTTTCAGCTTTGCTTTTCATGTTTGGGTCCCCGGAGCAGTCCGCGCATGCGCACTGGCGTCCTCATCTACTCGAAACTATGGCTAAATCTCGGATTACAGGCCACTTTTGCTTCAAACGAATTCTTACATTAAGACATCGGGCTTCTATGATTTGAAAAGTGCTAAAGTTTGTGTTATTTGGACACCGCAAAGTAATGCCCCGAGCAAATGATACAGCACCATGTTAACGGATACGGGATCATTACTAGAACAGAACGGCTCAACATAAGTTCTGCGATACTGCTCCAATTGACAGAAAAATGCTATGGGTGAGTAAAACTACTTGTTTTATTGCCGAAAGAAGGCTCAGATTGTAAAAAAAAAAAAACGTTAATTTGCCTTTAAGTTTATAAAAGTATTCTTTAAGTATACTTTAAAGTTAATTTTAAGTTTACAAAAGTACACTTTAAAGTATACAAGAAGTACACTCATCTAGATACTATCAATATACTTGGTATATCCCTCTAGTATACTTAAAGTATACCACAAATACACTTATCTATATACTGCCATTGTACTAGTTATGGCATGAAATTTCCACTTTCTGAGGTTTTTGAACGTTAATGTGAGCTCCCCTACCCTGTTTAGGGCCCCCCCACCCTTCATGGTTAAAAGTTGTGAAATGTCTAAACTGAGCATTTGCGATCCTTTTCTGCGTTAGAAAAAAATCAGAGCTCAAACGGGCGATTTTGAACAAGGAAACTTATTGACGTCAGCTCGAAAAAAGAAATGCAAATGCAGTTCCACCCCCGTCTGTCAGCGTCTCTGTAAAGAGAGTTTGGACTGCGGAGGAGCTACGCAATGCGAAATACATTTTTTTATTTGCCTGGGGGAACTTGCGAGTGTTTCTAGGCTCGGAAGTCCTTTATCTGAGCCTGTGGATATCTGAAACAGCAGTGGTTTAATTTTATTTTCTGTGGAAATGTGTTTATTTTTCAATGGAAGGCTTCTCATCTCTCCCCCCGTGCAAAAACACGGAAGTGGGTCACAGAGCGGAGCGGAGAGCTTGGCCACGCCCCCACCCCTACTCCTACTATAGGCCATCTCTGTCCTCCTCATTTGCATTCAAGCAACAACGCCCATAATGGAGTGTTCCTGAGTGACATTTATGACTCTTTCTCATCTTATCGCTCTTTCTCATGCACTGAGTGTTGATTTTGAAGAAGGATTCATTTACAGTATTAGGGAACCATTAAGGAGCCATATAAAAGCATCAAGAAGTACCATGTCATCTTTAAAGTATACTTTTATAAACTTTGGTTACTTTACTAGTTTACTTGTTCATTCATTTTCTTCCCCTTTTTCTGGGTCACGGGTCAAGCAGTGTTCTGCTGCCCAGAACACACTGCACCAGCCCCCCTGAATCCAGGTGGTGGGTCCACAGGAGGACAGCTCACGTCACAACAGGCCTTGATGTATCTTCTGCCATGGGGGCTACCAGTGTCCACAGACACTGGGGGCAAGGTGGGGGCTAAGTGTTTTGCCCAAGGACACAACAGCAGCACTCATCTGTGGGAGCTGGGATCACATGTGGTCAACCCGTCAAGAGCGGGATTCGAACCGCCAACCCCGGGATCACTACCAAATGAGCTACTGCTGCCCCAGTTTACCTGTTGTTATACTTTAAGTCTGCTTGGCATATCACTTGTAGCTTACTATTTATATACTTTATATACTCCTTAAAGTACTCTTAAAGTTTACTCATACTGTATGTACACAAGAGTGTGATGCCTTTACAAAATCACAAGACATAATGTTGAAAACAAGTTTGATATATTTTCAAACATACAAACAAACAAAAACAAAGACCTATGAAATCAAATAGTTCCTTACTAGAGAAAAAAAAAAAGAAAAAGTGCACACAAGGTGCATAAAGATAATGCAATTGAGCACACATACTATATACTCTTAAGTTTTAAACTCCAGCATTATATTATATTAATATATAAATTAAATGCTAAGCACGACTCAATGACTTGACTAAAGGAAAAGTATATGTTTTAGTTTTAAAGTATAAGTGTAAGTCTTAGTATAAATGTACTTAGTCTGAGACTTTGTTTATACGTTTCAGTATAAGCCAAGTATACTTTACTATACTATTCTATAAGTATATAAAATATAGTTTATAATAAGTCAACTTCAAGTATACTTCCTCAGTTTTAGTATAAAATAAGTATACTCATAATAAACTTGAATAAACTTCTTTTTGCTAAGGGTACAGCTCATATGACTGTCACAAGGAGTTTCTTACATGTACAGTCAGACCCCTCCTGCAGCAGGGGCTGTAGGAGTGGACAACACAACCTGGAAAACAGACAATAGCTCTTTACTTTAAAACTTAAACATTGATACACACAGTGCTCTCAAGTCTCACGCTTTGAGAGTGTGACACACGCAATTCGATGTGTTCACGCGCTCACACGCCCACGGCCGGCGCCACGAGGGGGCGTTTGGTGGCGACGCCCCCTCACGTCATCAGTCCCGCCCCCTCAGATGTGAGAGTTGCGCTGTGTTGCGCTTTGCCCATATGCGCTGTTTTTGCGCTTGTGGTGGAGGGCTATGTGGCGTTAATGTACTGTCTCTTGGCGTTGCTCAGATCAGTTGTTGGCTTGGTTTTGTGGTATACAGGAGATCACTTGACCGAGGGTCTACGTTCAAATAATAATAATTAAAAAAAACTCTCATCACTTTTTACTCTTGCTCAGTCAGTCTCTTACAAAGGTGTAGTCTAAATACACGAGCTCTCGAGGAGCGCGCCTGACCCATTACGCACGCGAGGAGTGGGATGTGTGTGTGTGTGTGCGTGCGTGTGTGTGTGCAACGCGACGCGACCCCGCCACCTGTGATGAACTCATCGCCCCCTTAATATTTTATGTCTGACGTCGGGCCTGCACACGCCACACATGGTATTTCTCACGCTGAAATTTTTTAAAGCAATTCAAAACTGTAGCCACTGTTCACAGCGCTTCTGTGCCCAGAAAATCGGTAAGTTAATGCAGGCACCGCGCGTTTTCAGTGAAAAAAAAGTCACTCGCACATCAGGACTCGAGTTGAGGGGGGATGAAGGGGGGGGTGGCATCCCCCCTGTTGGAAAAAATAGTCAAAATCATCCCTCTTCTAAAACAGTCATCCCTTCTTCCGTCCCCTGTGGCATTTTATCAATCAGGCATGAAAATCCCTCACCTTTTGGCAGAGGCGTTCTTTGACGGGGGCCACCTGGGCAATTGCCCCTAGCGGCATCGCGGGGGGGAAGGGGGGGGGTCCTTGCGTGGGGGGGCTGGTGCTGGCTCGTGGTTACGTGAAGACAGAGTAGCGCCCCCACCGCACGCACCCACCGCCCGCGCCTGTACAATCCCCTGTGTTGCTATGTTATTTTCATATACTTCAATTAAAGATCCCATGACATGGTACTTCTTGATGCTTTTATATGGCTCTTTAATGGTTCCCTAATACTGTAAATGAATCCTTCTTCAAAATCAACACTCAGTGCATGAGAAAGAGAGATAAGACGAGAAAGAGTAATAAATGTCACTCTGAAACACTCCATTATAGGCGTTGTTGCTTCAGGGCCCGTTTACACGAGGACGCTTACGGGTAAAAACGACAAAATATTTTATCGGAAGTGCCTTTCGTTTAGACGGTGACGGCGTTTTTGGGGCCTAAAAACGCAAAAATCTTAAACCACCCTCCAGAGTGGAAAAGTTAAATACGCTCCGCTGTAGCGTCTCCGTGTAAAGTGCCCAAGACGCAAAACTGGTCAGATCTGCTCACGTCAGTACACGTTTACGTCACATAGATGCGGCAATACAATGAGGAGGACCACCACCGGCCCCTTATCCCGGCTCCAGCGCACCGGTGGCTCCACCGGTCTGAGCACCGGTGGAGCCGCTGGAGCTCCGGCTCCAGCGGCTCCACCGGTGCTCAGGACCGGTGGAGCCACCGGTGCGCTGGAGCCGGCCCCTTATCCCGGCTCCAGCGGGTCCTGAGCACCGGTGGTGGTATTAGCGGAGGAGGACCACCGGCCCCTTACCCGGCTCCAGCGGGTCCTGAGCACCGGTGGACCACCACTACCGGCTCCAGCGGGTCGTGAGCACTGGTAATTGCGTGCCGCCGCGCCTCGCGCACGGACCGGACGGGGAAGTTGCCCCGGCTCCGGTATACTTGGTTCGAGACCCCGGGGCGGGGGAAGTCTCTTACGGGCAGCTTTGAGAAATAGTGTCTGACGATAGCCGGCCCCCGCTCGGTCCGTGGGATTAGGGGGTACGGTCGCCTGCCGTACCCCCGCGGAGGGGCTCCGTGATAAGGCCACTGGGAAGGATACGGTTCGTCTCGGTCTCACCTCCGAGGGGTCGAGCGCGAGCGGCCCGCGCCGCACCGCACCGAGCTACCAGCACTCGGACCCGCAGTGCCCAGGAGCCGTCTGACGTGGGTAGAACCAGACAGGGGCCCTGAGATGGCGGGTCACGTATGCCCATCGTTCGAGCTCTTTAAGCGGGCTACATAGTCCGCTAATGTCATGCGTTAGACTTCCACCAGGGCTCTCAAGTTTTGAGCGGGGTCGTGCGTGTGACTGTAATTTCCGAGGACCGGGGGGGGCGAGTGAACAATTTTTGGCGCTTAAATTGCGTGAGAAATGCCGTGTGAGCGTGTGAACACGTCGAATTGCGTGTTGAGAGCCCTGTTTGTCTAAAGAGCAAACTTAAACTACAAAGCAACTAATGAGAGTTATATAAATGAAGTTATTACCTGATGGTTCTCAGTTTGTTTTATCATCACCGCACTTTGTCAGTGCGCGCTGAGAGGGGTGGGGGGGAGCGGGACATTTTTAACGGATTCATGTAAGAGTCTGGTCAATGCACCGGGCCCGCGTCTCACCGCGTCTCACCACGGGCAGTTCGGCTCTGGGCCGCGCGTATTCCGCGCGTAAGCCGTCGGGGGGACACGTTATGCACAGACGGAGACACCAGGACCGGAGTCGGTGCGTCTCAGAGGAGACGTGGCACCGGGACTGAGGCTCAGGAAGTGCCCGGGGGACGGCGAGCAGACGCGCCGCCCCCCCTCCCTGTTCCCCCTGCTCGGGGAGCAGGGGAGGGGCGGCGCTGAAAACGCGCGGAGACTGCATAAACTAAGCCACACAGACCGATTTTCTGGGCACAAAAAAAAAACAAACAAAAAAAAACACTAATCAGCGTGAGAAATGCCATGTGTGGCGTGTGCGCGTGTGAATACGTCGAATTGCGTGTGTCACACTCTCAAGGCGTGAGCCTTGAGAGCCCTGCTTCCACACTTGTGTAAGGGGAAACCCCCGCGGCTTCTCTCCGCTCATGAGGCTCTGTCACCGGCCACCGGAGAACCAGGACTCCAGCCTGTTCAAAAGTGGTGGATATTACCAGAGTTCAATTTTTCAGACTTCCACACTTGTGTAAGGGGAGACCCCACAGCCGGTACAGTCGTGGTTAGAAATGTAACTTGACGCTGTTGTGATGGGGTTTTTTTTGTTTTTTTTGTTTTGTTTTTTTCAGTCCAGCGCCTCCCTTCGCTGGCTTTTGCGTCCACTTTTGCGTCTTCGTATAAACGCGGATAAAAAATTGAAGACGAGACGCCACTTTTGCGTCTTCTGTTTTGATCGTCGCCGTATAAACGTAGCCTGAATCCAAATGAGGAGGACAGAGCTGGCCTATAGTAGGGGGTGGGGGAGTGGCTTTCGCCCAGGGAGTAAATCACTCTAGGAACGCCACTGCCTTTTGGCGAAATTCGCCGTCTTTAAGTCAAAATAGCCAGTGCCAAGAGCCAATCATAGGCCATAAGCCAAGACTAAACCAGGACTAAACCGGGTCTAAACCAGGATTAAACTGGGACTAAACCAGGACTAAACCAAGACTAAGCCAAGACTAAACCAGGTCTAAACCAGGACTAAACTAGGACTAAACCAGGTCTAAACCAGGACTAAACCGGGACTAACCCGGTGTACTGAAATGGGCCGCAGTACACCGGCACTAAACCAGGACTAAACCAGGTCTAAACCAGGACTAAGCCAAGACTAAACTAGATCTAAACCAAGTCCAAACCAGGACTAAACCGGGACTAAACTGGGACTAAATCGGGACTAAACCGGGACTAAACCAGGTCTAAACAAAGACTAAGCCAGGACTAAAACAGGACTAAACCAGGTCTAAACCAGGACTAAGCCAGGACTAAACCAGGACTAAACAAGGACTAAACCAGGACTAAACCAGGTCTAAACCAGGTCTAAACCAGGACTAAGCCAAGACTAAACCAGGACTAACCCGGGTCTAAACCAGGATTAAACTGGGACTAAACCAGGACTAAACGAGGTCTAAATCAAGACTAAGACAAGACTAAACCAGGTCTAAACCAGGACTAAACCAGGTCTAAACCAGGACTAAACCGGGACTAACCCGGCACTAAACCAGGACTGAACCAGGTCTAAACCAGGACTAAACCAGGTCTAAGCCAAGACTAAACAAGATCTAAACCGGGTCTAAACCAGCGCTAAACCAGGACTAAACCAAGACTGTGTGTGATAACATATTATCCTGTGCATTATTTAATTATTGAATGATAATATGGACTTTTGTTATAAAAGCATTTTCCATTTTAACAAAGTACCTTCAAATTCAATTTATAGTGTAACATTGGTTCTGCGTCCTGATTGGCTAAGAGACTAGACCAGGACTAAACGTGGACTAAACCAGGTCTAGACTAGGTCTAGACCTGGTTTGTGGCTCGGGCTCCAGAGGATGCGGTCCGGGCGCCGCGGTTCTATCTCGTGCTCGCAGCCCCGGTGCCGGTCATGCACACCAGGACTAGGGGTGCTCCTCGCGCGGTGCGTGCTCCTCGCACTGGCTGGTTTGTGGCTCGGGCCACAAATCAGCCCGTGCCGTGCTCCTCGCGCGGTACCGTGCTCCTCGCACGGTGTGTGCTCCTCGTGCGTTCATGTCTCTGCGCTGCTTCCGGAGTCGTGTCTCCCCCCACGCTTCACTATTTATTACATTTTGTTGAAAATCTTGCGTGTTCGGCGCTAGAGCTGAGAGGCCGAGAAAGGTGCTTTTTGAGCGGGGATAACAGCGGGGCGTGCATCTGAGCGCGCATTATTCGAATTTTTGAGATTTTGCGTTTCGTAACTTGAATTTTCTTTTGTATCTAGAGACCAAAATTTAACATGAAGGCATTTCGTAACTTGGATTTTTCTTATGTAGGGTCTTTCGTAAGGTGAGGTAGGCCTACCACTGTACTGCTCGCACCCCCCCCCGTGGGTAGAACCAGACAGGGGCCCTGAGATGGCGGGTCACGTATGCCCATCGTTCGAGCTCTTTAAGCGGGCTACATAGTCCGCTAATGTCATGCGTTAGACTTCCACCAGGGCTCTCAAGTTTTGAGCGGGGTCGTGCGTGTGACTGTAATTTCCGAGGACCGGGGGGGGCGAGTGAACAATTTTTGGCGCTTAAATTGCGTGAGAAATGCCGTGTGAGCGTGTGAACACGTCGAATTGCGTGTTGAGAGCCCTGTTTGTCTAAAGAGCAAACTTAAACTACAAAGCAACTAATGAGAGTTATATAAATGAAGTTATTACCTGATGGTTCTCAGTTTGTTTTATCATCACCGCACTTTGTCAGTGCGCGCTGAGAGGGGTGGGGGGGAGCGGGACATTTTTAACGGATTCATGTAAGAGTCTGGTCAATGCACCGGGCCCGCGTCTCACCGCGTCTCACCACGGGCAGTTCGGCTCTGGGCCGCGCGTATTCCGCGCGTAAGCCGTCGGGGGGGACACGTTATGCACAGACGGAGACACCGGGACCGGAGTCGGTGCGTCTCAGAGGAGACGTGGCACCGGGACTGAGGCTCAGGACGTGCCCGGGGGACGGCGAGCAGACGCGCCGCCCCCCCCCTCCCCCTGTTCCCCCTGCTCGGGGGAGCAGGGGGAGGGGGCGGCGCTGAAAACGCGCGGAGCCTGCATAAACTAAGCCACACAGACCGATTTTCTGGGCACAAAAAAAAAACAAACAAAAAAAAACACTAATCAGCGTGAGAAATGCCATGTGTGGCGTGTGCGCGTGTGAATACGTCGAATTGCGTGTGTCACACTCTCAAGGCGTGAGCCTTGAGAGCCCTGCTTCCACACTTGTGTAAGGGGAAACCCCGCGGCTTCTCCCCGCTCATGAGGCTCTGTCACCGGCCACCGGAGAACCAGGACTCCAGCCTGTTCAAAAGTGGTGGATATTACCAGAGTTCAATTTTTCAGACTTCCACACTTGTGTAAGGGGAGACCCCACAGCCGGTACAGTCGTGGTTAGAAATGTAACTTGACGCTGTTGTGATGGGGTTTTTTTTGTTTTTTTTGTTTTGTTTTTTTCAGTCCAGCGCCTCCCTTCGCTGGCTTTTGCGTCCACTTTTGCGTCTTCGTATAAACGCGGATAAAAAATTGAAGACGAGACGCCACTTTTGCGTCTTCTGTTTTGATCGTCGCCGTATAAACGTAGCCTGAATCCAAATGAGGAGGACAGAGCTGGCCTATAGTAGGGGGTGGGGGAGTGGCTTTCGCCCAGGGAGTAAATCACTCTAGGAACGCCACTGCCTTTTGGCGAAATTCGCCGTCTTTAAGTCAAAATAGCCAGTGCCAAGAGCCAATCATAGGCCATAAGCCAAGACTAAACCAGGACTAAACCGGGTCTAAACCAGAATTAAACTGGGACTAAACCAGGACTAAACCAAGACTAAGCCAAGACTAAACCAGGTCTAAACCAGGACTAAACTAGGACTAAACCAGGTCTAAACCAGGACTAAACCGGGACTAACCCGGTGTACTGAAATGGGCCGCAGTACACCGGCACTAAACCAGGACTAAACCAGGTCTAAACCAGGACTAAGCCAAGACTAAACTAGATCTAAACCGGGTCCAAACCAGGACTAAACCGGGACTAAACTGGGACTAAACCGGGACTAAACCGGGACTAAACCAGGTCTAAACAAAAACTAAGCCAGGACTAAAACAGGACTAAACCAGGTCTAAACCAGGACTAAGCCAGGACTAAACCAGGACTAAACAAGGACTAAACCAGGACTAAACCAGGTCTAAACCAGGTCTAAACCAGGACTAAGCCAAGACTAAACCAGGACTAAACCGGGTCTAAACCAGGATTAAACTGGGACTAAACCAGGACTAAACGAGGTCTAAATCAAGACTAAGACAAGTCTAAACCAGGTCTAAACCAGGACTAAACCAGGTCTAAACCAGGACTAAACCGGGACTAACCCAGCACTAAACCAGGACTGAACCAGGTCTAAACCAGGACTAAACCAGGTCTAAGCCAAGACTAAACAAGATCTAAACCGGGTCTAAACCAGCGCTAAACCAGGACTAAACCAAGACTGTGCATTATTGAATTATTGAATGATAATATGGACTTTTTGTTATAAAAGCATTTCCATTTTAACAAAGTACCTTCAAATTCTGCCCACCCCCCCGCCCCGGAAAATATGTCACATAAATGAAAAATTTCACCATCCCCCCTGGTTTCATTTTACAACTCTACTACAGTGGTACCTCACCTTACGAAATTAATTCGTTCCAGAAGTGGTTTCGTAACGTGAATTTTTCGTAAGTTGAGTAGCTATTTCAATGGAAAAGGCCTGATTCGTTCCAAGGTTGTTGTTTTTTTGTAGTGTAACATTTTTTTAAATAGTGTAACATTGGTTCTGCGTCCTGATTGGCTAAGAGACTAGACCAGGACTAAACGTGGACTAAACCAGGTCTAGACCAGAACTAAACCAGGTCTAGACCAGGTCTAGACCTGGTTTGTGGCTCGGGCTCCAGAGGACGCGGTCCGGGCGCCGCAGTTCTGTCTTGTGCTCGCAGCCCCGGTGCCGGTCGTGCAGACCAGGACTAGGGGTGCTCCTCGCGCGGTGCCGTGCTCCTCGCACGGTGTGTGCTCCTCGTGCGTTCATGTCTCCGCGCTGCTTCCAGAGTCGTGTCTCCCCCCACGCTTCACTATTTATTACATTTTGTTGAAAATCTTGCGTGTTCGGCGCTAGAGCTAAGAGGCCGAGAAAGGTGCTTTTTGAGCGGGGATAACAGCGGGGCGTGCATCTGAGCGCGCATTATTCGAATTTTTGAGATTTCACGTTTCGTAACTTGAATTTTCTTTTGTATCTAGAGACCAAAATTTAACATGAAGGCATTTCGTAACTTGGATTTTTCGTATGTAGGGTCTTTCGTAAGGTGAGGTAGGCCTACCACTGTACTGCTCGCACCCCCCCCCCCCCCCTCAGGAAAAAATGTCACTCGCATGTCAATCAATAGTCAATAGTCAAACTCTAAACATAACACAGTAAAAACACAATGTTTTAGCCAAAAGGCATGCGGATTAGGCCAACTGCTACAGTACATGTGTCTGTGCAATAAAGCGGGTTAATTAGGCCACAAACACACAAGATGCATGTCAAATACACCAGCCCACCTAAAGTTACTTGAGTTTAGCAACAAGTCCTCAGTTACAGATTATGACCTTATTTATGACAACAGTTCAACAAAATCAACTTAGACAGCAGGAGAATATGAATGGTAGCGCGCATAGCTACACAACTCCGCCGCACTATATTCTTCCCATCTCACTCAGAACATGTAAATGCATGAGTTATGTGACCTTAATTTTAATGAACCAAGCCCATTTTATTATTTATCTTACGAATTGTGCTTTTAAAGCCTGACTCTCATTAACTGCCATCATGCGGCAAAAAGCAGCACTAGGCGGCGCTATAATCACATGTCTAAAGGCTTTAGTTGCACTCAAACTCAGGTGACGTGGGCCTCAAGTTCGCTGCTGAGGACAATAAAAACGTGTGTTTAAAGTGAAAGACAAAAAGACAATATTGAACTACGTCAATAATTTTGTTCATTGGATAAGACAGTATACTCTTGTAGCCCATGTCTCAATTTTACATCCATGCTTTATTGCGCATCTCTTACCACAGGCATAGGCCTACATTTAAACTGGTGCATTTATATGGGTTACCCTGTACTGTACTCCGTTAATTGATGTTTACCAGCCATGTAAATTTGTAGGCCTAAGTTTATTTTTGCACGTGGAATTCGTTTTTACTTGAGTGTCGTCTGCCTCACTCTGGTGGACAGACAGGTGAACTGCGAGTCTGGATCCCTTTTGATTAATAACGATTTATCACCGTGAAAGAGATGTATGAAGAATGTAATCACCTCTTTTAATGCAATTACCATAGATTACTCACGACAAAGATGCATTGTTCCTGCATGTCATACCTCAATTGGACTCAACCCAATATTAAAGTTAATTATTCTTGCCTTTTAATGAGATTTGTTGCTGAAATGGTCGGTATTTAATCATTAAAAGGAGAAAATATGGGTGATGCAGAATCGGTTCCGTGTGCACCACAGCCATCATCATCATTGAGGTGATTTTCATTTCAGAAATTTATTTGGACAAAACAAGTAAGGCCAATGTGAAAAATGTACTAAATCAGGATTAAATCACTAAGTTTAAAAACGGAGGAGAAATAAACGCCAGATCTAAACCAAAATTCAGGAATAAAGCAGCATCAAGCAATTTTTACCAACACTAAACTCGTCCTAATAATTATAACCCAGGTATATTACGCAAAATTGACTCTTGTGAACTTTAAGCCATGTTAGAATGCTGTTACTCCATCAAAAACATACCTGGAGTTGTATTTTGTTTAATGGACATATGTTTGAATAAACTTTTATTAATCTGTTATTTATTTTATTATTAACCCATCTCCAAAGCTCAAAATACTCTGTTCGATCTTGTGATGAAGTGGTATTTTTGAAGTTAACAGGTACTTTTTACCTTTTGTTCAGTAGAGATGGGCAATAGGGCTGAAATTATCTAAATGATTCTAGCGAAGATGTATGGAGTTTAAAAACACAGTGCTGTTAAGTATTACCACATGATATCACAAGATGTTTTCTGTTTGAGAGAACAACTCGCTCTAAATATGCAGGGTTTGTGTGTTAAACATGTGTAGGTAAAACAAAACACAACTCCAAGTATGTTTTTGACAAAGAAACAAAACTATAACATAGAACAGAACAGATTGTAGAGATGGAGGGGAGACCAGTGCTAATAACCAAACAGTAGTACTATTACATCTTCACAAGCTGGGTAAGAACGATTTGGGAGAACACATCCAAGTGAAACAGAGCCAAAGCACCAGTCTCATCCTCCTTGGAAAGACTCTGGAACGCAGACTTTACTTTTATCAGACCATTAATAAACCATTATCACTGGAGTCAACTGGGGAGAGGGAAATGAGCACATACAAAACTTTTTTTAGAGGTTTAGAAATGTTATGAATGGGTATGATGTAATGTGAAAAAAAAAAAGGTTTTATGCAAAAACAAAACAAATACAGGGTTTCAAATACAGGGTTTTGGACCTCTACTTATTTAAAGGTGCACTGTGTAACTTTTCTGTTGAAGTGAGGGTATGGTACCAGTTTGTTACCATGTAATTGCTTTGTCTAGATTAGAATATTGCATTACAACATTTAACTGACTGCACCACCAAGCCAAGTTACAGGGCATATTTGTGGAGAGGTGACCCAACTCCTTATATGAATGCATGTTTTTCAAGATACTTCTTAGTCAATAAAAACACCTGTAACTAAATATATGCAAAATATATAGTTTACTGCCATATACTGTACATTCCAAGTGATGCAAGATTCAAAGATTCAAAGCTTTTATTGTCATATGCACAGTAAAGAAACACGTTTCCCTGTACAATGAAATTCTTACTTTGCTGCCCATCCTGAATGCCAAAAGCATGCAAAAATAAAATAAAATAGATAAATAAGATAAAGATAAGCATGTAAAAAAGTATAATCAAATATACTATATACTATAATATGTACGCTATGAACATATTTACAGATAATGTGCAACATTGGTTTTATGTGCAACTGTAAGTAGTAAAAACGGGGTGTAAACATGGTTGATATCGTGCAAACAGGAAGTGTAAACATGGTTGATATCGTGCAAACAGGAAGTGTAAACATTCAAGAAGTTACATGTGCAGCTGTAATCTGACAGATTATTTTAACAGTTGGTCAGTAATAGTGCAAATTACTCATGTGCAAAGTATAGGTTAATCAATGTCCAGGAGAGGGGGCTATTGCTCGGCAGTTCAAGAGTCTGATAGCAGTTGGGAAGAAAGAGTTCTTAAGTCTGGTAGTCCTGCTTTTCACACTCCTGTACTCCTACTGAAGGTAGGAGTGTGAATAGTCCATGTTAGGGGTGGGTGGGGTCTTTGATGATGGGGTCTATATGCAAAAACATCTTCATGGACCTAATCAGGTACTGGACCATTCACCAAAAAAGCTACATAGTGCTAGTCTGGTTAACACCTGACCATATCACAAGTGAGATATGGGTCTGGAAACTCGCTTCGAAAAATCCCGTAGCGGAGGTGTGGTTAGCGATTGCCAACGGCCGTTTATTGGGCGTTATGAATGTCTATCATTGAGCGTATACGTAAGTCCATAGCCAATCATGTCAGTCGTCAGTTCAAACTACAAGCTTCCGTTTGTCATGTAGTACGCGTCACCGTCTTGCCACACCTCCCCCCCTCTCTGATTGGGGCCCTAAATCTGGGACTCTTGCTTGAACGAGTTTCCAGGCCGCCTTCCAGTTCGAAACGAACGGAAGCGGCCTGGGAATTCCCAGGCTAACATAGTGCAACTTTTATCCCAGATCACAGCAATGAACATACACTGGCCACTGAGAATGTACAAAGGTTTCTTACAACTCCATCCTGTTTTTGGGTTATGTATTTGTTTACAAGTTAACAACAGCTAAGGGACTATTCTGAGTTAAAAATCATAGTTTGTACCACAATTGTGAATAGAGATTTGTGAATAGAGAGTTTTCTGTTTTCTTTTAGACACTACTAAAATGCAGGCTTAGAAAGAAAGTAAATATTTCTTTTTCTGAATATAATTAAACAAAGTAGAACTCTAGATGCTTTGGAGGGTTTTCTAGTCCAAGAATATATGGATTTAAACTAATTTATGGGTGGCCATGTCAATAACACAACTGTGCACTTTTATATTCCCTCAAATTAGATATTACTATTCACTCAAATCAGCCTTTTCATAATTTCATGTTTGAGGGAATTGAACCATCAGCCTCACTGCAGTCACTAAATTTATTTAATTATTTTGGGCTAGTTTTCTCTCAGCTTAATTGTCTACTTATAGCCTAGGTGTACAGTAGTCAACCATCCAGCAAATAAAAATGACAACTCAGTTGCAGAGGAAAGATAGCCTGATTTAGTTGCCAGTTCCTCACAGCAATTTTCTCTAATCAACTTATTATTCAGTTGCCTTTGCTTCCGTGCCAACTGTTCTACCACTCTCTTCTTTTTTTTTTAGTTTCCCAGATTTCTTTGGCCCAAAACTTTCTCCTTTATCTCCTTTATGCTCTCAAATCACCATTTTACCATAGTGACAATAAAACTTACCTTGACACACACAGTGTACACATATTTGTTTACTGAAAATAACTCAGATTGTGCATAAATGGGAGAATTGTCACGCATAGAGGGGGGTTGCTAAATCCCTGCTAAAGCTCTATTGAAATTCGGCCTGGGAGTGCGCAGCCTGTCGCGTGTTATTGCCTTTTTGCCTTCTGTCGCTGGCAGCCTGCATTCGATTGCCTAGTACTTTTCTTTGCAATAATGATAACACCATAATGCTGTATTATAGCTATATCTGTGTGCAAACAAAGGGAGGTAATTATATAAGCACCATAGACTGTATATTGTAGCATAGGCTATTGGATGGGGTCAGCTCATCTCTCTTTTCTCTCTTTTAATTTATTATATAGAAAATAAATGCTCTTTATATCATGTACACATCACATAAAAGCAGCTAAATGAGATAATAATGAGATATATATAACATAATATATAATATAATATATAAGCTCAATCTAGGCATGTTACAAACCATTTTGTTGTGTATTAAAGGATTATACTATGCAAAATGGACTCTTATGAACATTAAGCTATAAGTAAAAGTAAAAGTAGTTGTACTGTTTGCTGAGAAAACATGCTTGGAGTTGTGTTTTGTTTCATTCAACCATGTTAGAAATCCTGCATTATTAGTCTGTTCTACATCTCTAAAGGTCAAAATGCTCTGTTCCACCTTGTGATGTCATAAAGCAGATGTTTTCAAATAACAGCTTACAGCTTACAGCTACCTTATACCTTTTGTTCAGTAGAAATAGACAATTCCAGTTCTGAAATTATCCAAATGATTCACACAGTGGAGTACTTCCTGTAATACAGGAACTACATCACAAGGCAAAACAGTGTTTTCTGTTTTAGAGAAGACTCAGCCTAAATAAGAAGCTGAAGTGAAGTTTCGTGTGTTAAACATGTGTGGTGTAAGTGAAATATAACATATTATTATTATATTATAGATTATATTGTAACATAGATCAGAAAATAGTGTAATATGGGCCCTTTAATTAGTGCAGAAGTGGCTAACAGGATTTTCAACCTTTTCATCCACATTGGACATTTCGTCAAGCACATTGTTCACTAAGAATCATGGGAAACAACTGCCTGACACTTTCCCAGACACTTGCTTCCTGGTGATGGTGCATTTTCAAGAGTCAGAAAAAGCTTAAAGTAGGCAGAGATTGAAGAACTATATGCACACTTCCCAGTTGTGTGCATATATATCCCAGTTATTGTAGAAACAGTTGTTTCTACAATATGTCAGTCATTTGCTTTTTCTGGATAATAATAACTAAAACTTAAAGGCAAATTAACGATTTTTTTTACAATCTGAGCCTTCTTTCGGCAATAAAACAAGTCGTTTGACTCACCCATAGCAGTTTGCTGTCATTTGGAGCTGTTTGGTGAAAGTTATGTTGTAGCGTATCCGTTAACATGTGTATTCGGGGCATTACTTTGCGGTGTCCAAATAACACAAACTTTAGCACTTTTCAAATCATAGAAGCCCGATGTCTTAATGTAAGATTTCGTTTGAAGCAAAAGTGGCCTGTAATCCGAGATTTAGCCATAGTTTCGAGTAGATGAGGACGCCAGTGCGCATGCGCGGACTGTGCTATGAGCTCCTGGGCCCCAAACATGAAACGCAAAGCTGAAAACTATGGATAAATCTCGGATTACAGGCCACTTTTGCTTCAAACGAAATCTTACATTAAGACATCGGGCTTCTATGATTTGAAAAGTGCTAAAGTTTGTGTTATTTGGACACCGCAAAGTAATGCCCCGAATACACGTTAACGGATACACTACAACATAACTTTCACCAAACAGCTCCAAATGACACCAAACTGCTATGGGTGAGTCAAACGACTTGTTTTATTGCCGAAAGAAGGCTCAGATTGTAAAAAAAAAACGTTAATTTGCCTTTAAAGTAGCACTGCTAATATTAGATGGCCCTCTAACTCTTAAGATGTGTGTGTTTTTTATGTTTTTATCCAGATATAGATACTGGATTGTTCATTCATCTACCGACAATGTGTTATGCAACTAAAACTCACTGGACAGTTGGACAGAGGACTCTTTACAGAATTGGTTTGTAGTTTGAATCATGTGGGATTATATTCTCTCCATGTCTGGGTGGGTTTCCCCCATCAACCTCAAACATTCACATTATAATTCTTCAGGTATAGGTACTCCTGATTACGTTATTGTATTAAATATATCTATCAAGTCTTTATTTCATTACAGGTGCTTTAAATAATTCAAAAACACATCGATATACAAATTACATATAGTGCACCCTTATACAATGACAGAAAATGATTAAGATGAATGGAGATTTCTGGGGCTATAGCATCTGTATTTCATTTCAGATTACATCACAACAACCTATAGGGATTTAACATATTAAATAAAATGGAAAGATGTGTGTAGAATCCCTCAGTCGTCCAGGTAGAATCCGTGGCAAAAGAACAACTGAAGAAGCAGCTTGGATGAGCTGTGAAACGGAAAGATAATGAAAATAAATAACCCATAGGACATTAAATTTTTCCACAAGTTTGCTGATTTCCTGACTTCTATCCTTCCTAATATCTTTTTGCATTACACAGTAGTTTCATAAGATCATCTACTGAATTAGTGTCAATAAAAAGTGTCATGGTGACCTACATGCCAAGACACTGAAGTCCAGAAGTGGCATTTCAGTGAATCCGTTCTACTCATGGATTATTTACTGCTAGCAAATGCACTGTGCAAGCTTATGGGTTTTTGTATGGTATATGCTGTGGGTTATATATATATATATAGCTGTGTACTTAAAAACACACAGAGTCAGTGGTGGTGACTGTCATCCTCTGTGCCTCCAAACCCACGGCTTTTGACTTGAGTGATGAATTTTAAATGAAATGTTACTTTACTGGCTTCAAATAGCAACTGCATATGAAAAAGTAATGGCTACTAAAGGATTTGTCATTCACAGCAAATTTTAGATTTGTTATAATACCAATTATTGTAAGGGAGACATAATTTAAAAATCTATCATCTAGAAACAAATAAAATATAGCAATGTAGCATTTCTTTAACTGGTATATCATGACCTATTACTGTAGGTAGTGTAATTACAGACAGCAACTATATTAGATATAGCCTAGTGCTGTGGGTGTCAGAGGAGCAGGTGAGTTCACATTTACAATCCAGAGTGTAAGCTGCATGTTAACGAATTGATACTCTTACTACAGAGAACATTTGGCCAAATGGATTAGGGAAAAACACAATATACTCTAACAGAATGGGCAAAATTAAAAGCATCTGAAGCAACTTTGCTGGGACACATAATTTTTCAAGGCAATGAATTTTTTTGATGTACTTAATCTGGTTTTATATGATCAACTTATTTCCAGTCTACCACCAATAATCATATTGTTTGGCAGCATTGCCCACTGAGGAGTGTCAAAGTGGATATTAGCCAAACCAAATTACTAGGCAATAGTTATAGAGTAACTGCTAAGGAGTTGTATTAGCACATAAATGTCCTAAATTCGCTTTTTAGTTCGCTTTATTCACTTTCACTCTGCAAAAAACTGAGTTCCAGTTGGTACAGTTGCAGTACAATGCAGTCTCTAAAGAGCCAGCTGCTAACCGCTGTGTGATCAGAGCGAGCCTGAGGAAGCGCCCGTGGCAGTGGAGTGAGTGAAGCGCCTCCTCTCTCCATCCTTTTACGCCGAACCAGAACCATTCATCTCTCCCCTCCTTCAGGCTTCACATCCGGGTCATCCGCCAGTATCTGTCTCTTGCATTTGTGAGAGCCTGACAGTGTGAAAATCCCTCGCTTCGCAGCCGAGCTGTACCGCAGCCCATCGGCCGACTCCGCGGCTCGCCGAGCGGACACTGCGCCTGGCGTGCGCCGCTGATGATGGAGCCACGGGCGATGTGAGGCTGCACAAAGGCAGGGAAATGACACGGTAGGAGGACTGTTGTATGGGCCAGCCCGCGGAGATAAACTCGCCCTAACGATGTCTAAAAGCCTCAAGAAGAAAAACCACTGGACCAACAAAGTCCACGAAGCGGTGATAAGCCGGGGAAAGGAAGGGGAGCTGGGCTTCGAGCTAAAGGGAGGCGCGGAAAACGGCCAGTTCCCCTACTTCGGCGAGGTGAAGCAGGGGAAGGGGTTCATCCAGAGCGGCAAACTGGCCCAGGATGAGCTGCTGCTGGAGGTCAACGACATGCCAGTGGCCGGGCTGACCACCCGGGACGTGCTGGCCGTGATCAAGCACTGCAAAGACCCGGTTCGCTTCAAATGTGTCAAGCAAGGTGAGCTCCGTCCGACAGCCGTGAGAGCGCAGCTGAGAGGCGGGAGGAAAGCGTGTGTGAATGCGTGTGTGTTTCATTAACATGTCATGTGCGTGGTCTGCAATTTAAAGGTTACGTGGACAACGTGTATGTGTTCCTCTGGCCTATTAGTGCTAATGATAGACTCCCCTGTGTAATGAAGAAGAGCGTGTGATGTCGCAGACACCGGGCCGAGGAGCCGTTTGTTTACCGCGGCGTTGCTGCTCCACTGGCCGCAGCCTTGAGGGGGTGTGTCCGCCTAGACATCACGCCACTACCCGCTGTTTATTGCTCAGGAGGGAAGTCTACTAACGGGCCATGTTTTTCACTAGACAGACGAGCTGTACACAACACTATTACTGTCACCACAGCATAAACACAGTCCACAGTCGCTAGCTGTAGCCTATGTAAATGTTGTCATACCCCCATTATTAAAGTCTAATAGGTTAATGAGACTTTGGTGGGAAAGCTATGAGCGTATGATGCGCTGTTAATTACGCCAAATCAACTATCTCACATGTTTTCCTGCCTTCTTTAACATCCAGGCTGCACATTTTTGAAGATGTCATACTGTATGTGCACAAGAGGATTGTTGTTTTTTTCTTTTTTCAGGTGATAGCTGTCTTCAATACTTATTTTTTTTAGTGTATTTGTGTATTTAGTGTATTATTGCATGCGTGAAAAGTCCCTCAGTCGTCCAGGTAGAATCCATGATTGAACTTCTCCTTTGATCATGTATTATTGCATGCACATTCCTTTACCATTGTATTATTGATAAGACCTAATTAGTTTACCAATTATACAATGGTAAGCTATATCTATTGTGGCCCATTTTGGGGACAAAATGGGATAAAAACATTGACTGAAATCTTTTTACAACAACTTTCTATTTTCCCTCATGTCAGAATATTTGTGTTGGAAATGTTGCCTGTAGTATGCTAAAGCAGCACCAGAACAGTACATTTGTGTGCTAACTGAGTGGCCTGCTTCTGTCAGACAGTATATAAGCACAATGGGTCTATATACGACAAGAAGATTCAATCGAGAGACCGGCGCTGCAGATAGTCATCATTACTCTCTCCCTGTCCCCGCTTAAAGTTCTAATAACCCTCCAAAGCAATGAGTTCTCAAGCGTGAAATGAGCATTATAGTGGCTTGTGACACTAAATTCCAAGTCTTAACACTCTAGAACAGTGCTCAGACTTTTTGCACCATGTATTTTTTTAGTGTTCTTCATTGAATTAAACGGTCTACTCTAAATCTTGACAAAACAGGACTAAACTAGTTCTGAACTAAGCCTAAACAAGGACTAAACCTGCACTACTAAAACTGATTCTAAACCTGGTCTATAGCAGAATCAGATCTAGGCAAAAAGATATGGAGCTTGTAGTCTATCCAATGTAAAATATTGATTTATTTTTGGAAATAAGCAAAGTAGTTAAAATTATTGTTATAAGCAGTACATTCATAATGGATTAAAATTGCTGAGTTATTGTTATAATCTCCAAAATGTAAGGAATAAAAGAGATCAAAACTATAACAAATTTAGTACTAAACCAGGACTTAACAGAACTAACTTGTAATAAACCAGGACACAACTACCGTACATTTTATGAACACTGCCTTATAGACCTCTTTGAACGTAGGCATAACATACAGTAGCATGTCTCTCCTGTCTTGTCTGTGCTGGTTGAACAGGAATGATTATTGAGTTAGAGAGCTGCTGACAGTGGTAGAGGCACGGATGGTGTGAGGGTTAAACGCTAATGTTCTTCTTCTTACCCATATTAACATGAGTCTATGCCTGGCCAATGCGCAGTCTTTTACCTTGTTCCATGAGATCGAACGTCAGCCTGCCTGCACGTCCTTGAGTACACAGCTTGTTGTCTATTTTAAAAACTGTCTTTCTCTCCTCCATCTCTCCTCTGCCTCTTTGGTCTTCTCTTTCGTATTTGACTTGAGATGAGAGGAGAGTTGGGTTGGGAGTATTTATGGCACAGACAGATGCTGACACACTCCCTGGGACCCGTGGAGGAATTGTAGAGAAGCAAAACCAGTCAGATATCGGAGATGGATGTCCTGTCTTCTGTAGTGTGTGACTGGCCATGCATGCTAACAGGCAAAGATCTTAACAGGCTATTTTCAGGCGAGTAGGCGTGGAATAATATGAGATAGAATGTTAGCTCTCAATCAGGAGTTGTTTAAGAAGATATATTGAGCTAGAATAGATTTGAGAAATTTGAGAGGAATAATTTGCTTAGATCGCTGCTGGTAAAGGCATCAGCAATTGTAGAGATTTAGAGATTTGTTATCGCATACCACTGCCCAAACGCTGGTGGTGGTACAGAGGAAGAGATGGAGATGGCTGAGGAGGCAAATGGTTCTGCTGTTGTGGTGAAAAGAAGACATGCTGATAAAAAGAACTGGATAAAACAAAAAGAGAGTGCCTTTATAGAACGGCTTGAAAGGCAGGTTGTGATTTTTCTAACTGAAAGTATTTAGGAATGGTAGGAAAAGGTAGGGATGTCACGATTTCCAATTTTAGCGTTGTTATTGTGAGAAGAAACATCACATTTTGATGACTGACAATATTGGCCAGACAATGGTGAAATATTTTTGGGTAATTCTTGTTATTGCTGTCATCATTTCTCAAGTGTAAGATCAGCTTTATGAAACTTTCTTAATGTAAGTAAAGTTAATGTTACAGACAGACTTTGTGTAGTCTAGTTTTTATTTTTGGAATTACAATTTGACCTGAATAATCACAATTATCGATTTAACTAGCCATCTGCCATTCCTAGAAATAATTTGGAAATACACACATGTTTTGATTTAATTTAGGTTTAGTGAATTTATTAAATAAAATGTGTTTACCCATTATCATGAAATCAACATTTTCAGCATCATTGGATTTTTCCTGATGAAAGGTGATTACTAGGTGAATTTTGATTACAGATTAACAGGAATAAAATTGTTGCCACAGGGAATCAGTCATAGTGATTTGGCCCTAACTGTCTTATTGCAGTGATTTGAGTTAAATTGGAGTATCTTGCCCAGGGACACAACAACAGTATGCATTTGGCTGAGGTTTGAATAGGCCCATAGCTTGCAAAAGTTATACTATAACTTTTAAAGTTCGCAATTCAACTACATTCATAGGTTTACTGAATAAAACCTTTCTTCTTCTCACTTATTATTTCCCAAAGACAATGCCGCACCTTCACACCAGTGCACAGCCTTAAAGTGACAGATATTGGGATTGAGTTGCTTGTAGCCATTTCCAAGACACAAGGGAAAAGTAATGGAAAAGCTGTTGTCTGTCAGGGTATGTCTGCATGTTAGCCCTCCTCCTGACTAGCTATTATCAAGGGTCCATTCTCACTGAAGCAGCTGGGCTGGCCTTATGGGGATTATCCAAAATGGGTTATTGTCTCTGATTGTTAAGTGAAAGTGCTAAATCTGATGATATGATATTATTACAGTATTTAGGGCAAGTATGTTCCTGGTTGCAACAAATTCAAATTTAATTTTTCACTTAAGGTTCCCTGTTATGTGTAAAATCCCTCAGTCGTTGAGGTAGAATCCATGGCAAAGGAGAAATTCAAATTTGTCATCTGGACAAAAGTTTATTTTGCTGAACTCTGTGATTGATTAAGTTACCTGTCACTCTGATCAATGGGAATAGCATAGCATTATCAAAATATTACATTATTAAAATTGCACATCAACATAGGGTTTATTTTCACAGTGCAACAAAACAAGGCATATTATATCCAAGAACTATATTAAATGCACTTGATGTATGAGATTTTTACTGTGTTAAAATGTAAAAAACGACTTTAAACTTTTTCCTCATTTTCCTAACCCATTCCTAGCATCATATTTCACCGCTATTCAGTTTTAAGTGCTTTTCACAACATTTAGGGGCTAAAGCCTGTCATAGTAATGCTAAGACAGCAACAACAACTAGCATGTTAGCACATCAGCCCTACTTCCTGCAATGCTTTGTAATTAGACGGAGGCAGCAGACAGTGGTCTCATTTTGACCCTAAGGCTGGTGCTTTTACAATATATCTATATTCAGGTGGAACAGATTTTACTTTATTACATGAATGAAATCAGGTACAGCCCCCTTAAAGGTCCCATGGCATGAAATTTTCACTTTCTGAGGTTTTTGAACGTTAATGTGAGCTCCCCTACCCTGTTTAGCCCCCCCCCCCCATGGCTAAAAGTTGCGAAATGTCTAAACTGAGCATTTGCGGTCCTTTTCTGCGTTACACAAAACCAGTGTTAGCCCCTCCCTCTGTCTCCGCTCAGCGTCCCTGTATATCCCGCCCATAGAGTTTGGACTGTGAATGCGCTACAATGCGAAATGCGTTTTCTTATTTGCCTGGAGGCACGTCCGAGTGTTTCTAGTCCCTTACCCGACCCTCTGGACCTCTGAAATACCAGTGGTTTAATTTTATTTTCTGTGTAAATATGCTTTTTTTCATTGCAAAGTCTCCCATCTGTACACGGAAGAGAGGAGACAGAGCGGAGCCGAGCTGCGCCAAGCTGCGGGGGAAACCCGCCCCCCCGCTCCTTAGCCAATCTCTCTGTCCTTCTCATTTGCAGTGAAGCAGCAACACCCACAATAAAGCATTTTAGACACATATCTAGCCTCATGAAGACTGTCAGAGTCATATCTCATGCAGTGAGTGTTGATTTTGAAGAAGGATTCATTTACAGTATTAGGGAACCATTAAGGAGCCATATAAAAGCATCAAGAAGTACCATGTCATGGGACCTTTAATATTGTTGTGAGGCTTTGGCTATTGCAGTAACTCAATTCTGCCAATATTCACTCTTTTGTTTTTTGGAACAGGGTCTGCTACCTGCTTGTCTTCATGGAGATGCTATTGCGTTACCTGGAATGTTCAGCAGTATGGCATTAAATGTACTAAACACATCTATCCCCATGGAGATACTGTACCATGACAAGTTATAGGTTAGGTCTATGTAGTGGCAACCCTGCTGACAGTACAAATGTATGTTTTCAAGGTATTTGTACTAATGAGTCAGAATCAGAAAGGTTTTATTGCCATATGAGTGAACAGGTTCACAACATTAGGAAATTGCTTCGGTACTTGAAGCGGAATGTAAACAAACAGTTAATATGCAACAAATAAAATAAAGTAGAAGACCAATAAGCTATAATATAACACAAAATTTACAAATTAACAAGAATATAACAGTGTAATTGAAGCTTATTGGCATACTGCATACAGTTCTAGGCAAAACAACATCTCCATGGTGACAAGCAAGTGGCACAACCCCACCAGAAAAGTTAAAACCATTATATCCCTGAAAGATTAGTCACAATCAAATGAAAATTGCAAAACATTCAGAACTGTATTGAGGTACTGCAGGCCATTGAGGAGTTTGTAGATGGAACGCTCAGCCCTGCTCCAGGTGTGCCAACAATGAAAGTGCAGGTCATGGAGGGACAGGGCAGGATCATGTAGCCTATAATATTAACACGTCTTCTGTCCTGTGTTCACGGAAACAGCTGTAGCTCTGTGACGGCTCTGCACTTAGAGAGAGAGAGGGGTCACACACAGAGCACAGCCTGACCTGACCCTCCTCTGCTTTGATCCACCGTCACAAGTAATAGACAATACACAAGACAGTACTTAGAACAAAGGTTTGCTTGTTGTATTATGCCAAGTTTTCTTAAGTCAAGTTTTTGTTTTTGTTTAATTCAAGCCTGTTTAGGTAATTCTATTTTTTCCAGTTTTTAATGCATGTACTTCCCCACCGAGTTAGTCATCACCAATCCTTTTTACATACAAGGCTGCTCTATTAAAGGAGACATATATAAAATCAACTTTGATGAGCTTTTAGAGTATTGTATTCTAATTGATTCATGCTTGTTTGAGTAATCCTACATTCCTCCATTTAAAACTTGAGTGCTCTGAAAATTTTTGTTTTCACCTACCCCCTATCTCCAACTACAGCCATTTTTCAACAATAAAAACAGTTAATCAAAATCCTGGCTGGTTATTATTCCAGTAGAAACCTTTAGCATTATACCAACAACTTCATAATTTCTGCTATGCCTGAAACTAGTTCTGCACAGTTAATCGAAATCTCAATTTGAGTGAAAGCAATTAGAAAATCACAAAGTCTACAATTTTTGAAGTACCATAATTTCCTCCACAAGCAACTAAATATCCTGTCTATTCTGCATTAAAACTGCTAACACTGTAGTTTAGAATTATACAAACATGGTCTGAAATGTGACTTTTGTATTTATCAGTTCATATTTCAGTCTTTTTGGCAAATCTTCTGGACCCATTTAAAATATGAACTTTGAGTCCTATCATTAACATGCATTGCAAATGTAATCTCAGTTGCAATGCTTATCTGAAAAATCACAATTAGATATTTTCCATTAATTGTTCAGCCCAACTGTAAATTATTGTGACCACCACAGTTGCAAGCTTTGTGCTTTAAATATTAGGCCTGTCATGATAACAAATTCTGAAACACGATATATTGCTGTAGTAAAAATAGACATAAACAATAATAAAACTAATCTATGCCACTGACACAAAAAACCCAAGAGCAGAGTTATACCACAAAGACTTATAAACATACAATAGAACAAAGAACAATGAGCTTCAAGACATAATTAGCAAAATGAAACACTTTAGTACTTAGTTTGCATCTGTAATGAGTCATAGAAGTGATTAATTCAACCTCCTACAGTTCAAATCTTATATATCCACAAGTACACATGATACATATTAACCATCAAATATGATTGTTCCCTCTAATATTGAACTATAAGTCCATATAGCATTCATCATGATAGGCCTAGTAAAAATCACATTTTTATTTGTACAATAATTTAAAAAGTACTATCCTCCTAAGCTACTATTCAAACCACAATTTTCCATAATACATTTCTCGTTGAGATGCGATTGAATTGCGTCGTTGTCGTGGCAGCAGGCAGGAGCTGAGTGTGAGCGGCTGTTGGGATCAGCCTTGATAGAGCCATGGAGATAGAGCTACTGCGATGGGAGGTGTGAGCTATGTGCGCGGAGACAAGTGTGAATGACTCTGTGTGTCTCTATGTGGAGGTGAGAGCTCCGAAAATATCACCCGCTGATGTTTTTTTAATCACGCTTTGTGCATTTTACCCAGCCAAGAAAATTAATATTGAGAAGGCTTTGTTTTATTTGAATATAGTTTTATTTGAATATAGTGTTGTCACAATATAAAAATGTCAAACTCAATTTCATTTGGGGATAGACTCGATACTCAATACAGATTGTGAGACCACAATGCTAGGTAAAACACTTTTTATTTAGACAATAAAATGTGATTTTCAACATTAAGTCATAGTACCTTCTTTTATATTACAATGTGCTGTTATATCTGTGTAATCCCTCAATTGTCCAACTAGGTCCATGGGTGTATACTAGTCTACTGTATATGGTCTTATACTTCAGGAAAGGTTCATTTCTGTTCTGTGAATGTGACTTTTTTTAGTATCAATACCTGCTCAAATGAGTATCTAGTTTTGATACTAGTTTTAGTATCAATTAGTATCTGTTTTTTTTAAAACATAGATTAGAAAATGGAGTAATATAGGCCCTTTAAGTTAACCTGGGAAATCCCAGGCTGCTTTCGTTCATTCCGATCTGAAAGACAGCCTGGCAACTATGGCAAGCGAGCTCTCCAGATTCTGGGAGCCAATCAGAGAGCGGGGAGGGGTGGAAAGACGGTGACGCGTAGTATGTGACAAACGGAAGCTTGTAGTTTGAACTGACAACTGACATGATTGGCTATGTGCTACGTATACGTCAAATGATAGACATTCGTAACGCCCAATAAACGGCCGTTGGCGATCGTAAACCACACCTCCGGTACGAGATATTTCGAGGGTGGCTTCCAGACCATATCTCACTTGTGATATGGTCAGGTGTAAACCAGGCAACCTTTAAGTAAGTCTCAGTGCACAATGGAAATATTTATTATAGCCCTGTATGCCTGTTAAATAATTTACATAATAATAATACTACTGGCAACAAGGGTATTTTGAGTGTACAGAAATTAGGACTGAATTGCTATCTCCATAAATACTATATTTGAGTCATTTATAACATATGGACCAATGTGCTAAGCAGGATCTTTAAATAAATGTGTCTCACTGGCTTAAACACTGGCATGTGTTTTAGCCTTTTTGTCTGCTTTTGTGAACTACCAGCTGTACAGTATAAAAGTACTTTAGCTGAAGACTGATTTAAGCCTTTGTCCTTAAACACCCAGCTAACATATCCAATATTAAAAACACACTGTCATCTCTTTTGGTGTTATTTTTACAGTCTTATTAGAGTTCTATTTCGACTTGTAACAACTGCTGCCCTCATTTACTTTGTACATTTGCAGCAAACAGAATCTAAAAATGCGACTGGCTCAGATGACGAATGCACGGAACACACGCGTCTCCTCTCACTGTTATTACCGGGCTCCTAATGTAATTTTCCTCTCTCCAAATTGTATTTTTGTGGCACTCTGGGAGAGAGAGAGTGTGGAGGAGGGACGACCCCAGGACATTTGACTAACCTGGGAGCGTGCAGATACTTCAGTGCTCTTTGTGAGGGAGAACAACATGGGATTCAAATGTTAACACGGCCTTTAACATGTGGCTGCCTCACACTGCGCTGCCGTCATCAGCTGTGGTATTGTAGAGTACAGTAGGCTAGAAGGCTCATGGATCACACCAGCATTTACACCATGCCAAGCTTCATCTTTCATCTTTTCAATGTTTTTTTATGCATTCAGGGATATTTTTCAGATTATAGAATGTGATGACATCATACTCCTAGATGAGAGACAGTTTTTCTTCTTGGTAATGTTGTATTTTGTCATGAAAAATCCAAAAGGTGAATTCACAACAATTTCTATTAGTGACAAGACCTAAGATCTTGCTGTACTGTAAAAAAAACAACAACAACAACAACATTTTAACAATATGAATCAACGGGGGTCTTGCAACTGCTTGTCTCCATGGAGATGTTATTGCTTGCCAGGAATCCATAATTCCATAATATAGCATTAAACTGATCTATCTGGCAGAAAATGTTTTCATGGTAAAAAAAATAGCATAATTTATTGAGCAAAGAATTCGACTTTTAAAACTACTCTGCATTCACCTGAGAGTAGGATTGCATCTCCACAAATCTGACCTTTAACTTGCCCAGTAGTGGCACCTGCTTGTCCAGCAAAGTTGCATAGTGCACCTTTAACATTTATTTCTTATTTTTATTTGACTTTTCAATAAGATAAGACAAGATAAGACTTTGTTGATCTCACACAGGAGAAATTTACTTGCCACAGTAGCTCCAGGCAGGGACAGTTTGAACACGAAAGAAAAGTGCATGCAGGCAAGAATAGAATAACATAAGTAATCATAAAATAAGAAATAATAATAAAACAGTAACTAGGAGGTATGGGAAAAAAATTGCACGTTTGGCATATAGTAGAATTATACAGTCTGATGGTGGTGGGGATGAAGGATCTGCGGTAGCACTCCTTCTTGCACTGGGGGTGCCTCAGTCGGCTGCTGAAGGAGCTGCTCAGCTCCTCTACAGTCCGGTGCAGAGGGTGAGAGGTGTCATCCATGATGGACGTGAATTTGGCCAGCACCCTCCTCTCAGCCACCTCCTCTACAGAGTCCAGAGGACAGCGCAGGACAGAGCTGGCCCTCCTGACCAGCTTATTAATTCTTTTTCTGTCCCGCTCTGTGCTGCTCGGGGCCCAGCGGACGACAGCGTAGAGGAGAGCGGAGGCCACCACAGAGTCATAAAAAGTCTTGAGCAGAGGCATGCACACTCCAAAGGACCTCAGTCTCCTCAGGAGGTGGAGGCGACTTTGGCCCTTCTTGTACGGGGCGTCGGTGTTGTGGGACCAGTCCAGTTTATTGTTGAGGTGAACACCCAGGTACCACACCAGTCCACAAAGTCTCTGATGACCGAGCGGTACTCCAGCTCGTTCCCCTCAGACACACAGCCCACAATGGCCGAGTCGTCAGAGAACTTCTGGAAATGGCAGCTGTCCGTGTTGTATGTGAAGTCCAAGGTGTAGATGGTGAAGAGGAAGGGTGAGAGGACAGTTCCCAGTGCTGCAGACTACCACCTCTGACGCACAGCCGTGCAGCCGCACGTACTGTGGATGGTCAGTGAGGTAGTCGATGGTCCAGGCAGCGAGATGTCCATCAACTCCCGCGTCCTCCTCCACGGGGTTGGGTCCGTGTGAAGGGGTGTGTGTGTGGCTACTAACCCGGGGAGGTGTGAAGGGGGGGGGGTCAGCAAAGGGGCAGAGGGGGTAGGGGGCGTATCAAACTTGTTAAAGTAACAGTTTAGTTTGTCTATTTAGATCTATTTTAGTAATTTATTGAGCAAATTTACAAACCTTTATGAGTAGCATCGGTCTTTATTTATGGTTAGCCTCTGTTGTCTTTCCTCCCTTGTTCCAGATGTGACTACCACCAGTACTCTAGTATAGCGTAATGTACAGTATAGCCTATAGCAGAGGCACAGAGCACACAGTGTTGGGAAGCTTGAAGAATCAATGCATAACATCCTGTCCACAGAGCTGGTATAAATAACTCTCCATGATGCCGTCTGTCAGAGCGGTCCGTGATGTTACCGAGGCTGTACAAGCTGCTGTAGCTCTACTCAGAGGACCACACTCCAGCTGAGGCAGAACCGGTTCACACATCTGTGCTCTGACTAATGAAGGAGGTCAGGTCCTCTTTCTGTAGACACTGCAGTCTGACACTCTGGGTGTGAAGGTCCAAAGAGGCTCTTTAAAGTTGCTTTCATAGTTAACATGGCAGGGTTTTGTTGTTTGTGCCTTGTGATATATCAGGGAAAACATATATTAAATATTACGTTTTTTGTTTTTTTTAATGAATCACATTACAGAACATTTGTACAGGTCTAAATCGAGATTTAAATTGAATTGTGATTAATCTTGTTGTCCTATTATGGATAGCCCTGCTGGTCACCAAGTTCATGTGACAAAAATATATTTTTGTCAGAGTAGATGGATGTTGTTATGTTGTTTATGCACTTGGTATTGAGCAAATGAACAGTACTGAAATTAAACGATTAAATACATTTTACATGTATTCATGTTGAATTGAATCATTTTCTGATGTTTTATCTTATTTTTAAAGGCATGTTTCTCTCATGACCACTTGGTGGAGCAGTCTCCCTAAACTCGTGGGATAGATCAGAATTTGTGGAATATCAGATTCAATACAAGACTAGGCGTATTTCATTTGTTTATTTGAAAAGTTTGTTTGCATCGATAAAAATAAACTGAAAAAGATCAATATATTTTGGGAACACATTAGTATTAGAATCAGTCTAAGCTGATGAAGAGAAGCATCCTATTGATTTGTGCTGTTTTCATATTATGTATGCTGTCTTCTCTTATTGTTTCTGTCGGCTTTTACAGTTTGATGTAGTGAAGCATTAAACAATGCATTAAACATTCTTTCTTTATAAACAAGAAAATGAGAAACCCATTTAAAACAAATATACTGTGAAATGAGGGTTGTTGTTGTTGTTGTTTTTTTTTTACTTTTATTGCCACAAATAGATAGGCAACTCACATCAACAGTGTCCTGAGACTGGGCCTTCACACAATTTACATATTTACTTTTTTTTTCTAGAAAGAAATAAGGCATGTTAGAGCATAACTGTCTTATTTGAAAAAATCAATAATTGGATTGGACCCCACTTCTTTTCAAAAAACCTTTAGCGGTAGGTCAGTATGAATTTTAAAAGATGAAGATTTTGTAAATACTTGTAATTATTTTAAAATGTGTGCCTTGTATGGTTTTTTGCATTGAACATGTGTGTGTGACTATGTGAGAGTGTGTTTATCTGTGTTCCTGTGTGGTGTGAGAATGTGTCAGTGTGAATGTTTCTTATTGTTGACTGAGATTTTTACTGTAATTTTAATGTAATAGGGACTGCAGATGGAAACTAGCTATGTAGCTATAATCTGGTGCAGATCATCTTTGTTTTTTTAGCTTAATGTCTCTGTACATTGTCCCTTTTCAAATAAAGACTAAACTAAACTAAACTAGTTGAGTCGTTAGCAGTTCCATTGTATAAGCATGTCTGATTTTTATGTCTACTGAACAATGGTAGGTGTCTCAGGTTTCAGCCAGTAGATCGTGATCATTTTTCTTGCAGTCATCAGAAGAAGATGCAGCAGAAAGCACTGATCATGAGAGAGACTATCAGGAAATCAAGCAAAAAGACCAGTATTTTTTTTTTTAAAACATCTTTCACAACAATCCAGAAACGTTGCATACTGGGGCAGTCCCAAAATATGTGAGTTTTGTCACCCACAAGTCCACAATTCCGCCAACATTTGTCACTAAGACTACATTTCAAAATAAAAGTTTTCAGTGAGTTCTAAAGAATCAAACTCCAAACTACAAGAATTAATCAAACTCCTTCCAAATTTGACTTCCCACCCCTCTATGACAACCAGAACAAATACTTTCTCAGGTAACATCATCCAAGGTTACATTCATTTCCATTTCCCACTGTTGTTTTATATGATTTGTGTTATCAGACACATCCATCAACAGTTTTTGGTAAATCAAAAACACTTGCTTTTTCAGTAAACAAGAGTACCTATAATGGTCACTGGAAGGTAAGCCATATTTGGGTCTCAATTGGGAAAGTTTTAAATACATTTACTTCAAATAACTTATTGACCTTAGTGATCAAGCCTCTGTCCACCCAGTACTTAAAACTCTTATTTGAAAGAGATGGCAAGAACTCAGCATTTTCATTTATTGTGACAGCTCAAGACAAGACCACAGCCCCCTTTAGTAGTTTTTGTACATGATTCCAAACATTCAGTGTATGTTTGACCCACCTTTTTTTTTTTTTTTTTTGTGTGTGTGACCAGGAAATACCTGGTAATGAATATAGACCCGACTGCATTTCTGGGTCATGAATGATCCAGGTCACTTTTGCTTTTAATTGGTTGAAATGCTAAAAGCCTGCTCGTGCTGTTACCATATTGATAATATTTTTGATTAGTAAAGAAGTTGCCCCTCAGCCTTATTTGTTAACAGATCATTAAGTGTTTGTCTATTCTCCTTTAAAGAGGTCAAAATGTCATTATTTTTAATTAACTGGTATTGTTTCTCTAATTTCCTAATTTTGTTTTCCAATTCTATTTGGTCTGCAAGCCTCTCTTTTTTAAATTTGATGACCCCCCCCCCCCCCCCCAAAGTGTGTGGGGGGGCGCTTCAATTGCGTGCAAAATGCCGTGTCAATGCGTGCGACCTGAGAGCCCTGTGTAAATGTTTGTCTAAAGAGCAAACTTAAACTACAAAGCAACTAATGAGAGTTATATAAATGAAGTTATTACCTGATGGTTCTCAGTTTGTTTTATCATCTCCTCCTGTTCAGTCGCTATCCTTATCATTGAGCGCGCACTGCACTGTCAACAGTCTGCCCAACAACAGAACAATCTATTTTCTGATTGGCTGAAAAGGGCGCGGCGCCTGATATCTGAGATTTTTTTCCGGGGAGCGGGGCGGGGGGGAGCGGGGGAATTTTTTTCGCTGAAAACGCACGGTACCTGCATAAACTGAGCCACACAGACCGATATTCTGGGCACAAAAAAAAAAAAAAATTCAGCGTGAGAAATGCCATGTGTGTGGTCGAATTGCGTGTGTCACACTCTCAATGCGTGAGACTTGAGAGCCCTGTAATTGTATCCCCCACTCGTCCTAATAATAAGTGTCCACATTGATTGATCTGATCTTAACAAATGCCCCACATAAATATTGCTCAACTGGTGTTTTTTGCAATCACCTCAGTGACCACTGTATTGTGGCCACTGTTAGAAATACTAAAATGGATAAAAGGAAATCACGAATCATTATAAAAAGAGATATAAAACATTTCAGTGAACAAGCATTTAACTATGACCTTTCTAATTGCCAGTGGAACAGAATTGATCTAATTCCAGATGTTGAAACAGCCTGGTCCTTTTTCTATGAGTGTTTCATGGCTATTGTTAATAAGCACGCCCCCTTTAAGAAATTTAGAATTAAAGGTAGAGAGAATCCTTGGTTCACACCAGACTTGGCAAATGCCATACATGAGAGAAATTTAGCTTGGGTAAAAGCAAGGAAAACTGGTCTAAAATGTGATTGGGATTTTTTTTTTAGAAAATTAAGAAATAAAAGTTCCTCCCAGATTAAAAATGCAAAGTCTGAATTCTACTTGTCAAGTACAACTGCCAGTCTAAATGACCCAAAAAGATTTTGGAAAATCATTAAATCGCTCTCTGTGGAAAATAACTTTGGCCTTGCCAAATTACATTGTTCATAACTCATCAAATATTTATGACAAAGTTGAGATGCTAAATTGTTTCAACCAACATTTTATATCCTCTGCACCTTCCATAAATTCAAATAATCCTGTGAGCCTACCTGAAGAGTCTTCTGATGAGTCAACATTCAGTTTCCAGCCTTTTACACTGTGTCAAGTCCACAAGGCCCTAAAATCATTAGATGTACGCAAACCTCAAGGACCTGATTTAATTGATCCTCAATTCCTAAAAATAGCAGCTGATTTCATAGCTCAACCTCTGACTCATATTTTTAACTTAAGTTTGAGCACAATGCAAATTCCCAAAATTTGGAAATCTGCTTTTGTCACTCCATTATTCAAAGGAGGCGAGCCGACAATCTTAAACAACTACAGACCAATATCAAAGCTTTGCATTTTAGCAAAAATTTTTGAATCTTTAATAAATGAACAGTTGAAAGATTTTTTTGTATTCCAACAATATACTCTGCAATTTTCAGTCAGGATTCAGAAAAGGTCACAGCACCATAACAGCAATAATGAAGGTGATCAATGATATCAGCTCTTGATAATAAGCAACATTGTGCCGCTCTTTTTATTGATTTGTCTAAAGCTTTTAATTCTGTAAACCATACTTTACTCAAAGAGAGACTGATCAATGTTGCACTATCTAAACAGGCAGTTGGGTGGATTTGCAATTACCTCTCAGACAGATCCCAATGTACTAAATCAGAAAACATTTGTTCAAATATTTTATCATTAACTAAAGGAGTGCCACAAGGCTCGTTTTTGGGACCACTCCTATTCACAATCTACATCAACAACATTGGTCAGGATCTAGAGGACACCAAATTTCACCTCTATGCTGATGATATGGTTATCTACAGTTTTGGAAAAACCCTCAGTGACAGTGTCTTTGCAGTACAAAATGCCTTTAACATTATCCAGAACATGTTTCTGAGGCTAGACCTTTCACTAAATACAAATAAAAGCAAGTTAATGCTATTCTCAAAAACAAAAAATAATGTGCAGGATTGTCCTCCAGTTGTCACTCTTCAAGGAGCAGAAATTGAAATTGTTAAATCTTTTAAATATCTTTAAAGGACATGTTGAGCAGCTACTTAAGAAACTGAGGCTGAAAATTGGCTTTTACTTTCGGAACAGGTTATGTTTTTCTTTTAATGCCAAAAAGAAATTAGTAGCAGCAACATTTTTACCCATTTTGGATTATGGTAACCTGATTTACATGAATGCCCCAATTCAAATATTGAAGCTGTTAGATTCTGTGTATCATGCCTCTCTGAGGCTCATCACAAACTGTAACCCTCGCACACACCACTGTGAACTTTACACACGTGTGGGCTGGCCAGCACTGGACACTCGTAGGCTCACTCATTGGTATATGTTCATTTATAAGGGTATTCAGCGCCTGCTCCCCTCATATCTGTGTGAATATCTTCAACCAAGAGCAACTGGACATTATTCTTTACGCTCTCAGGAAGCACTGCTGCTGACTGTGCCAAGTGTTCGCACAGAAGCTGGTAAAGGGGCGTTCCAGTATTCTGCTTCCACAACTTGGAACAATCTACAAAAAGACTGGAAACTAAAGGAACTGGTCTCTATAGGACAGTTTAAAATCTTGCTCGAAGGTTTGGAATTGAAATCTATGGTTTGTAAATGTTTTTAATTCTGAAACATTTTATTGCTTGTAATTGCTTAAATTGTTTTTAAATGGTTTGTAATTGTATTGATCTGTGCCGCTGTCTTGGCCAGGACTCCCTTGAAAAAGAGATTATTAATCTCAATGGGACTTTCCTGGTTAAATAAAGGTTAAATAAAAAAAATCATTTAAAAAAATCATTAAATTGAACATATTCAAGTAGACTTATTTGAAGTTGAAGTCTGAAGCCAAATAGATTTGTTATTTAGAATAGATATATTGGCTCTCCTAAAGTTTAAAGTTATTGTTTAGGCCCATCTTTAATTTTAAGCAGACTGGGGCATGATTGGAGATAGTAATTGCTTCTGTGTTGCATTGAATAGCCCTATAAGAATCCACCTCAGTTATTATGAACATGTCTAATCTAGAGTGGCTACAGTGTACATGTGAAAAAGTGATGTCTTTTTCTTTAGGATGTAGATGGTGCCACATATCTATGAAGCCCAACTCTTTTATCAGTGCACATAAAGTAAAAGATTTCTGAGATTTAGGGCCAAAGTCTGCAGGAAGCCTATCCACAGACCCTCTCAAAACACAGTTGAAATCACCTCCTACCAGAATGATCCCTTCAGACCTATCTGCTACATTAGTAAAGTAATTTTAGACCTCCTTATTGAACCAGTTACCACTGCATATCTCCCCTCCCTGTCTGTGAATGTTTTTTTTATGACAAAAATATATTGTCTTACTGAAAAGAATTGTGAGTCCCCTTTTTCTCCCATTTTGATATGTAGAGCTTTTGATGGTCATCCCATTCTCTCCTCAGCTTCATATGCTCCTTTACTGAGAGGTGGGCCTGCTGGAGCATTACACTTGCACAATTAAGCTACTTTACTTGGTTAAATGTTTTTTTCCTATTAACTGGCCTGCCCAAACCTTTCACATTGTAAGAAACACAAATTAGATTTAGAGATTTAGACTTCGATTTTTCGCTTTCTTAAATTTTACACGTAAAACACAGTTATTACACATAGTACACATAGTAATGGCCCATAGTTAGTCTCAGGAACATTCAGAAGTGAATTTAGAACAAACATTAACAGAACAGTAACTTCCATATACGAGACTGCATTAAGATCAATTGTACTATGACAGTTATTGTACGGGAACCTGGCAAATCCAGTCCCCGATGTATCTTGTAACAGGTCATCCGTGGGGGTGAAAAAACACAAACGGTGTGTTGTTACTGTCATCCGCTCCCAGAGTGGTTCATGGCAGCTTTGGACGACGTGGTATCCAATCCACTCGTTGCATCCTGACGTCCCGTCCAGAGTAAAATAAGAACAATAACACGGTTTCCTATTCCTAATAAATACTTATTAAAATATTCAGGTAAACTCGGGGAAAAGTGGGTCCGTTAATTCAATCCTCATCCATAAAGAAATCTTTGATCTCTGCATGGGACAGCGTTGCGGGGCCTCTACCTGGTCTTTCTCATGCGGTGCTCCACCGGTCCCGGGACAGCTCTGTTTCCAAGCGCTCCCTCTCATCCACACACACTTGTACCTCCAGCTCCAGTAACATCGGCAGAGCGTCCGCCATTGTCGGGAATGTTTTCACACTGCCGCCCTTTAAGACTCTCAGCTGTGCGGGGAATACACACTTTTTCAGTTTTAGCTGCTTCACTGTGTCCCGCACCAGTGCCCTCTTCCTCTGCAACTTGGGTGAAAAATTGTTGTTAAAGTACATCTGCCCATCCATGTACACCACTCTTCTCTGCTCCCAGGCTTTCCGTAGTATGATTTCTTTCACAGAATGGACCCAAAATCGGACCACCAACGAGCATGGCCCAATGCTGCCGCTCAGTGTGCTCTCTCTATGCTGATGTAAAGTTCAGGGGGAAGTTGAAGGACAGATTTAAGCATCTCTTGAACAAACAAACTTAACGTCTTTTCTCTCATTTCCCTGTGGGATACGATAAAGTCTCAAGTAGTTCCGTCTGAGTCTGTTTTGCATGTCCTCAAATCGTGCCTTCAGATCCATTTCTCTGTGTAGTAAATACTGAAGTGTCCGTTCATGGCAGCTGGTGGTGTCTTCATTGGCGCTGATATGTCCCTCTGCCTCCGTCATTCTCTCCAGACTCATCGTATCTTCTCTTAGAGTCTTAAAAAACTCCTCTAATCTAGTCAAGACTTGTTGGGTTTCCGTGTGGCCATCTTTATTGTCCTTTCTGAGTCTTTCAAGCTCTGCTAGTCACATGCCAATGTTAGCGTTAGCATCTACAGCTTCAATTGAGGCTTACAGAATTAGCTGTTTCAAATGTTCACTTTTATCTTAAGCTTGATCTTGTTTAGTTGTTCCCTTGCCCCTCAGAGATGCTGTCATGTTGCTCTGGTTAGAAATTGCCGAGTTTTATAATGGGTAAATTAGGGAATTATATTAAATTGGACGGAGCGTGTGGCACCTGAAATGTGAGTTATTTTAATGACAACAGAACAGACCAGTCTATGGGCTGGTTCCTTTGTTTCCTTTTGGCAAATGCTGGACTGAGGTTTTCATCTTTGAACCCACCTCCACCTCTAAATCTTTGTTGGCTTCAGGGGTCATAGTTGACCAGAGCTCAGGTTCTTAAATACTCCCCTGTCCCCTTGTGCAGCAGACCATTATAATCAGGTCTGTATGGTGTGTGTTTGGTGCATCTGATCCTCCTCACTCACCTACACACATTTAGAGACACATTTAGACACATATAGACACAGTTAGAGACACATTTAGAGACACATGTAGTAGCTGTGAGTTAAAATAGTAAAACAGTGGCCTCCTTGCTCCTCTGAATCCTATCTGTTAGAGTCAGGCAGCACATCGCAGGGCAGCGGATGGTTTTCATTCATTGACAGTAGATTAACCAGAAGCACTAATCTGATGGCTTCACAGAGCTCTGATATGAATGAGAAGGATTATGGGCTGGAGGCAGCTGCACCCAGGCTCTGTTGGAGCACTTACAAACCATGTGCTCCCTCAAGAGGCTGTTCAAGCGGCTCTTAATATCCATATGATTTTACACATGTAATGAAAGAAATCTATCACCTCAGCACTGCTCCAAATCTGAACTCAATTACCTTACCTGACCTTTTATTATAAAAGCGTTTTCATATAGGCTACTTTTATAGCAACATGAAAGCCTTACCAGTGATTCAAAGGTATATTAATTTAAATCACAGCTATGTTTAGCTAGCAGTTTGTGCTATAAACATGGAATATAAGATAATATATATAAGATTTGAACCAAAGATGGTGTTGTATTGTTGCCAATGGCCTGAGCTCAATATTGTTTCTTCCACATTATTTCCTCTAATGGGGGCTTCTGCCTCCCACCCGTGAGACATCAGAAACGCTCTGACCGATCAAAGCGGGGGCAAGCCTGAATCTTGCAACAACTAACTTTTGGGCCCTTTGAGGACTTAAACATTTCATGTCATGAAAATAGAGAAGAATCCCTATAAAATCTGGTCTTTGTGAAAACTGACGATGCCCCTGTCAGCTGAACATGGGAAGTTGATTTCACAAAAAATGTTGAAATGACGCGAGGATTCTTTCTGGGTCTGAGCTCCATGGAGCCGCCACTGATCAATCTTACATGGGGACAGAGTGGAGTGTGTTACCCAGTTCTTACCATAGCAGCATAAGGTCTTATCATAGGCTAATGTTAGTGAATATAATTTATACTTCTCACCTGTAGAGGCCAGTCACTATCCCATCAATATAAAATAATTTTATTGCTTTATTGCTCATGAATCTATTCAAATGCTTTTGTCAACAAAATGTATAAATAAGTAGCCTAGGTCAAGATAATTTGACTGTACATTCAAAATGCAGTTCAGAAACACTACATTGGGTGGAGGCCTCTCTTAAACACATACAGTCAGTCAGTTATTAATTCTCTATATTGACCTGCAGTAGACTCCCGCTGGCTCACCCCTCTGGGTATTGATTGTCTTGGGTCCCTCCAATCACCAGTGTTATTACTCTGTTACGGTATATCATTTATTGTAGGTCTCCAGTCCTCCGTAATAGGGGTTAGGATTAATCAATTTTACTAATAATTGGGACTATTGATGTTACAATTTAATCACAAACACTTTACAATGATAATAAAATAATATTTATATCCATTCATACACCAAAATAAATATGTCACTGTTTAATTGCGATTTCTGACAGGCATTGTAATTGCGATTAGATTTTCTACCTGTTTATGTTTTAATATAGGATTCAACTTCACATTTTAAACAAAACAAAAAGACTGAACTGACAAACTAATACAAGAACTATATTTCAGAACATGTTTGTACAGATCTAAACTATAGGGTTAGCAGATTTTATACAGAATAAACCTGGATATTTTGTTGTTTGTGAAGGAAATTATGTTTTTTCAATAACTGCAGCCTTTGCGATTTGCTAATTACATCCATTCAAATAGCAATTTAGATTCGATTGTGATTAATCTGGCAGGCCCAGCAGATTGTATCAAGAATAAAATATGACTTATCTGCATAGAGGTGGCAATTTGAGTGCCATATTCCTTACACACATTAAATTACAATGTTTCTTCTTACAATAATTGTACCACTCAGATTTGACACATTTGTAACATCCCCACTCTAAACTGTGTATTCCCCTGTAGTCCCTTGTTTGCCTTTTTAATCCTCTTCTGGATGCATGCAACTTGTTTTGCAGATAAAGACAAGGTAGAGGGCTGTCTTAAGTGGGAGAGGGGCAAACATGAGTGACAAATGCCACCGCTCCCTTTAAAGACATGTTGCGGAACATTCTCACTCCCTTTGGATCAGGGTTCATCTTATCAGTTTAGGAGTGGCGAGGTGTGTGCACATTCAAACCAGCATTTCTTATCATCTTGAATACAGGTCCAGTGTGGATGTTTTCAATATCTGTTTTTTGTCATGTTGTTGTGACCAAAAAGCAATATTTGCTAATATCAGTTAGTGTTCAGATTTCTAACTTGATTTTGATAGAATGTAATTTAAAACAAAATAATAGTAGTTTCTTTCCTTTGAATTTTACGGCGACCTAATTAAATATGGATCAAGAACATCTCAAAACCTTTCGGCAAAGGTTTCACTTGGTCAACTTTATGTAATTTTTTTATCAGTACCCTTACTAGTTTTCAATTTTGATATAATTCTTTTTTTTCAAACTTACACCCACCTCTTCCATTTATTTGTTTAAAAAGACTGGCAGTCCAGAAAAAAAAATAAAAGAAAAAATTGCCTCTTCAGTCTGTTAGTTGATTATTTGATTAATTGATCAATAGTGTTTTAGTTGACCAAAATTTGTGTTCATCGGCGGATTATTTTATTTAGATTACAAGGATTTGTAGTGGACAGCAGCAGAAGAACTAGAGAAGACTAAGAGTGAACTATCCTAAGATTTGGGAGTGAATCGTGAGTTTAATTTGCATGTTGTTTCTTAGTATACTATATTTCTTAGTACTACTTCCTTATACTAATACTAAGTTTTTGTATATAAATAGTTGCTTTTGCATGAACTCATGTGAGCATGGGTTCTTGTTGGTGTAGTTTGAGTTAGATTCATCAACAGATAAGAGGTAGTGAAAACTTTTAAGCGCTTTTGCCAATTTCATTCAATTTCATACCAATGTTCCTCATTGTTGACTCGTTTGGCAGGGCACGTCTGTAGTCAACCAAGAATTAAAGCTCTACTCTCTCCCTCTCTCCCTCTTTCTCTAAATGAAAAATCCCCACCTATTCGCAGTATGCCATTATTCCCAAAATATTCCCCAAACCTTATGTACCATCCAGCCTCATTTGTGTTGTTCATTCCAGTGACTCACGGATAGTAAATATTCAAGCCTGATAAAAGGAGAAATTCAATTTGTCAACTGGACAAAGTTTGTTTGGTCGAAAACTAATCTAGCTGCAGGGAGGAGCTCCCTACACTAATAGCAGCTAGATATAAACAGGGTCTAACCAGCACTAGAACCAGAGCTGACAAAGCCTCTCGGATGAGCGGCGAAACGTTTTCGACCAAACAAACTTTGTCCAGTTGACAAATTGAATTTCTCCTTTTATCATGGATTCTACCTGGACGACTGAGGGACTCTTATTCGCATTACACACATATTCAAGCCTGATTACATCGCAGTGGGAGAAAGACATAGAAGAACACCATCATTAAGACAAGTTGGAGAATAGAGGATCAATAAGAAGACCTTTAGTTGAGGTGTTCGCTCATTTACTATTAATAATGGACCTGACCGCCTGCTGTAATCATGCCGTTACAAGCAGTGGTGATGGATCGCTTATTCACAGCTAAATGCTCATATAGGACACATACAGGAGAGAGAGAAGCAGGAGAGTAGCCCATGCTGGCCTCTCACAGTGCATGCATACATCATTTTAGAGGCCTGTCATGCCACTTACAGCTAACTGGAATGACCCAATAAAAACAGGCTTAGGCAGGGATCTCAAACAACAGGGTGGTGTATGGGCTATCCAAGTTGTTACAGAGAGAAAGGTAAAGCAAAGGTGAGGATGGACTGTCAGTGCTGCTACCAATCTTTTAACCAGGCTAAAGTTGATGGATTTATGGTTGCTGCCAGTTGATGATTGTCTGTCTAAACTAAAAAGCAACTGTAATCATTAAATTGCAAAATTCACACTGTCACAAACACTACAAACAATACAATACCTTTAAAGGTGCATTGTGTAACTTTACTGGTGGTGTGTCTGTCAAATGCTTTTCTCCATGGAAATTTTGTTACTTTGACTAGAAAGTTTCACATTATGGTGTTAAACCATTATATCTTCATGGACACCAAACTAGGCAGAATGTTTTTCTAGGTGTTTTTGAGCTATAAAACCACTTGTAATTTAATCAATGTAAGGTAAAGCTGTTTAATGTCATACTGTGGAACATTCCATGCAGAGCAAGGGCATAGCGACAGAAACAAGTACACCTTTAAAATTGCTCAAACAGGACATTCCTTCCCTTTTTTCTGCTTTAACCAGTTTTAGCAATACACCAGAACAATAAAAATGTAGTACCAATTTCTTTCAGCGTCGCAGAGGATCTTAAGTGCTTAACTGGGCAGTTTTGCAGTGGTAAACTCATAAATCCAGTGGGAATCCAGTGTGCTGTGCCAAGTAAACAGTACTTTTTGCTGTCTGTAAAACTAAAACACCATTTGCAACTCCATAAAAACTAGTTAAACTCTGTTGTAGACTGTGACAAACTAAAAAAACTTATTAATATCAACATTTTCAACTTGATTCATCTGTGAGCCGTACCCTGTCCTTCCATAGTTGGAATATATATATATTAGGCACGGTTCATGAAAAACTTCGTCCGGGCATGCCAGAGGCAAGTATACATTGAGCCTACCCGGAACCGTATGTAACCTCGGCTCGGAAAGATGAATGAGTGCAGTAAATAAAGTTAGATAGAAATGGCAAGTGAGAGTGGCGATAGCAGCAAGGACATAGAGGATGCACCAGTGTCATTTAAGTCCGGTGTCTGGGGAAAGCGGAAAGTCATGGACACCCCCCTCCCACGCCGCCGCCGAAATGCGCTCTAATCAGAGGCATTGAGCTTATGCGCTATCAGGGAAGCTAACAGGAGGAGAGAGCACGTGAAATGGCGGTAAGTGAGGCACGGACAGATGTTTTATAAAGTTTAACCTGCCCTGTGATACATGTTACACGTACGAAAGAGCTGCGCTCGCGCGCTCGCTCTCTGACATGCGGTGTTCGCAGCTCCAGACGGAGCGCGGCCCGCACACCGGTAGAAGTTTAATACGAGAAACGTACTTTTGTTTCTGTTTCTTCAATATCTAGTGAAAGGGTTTTTTCAACAGCAGGTGACATAGTTACTACCACCAGATCGGAGAGATGGTTCCAATAATGGGCTTAAAGTCATGTCAAATTCAGATTGTGTGATTATGACATTGTATTAAGATTTTATATTACATTGTTACTTTTTCCTTTCTCTGCACTTTTTTTAAATTAAAAAAATGGTGAGAAATAAAGTTCAAAGTTCAAAAGTTCAAAGTCAGCTTTATTGTCAATTCTGCCATATGTGTTCAACATACAGTGAATCGAAATTTTGTTTCTCTCTGGCCAGGTAGTGCAAAAAGACTGTACAAAATACAATATGAAGACAAAACACAACAAAAAACTATCTAAGACAGAGATCTAAGTTAAAACTAAAGTCTACGGTCTAAAATCTTAAAACAGTGCAACATAATAAATAAACTATACTATATACAGATTTCCAAAGTGTGCAGTGTGCATCAAAAATGTGCAATGGAAGATACAGCAGTGACTTGGTCATGTGCAGTAGAATGTGCATAGGAGTTAAGATAAAATAAAAATAAATGTGCAACAGTAGTAATTCTAGTGCAGTAACAGGAGTAAACAACAGTACTAAAATTCCAGTAGTCAATGTGCAATAACAGTAGTAAACAGCAGTGCAACGGGGGTAAAATTCAATAACAGGAGTAAACAACAGTACTAAAAATTCCAGTAGTAAATGTAAGTGTGCAATAACAGTAGTAAACAACAGTGAAACAGGAGTAAAATCCAGTAGTAAATGTAAATGTGCAACAGTGCAACAGTAGTCCTTAGCAGCAGTTTTTTAAAGTGTCTAGAGTGATATGTCTTTTTATGGAATACAGGTTATGCCAGTATGGGGGGTGGGGGGTGGGAGATGGGTAAGGTGGGAGTTCGGGTGTGAGTTCGGGTGTGAGTTCAGCCTCCTGACAGCCTGGTGGATGAAGCTGTTTGAAAGCCTGGTGGAGTGGGCCCGGAGACTCCGGTACCTTCTCCCCGAGGGCAGGAGGCTGAACAGGCTATGTGCGGGGTGGCTCGGGTCACCCACAATGCTGGACGCTCTGCGGGTGAGCCGGGTGTTAAAAATGTCTAGGAGGGAGGGGAGAGAGACACCAGTGATCCTCCCAGCTGCATTCACTATGCGCTGCAGAGCTTTCCTGTTCTGTTCAGTGCAGCTCCCGTACCACACAGTGATGCAGCTGGTCAGGACGCTCTCAATGGTGCCTCGGTAGAAGGTGGTCATAATGGGTGGAGGGGCTCCAGCTCTCCTCAGTTTGCGGAGGAAATATAGGCGCTTCTGAGCCCTCTTTGCCAGTGATACAGTATTCACTGTCCAGGAGAGGTCCTCACTGATGTGCACCCCCAGGAATTTGGTGCTGCTCACCCTCTCTACAGCAGCACCATTGATGGACAGTGGGGGGTGCTGGGTGGGGCCTCTCCGGAAGTCAACAACAATCTCCTTGGTCTTTTCAACATTAAGAAGGAGATTGTTATTGCTGCACCACTGGGTCAGAAGGCTCACCTCACTCCTGTAGTTTGTCTCATCGTTATTAGAGATGAGACCCACCACAGTCGTATCGTCCGCAAACTTCACTATGTGATTGGTGCTGAACGCTGGTGAGCAGTCGTGGGTCAGCAGAGTGAAGAGCATCGGACTGAGCACACAGCCCTGGGGGGCTCCTGTGCTCAGTCTAATGCAGCTTGAGGTGTTTCTGCCGACCCGCACTGCCTGTGGCCTCTCACTGAGGAAGTCCAGCAGCCAATTACACAGTGAGGTCTGAAGCCCCAGGTGGTCTAGTTTGATAATGAGCTGCTGTGGGATTATAGTGTTGAATGCTGAACTGAAATCTATGAACAGCATTCTCACATATGAGTCTTTATTGTCTAGGTGGGTGAGAGCCGGGTGAAGTGCAGAACAGATTGCATCCTCGGTAGAGCGGTTGGCCCGGTATGCAAACTGGTATGGGTCTAGGGTGGGGGGGAGGATGGATTTGATGTGTGCCATGACTAGCCGTTCAAAGCACTTCATGATGATACTTTGCATAAATACTTTGCATAAATACTTTGCATAAATACTTTGCATTGTGAGTTTAACTTTAGATTCGAACGATCTTACTGCAAGATATCAATTTTAAACATGCAAAATAAATCACGATTAATCGCGATTAACTATGAAATTTCTGAGATTAGTTGCGATCAAGAAAATTAATCGTTTGACAGCCCTAATATATATATATATATATATATATATATATATATATATATATATATATATATATGCAATATCCTGATGCCTTCACCTTCCAGGCCTTCTCCAGCTCTTCCTTGAGCCTCTGGTATTTCTCTAGTTTCTCGTGTTCCTTTTTCCTGATGTTACCATCGCTTGGTATTGCAATGTCCACCACCACGGCTCTGTTCTGTTGCTTATCCACCACCACTATGTCTGGTTGGTTCGCCATCACCATTCTGTCAGTCTGTATCTGGAAGTCCCACAGGATCTTGGCTCTGTCATTCTCCGCAACCTTCGGAGGTGTTTCCCACCTTGACCTTGGGGTCTCCAGCCCGTACTCTGCACAGATGTTTCTGTACACTATGCCCGCCACTTGGTTGTGTCGCTCCATGTATGCTTTCCCTGCCAGCATCTTACACCCTGCAGTTATGTGCTGGACTGTTTCAGGAGCCTCTTTGCACAGCCTACACCTTGGGTCTTGTCTGGTGTGGTAGATCTGGGCCTCTATTGCTCGGGTGCTCAAGGCCTGCTCTTGTGCAGCCAGGATGAGGGCCTCTGTGCTGTCCTTCAGACCAGCCCTCTCTAGCCATTGGTAGGATTTCTTGATATCAGCCACTTCAGTTATGTTTCGGTGGTACGCCCCATGTAGGGGTTTGTCCTGCCATGATGGTCCCTCCAGCACCTCTTCCTCTGCACTCCACTGTCTCAGGCATTCCTTGAGCACATCATCTGTCGGGGCCTTGTCCTTGATGTACTTATGGATTTTGGATGTTTCATCCTGGACAGTGGTTCCCACACTCACTAGTCCTCGGCCTCCTTCCTTCCGGCTTGTGTACAGTCTCAGGGTGCTGGATTTGGGATGGAACCCTCCATGCATAGTCAGGAGCTTTCGTGTCTTAACGTCTGTGGTCTGTATCTCCTCCTTTGGCCAGCTTATGATTCCTGCTGGGTATCTGATCACTGGCAGGGCATAGCTGTTTATTGCCTGGGCCTTGTTCTTGCCATTGAGCTGACTTCTTAGGACTTGCCATCTCGTTGCAGGTATTTGGCTGTAGCTGCTTTCCTTGTTGCCTCTTCAAGGTTGCCATTTGCTTGTGGGATACCAAGGTACTTGTAACTGTCCTCAATGTCTGTTATTGTTCCCTCTGGGATTGAGACCCCCTCTGTGTGGACTACCTTCCCTCGCTTGGTCACCATCCAACTACATTTCTCAAGCCCGAATGACATTCCAATGTCTGTGCTGTAGATCCTGGTGGTGTGGATCAGTGAGTCGATGTCTCGCTCACTCTTAGCGTACAGCTTGATGTCATCCATGTAGAGGAGGTGACTGCTGGTGGCCCCATTACTGAGTCGGTATCCGTAGCCAGTTTCAATGATTTGGCTGAGGGGGTTCAGACCTATGCAGAACAGCAGTGGGGACAGTGCGTCTCCTTGGTATATGCCACATTTGATGGACACTTGCGCAAGTGGCTTGCCATTGGCTTCAGTGGTGGTTTTCCACAACCGCATTGAGTTTGCAATGAATGCCCTTAGAGTCTTATTGATATTGTACAGCTCCAAGCACTCAGTGATCCATGTGTGTGGCATTGAGTCATAGGCTTTCTTGTAATCAATCCAGGCAGTGCACAGGTTGGTCTGACGGGCTCTGCTATCACGGGCGACTGTTCGGTCAACCAGGAGTTGGTGTTTGGCTCCCCTGGAGTTTTTGCCGATGCCCTTCTGTGCTGCGCTCATGTATTGATCCATGTGCCCACTTATCTTAGCCGCCATGATGCCTGACATGAGCTTCCATGTTGTGGAGAGACAGGTTATTGGCCGATAGTTGGATGGGACTGTACCCTTCGAGGGATCCTTCAGGATCAAGATCATACGCCCTTGGGTTAGCCATTCAGGGTGTGTCCCATCCCTTAGCAGCTGGTTCATTTGTGCTGCCAGGCGCTCATGGAGAGCAGTGAGCTTCTTTAGCCAGTATGCGTGGATCATGTCAGGGCCCGGTGCTGTCCAACTTTTCATGCCTGAGACTCTTTCCTGAATGTCTGCCACTGTGATGGTGACTGGATCTTGTTCAGGTAGGTTGCTGTGGTCTTTCCTCAGAGCCACCAGCCACTGTGCATCGGTGTTATGTGATGCCTCCCTTTCCCGTATGCCTTTCCAGTACCTTTCAGTCTCCAGCCTTGGTGGGTCTGCTCTGGTGTTATCCCCCTGCCATTGAGCGTACACTTTCGCAGGTTGTGTTGCGAACAACCGGTTTATTCGTCTGGCCTTGTTATCTCGAGTGTACCTCTTTAGGTGGCTGGCCAAGGCTTGTAGCCTTTGCTTGGCAGTTTCGAGTGCTTCAGGTATGGGCATCTGGCTGTACCTCTTGGGTACTTGCTTTTTCATTGCACCTTTCTGGGCCTCTGACAATTGCAGGGATGAAAGAGTTCCGTTTTTTAGCGGATCTCCGCTTTTTTTTTCAGCTGTGGGGTAATTTTTATTTTTATTTTAATATCTGTGCAAATTGAGAAAGATTTTGGGTGTATATATATATATATATGTGTATAGTTGTGTTTAGGGTCGCCAACAGTCTCTTGAAAAACAGAATCGTCCCGTATTCTGAACAAAAGTACGTGTGTCTCGTATTAAACTTTGTATTAAACTGCGGGCTGCGCGAGCCCGTGTCTGGAGCCGCGGACCGAGCGAGTGAGTGCAGCTCTTTCGTAACAGCGTGTACCATTGCGTGTACACAGGTTAAACTTGATAAAACATCCTATATACCTCATCCTACCTGCCCGTGCCACACTTAACGCGTCGCTCCTCGCTTTTTCACCTGCGCCTTTTAGCGCGCATAAGCTCCTCCTCAATGCGGTCTGATTAGACGAAGTGCAAAGCAAAAACAAATCCAATATATAGTAGTAGGCCTACCTGTTAATAAAGTGTGTTTTTTTTTTTGTACTTTTATGTACAGTTTTACTTTATTGCTAACATATAGCATATAGAAATCAAAATTTCAGAAATTAAAAATTTTCCAGCGGGGGGGGGGACTTTCCGCTTTTTTCATGTTTGGCCACTTTCATCCCTGCAATTGGCTCACTTCTCTCCACACCTGCTTGATTTTAGCCTCTAACCGTCTTTTCCATGGTGGGTATTGTCTCTCATGGCTCCCATGGTTTCTCTTATATTAGGGGTGAACATTTTTAAGAAAAAATTGAATTGCGTTGAAAAATTGAATTTTTCTGGCTGATATTGCGATTTCGATATCATCCACGATTTCTTTCAAATTAAGTTTGAGTGTACATGAACATTTGCAAACATCACAGAAACTTATATCATACCATTCAAACACTGAATTCCACAAAACTGTAATGCAAGAATGAAAACTAAAGTCAATAATTTATTTCAAATGTAGTCCTGTTTATTAAAAAAGAAACATATACATAGTCTACATTGAGCGCTTGAGCAAACTCAATTATTACAACTGAAGAACTGAAAGAGATAAGATAAGATAATCCTTTATTTGTCCCACAATGGGGAAACTGCAGTGTCACAGCGAAAGTTTCAGAAACAGTAGGAAAATATGAGCATGCATCAAAATTAAGATAAATAATAATAATAAGTATGTACAATCAACTAAAAAAACACAACACTGTAAGCCATCTATGTCTTAAGTAGAGCAAAAGTATTTTAAAGTGGTGCAAGGTCAGTCTTTCATGGCTCAAGGGAGCTTGATGTATTTTATAACAAACATATAAAATACAACGCAACTTAAACTTAACTTAAATATAGCGATGCTAAATATAGCAATGCTAATCGCGGTAGCCTTTCTATAACGTTTGTAATGTAAATAGCCTTATGCTAACAGTTTGTCAGCTAACAACAGAGGGTAAGCATATACCTCTTATCCATCGTGCGGAGGAGACTTTTAAACGACTCTTTCATCACCGTGTTTACAGGCACCATTTCCTTGGCGATGTTGTGTGTTACGGCAGTCGTTATCTCCTGGTGTCGTTGGCTGCTTCTGTCATACGGAGTTACACTGGCAAAAGAAGAAGTTGTAATTGTCTGTTTGGCCCGAGTATCACTTTTACTAGACGTTTCTCCGGACTTTCTCACCATGCACTCGAGTGACGGATTACGGACATTGATTAAACGGGGGCTAACACCGGCTTCACCAGGGCGAGACTCCCCAGACCGCACGGGTCTACACGGCGTATTTGGGTTGAGGGAGCTCGGAGCGGAGTGGCTAACACCGGCCTCACCAACCTGTCCACACGCAGCTTGCCGCTTCTGATTGGTGGGTTTAGCAGGCGGAATACATGTGTGAAATAATTGACGAAACAAAACCTGGGTCAGTTAGGAGCCCTGAAAAAAACTTTAACGATCTTTAAAGATCCCATGACATGGTACTTCTTGATGCTTTTATATGGCTCCTTAATGGTTCCCTAATACTGTAAATGAATCCTTCTTCAAAATCAACACTCAGTGCATGAGAAACAGAGATAAGCTGAGAAAGAGTAATTTTTCTCACTCAGAACACTCTATAATGGGCGTTGTTGCTTGAATGCAAATGAGGAGGAAAAAGCTGGCCAATAGTAGAAGGTGGGGGAGTGGCTAAACGCTCCGCTGTCTCTCTGTGCGCTCTCTGATCTATTTCCTTGTTTTTGCACGGGGGGAGAGAGTTGAAGTGTTCCATTGAAAAATAAACACATTTCCACATAAAATAAAATTAAACCACTGCTGTTCAAAGGTCCAGAGGCTCAGATAAAGGACTTCCGAGCCTAGAAACACTTGGACGTGCCTCCAGGCAAATAAAAAAACGCATTTCACATTGCGTAGCGCATTCACAGTCCAAACTCTATGGGCGGGATATACAGGGACGCTGAGCGGAGACAGAGGGAGGGGCTGGAGCTGCATTTGCCGATCTGACGTCAAAAAGGTGCCTTGTCCGAACTCGCCCGTTTCAACACTGGTTTTGTGTAACGCAGAAAAGGACCGCAAATGCTCAGTTTAGACATTTCGCAACTTTTAGCCATGGGGGGGGGGCTAAACAGGGTAGGGGAGCTCACATTAACGTTCAAAAACCTCAGAAAGTGAAAATTTCATGCCATGGGACCTTTAACGATTTAAGCAACTTTAACAATCCCAAAACGTGTTGTCTGAGATCGCGATTTTCGCCCTAAAACGATAGATCGTTCAGCCCTAATATATATATATACTGTATATATATATATATATATATATATATATATATATATATATATATATATATATATATATATATATATATATATAAAATAAAAATATAAGGGATTGATAACAACTTCAGTAGACCTGGATGTAGCCTAAACTGCAGTTTGTCGGAACCTACTCTTACTACTGATTCACTGCCATTTCTGAACATCTACAATCTTAAATTGTGCGAGTTTTGTGGTGATCTTGTAGACAAGCAGCCAGTTCAAGTGCCAGTGCTCTTCTATATCCATGAGAAATATAAAACAATATTTGTAAAAAATATATTGGCCTGATATACCATGACATTTTAAATATTTCAAGCATTCCCTATAATTACTAAATTGACTTATTGTACAAAATATGAAAGCTGGAACAATATATTTTGGAGCTCAGTATTTATTTATTTTGTGTATTTTTTCTTTCCAATAGTGGGGAGATTTTAGCCATTTTTGTTTTAATATGTAGCATCTGAGCTCTAGAACGTTGAACAAGTTGCTACTATTGCTAATTATTTATTGCAACTCATGCCTTTAAATGTTGTTTATTAAAAAAGGTTTATTTGGAATATTCTTATTGTGTCAGTGGCATAAAGTAGTTTCAATCATTTATCATGATATTTCTCATCAGTATATCATGCTTCGAAATTTGTTATAATTAACAATGTACTTGATTTTTACCGTCTTAAAAATTAGTTATCCCTCAATTACCTTATGCATTCCAAGCATCCTAATTACTATGATGAGTTCATAAATACTTACAACTTTTGATATGATAGTCCACACTCCTACCACAGCAATGATCTAGTTCTATCAGCAGGAGTTGTCATATTGTGACAGTGAGCTGTACATTCATTACTGAAGGTCAGTTTTCCTGGTGAGTCAGACTGTTTGCCACTTTGTGCTGCTGTCACCTCTCTTTTTTGGCCTTGGATGTTGTGTTTAGTTCTTTTGTTTAGATTTACGCTAACTCTGCTCCGGCACTTTTTGTCCTGTCTTGTTTTTGTCGCTGGTGTGACCTCCTGCGGGAGTGTGAGCAGGCTATCGATCACCAAGTCTGGTTCTGCGTGCTTTGTTTTCATGGCAACCACTTGGGTACACCGCCGCGCTAACCCAAACTCTCCTCCGATAAGTCTTTAATGGAGCAGGAAGACTACAGGCAGATAAAGTTCAGCCAGAGAATTGTAGTTGCAGTAAGTTTGTTGGTGCTAAGGAGTAAATCAGTGGTTCTCAAACTTCCTGTTGTGCTAACCGGCTAGACCTGGGTTAGCCTTAAAGGAATAGTAAAGTTTTTTACAATCTGAACCTTACTTCGTAATAAAACAACGTGAGTAACTCACCCATAGCACTTTGGTGTTATTTGGAGCATTTCCGGAGATTTTTTAGATGAGCGATATCCATAACATGAGTGGTTGGGGCACGACGTTGCGTTCACCAAATAACAAAAACTTTGGCTCTTTTCAAATTACAGAAGCTCATTGTGTCAGTGTAAACTTTTGCTTGAGTCAAAAATGGCCTGTAATCCGATACCATCCATGGTTTCGATTAGATGATGTCACCGTGGACGTATTTTGAGCAAGACATGGCTGAAGATTCGGACTTGGAGACTGAAGAGGACATATTTGAGTATGATGGCCATGCCTATCGTTTTGAGCCTGAGTATACAGATGAGGAGGTATTAGAAAGAAGGAAGCAGAGACAGTTTGAGGAGCAGCGCACCAGAGAACAGCAAGAGAATGGCCCATCTACGAAAAGACACTACCTGGTGGTGTTTATGTGGACTCTGTATGTCGATGGCAACAGAGGAAGAATGCCTTTGCTGTCTCGCGTGGGATTTGTGGCCAGGAGATGAATGTCTGGGTGATGATAACAGAAATCTGTGTCTGTCAACTCTGGAGGATTTTCGTGCCATGATTAACTGTGGTGTAATAGAAACATTTTTTCGTGTTCTGAAGTTGAGTTGGAGGAGCCAGCCATAGCCTACCTCTGTTCTCCTGCAGCCATCGGTATCGCATTACTTCTTAGAATCGTGCGCTGAATCTGCTGCCCTTCTTTCTTTTCCTTTGCTGGTAAAAATTCGTCCGGACTGAAGTGGGTACTGCAAACACGATGGTCCATACGTCTTACAGCTTTCCCTTTCATGTTTGGGTCCATTCTCAAAGCAACTATCAACAGCTTCAATAACTCCGGATTGTAATGATGAAGCCTGTGCAAACTCAACTTCATCCAAGCTGTCATATTGTTTTTACAGTTAGGATAAATGCATGTTCGCACCATTTTCTCAAGCGGAGATGTTTACGTCTTCTTAGCTTCTTTCTGACTGTAACCGAGAGCTCAGAGCACAGTATTATCGCAAATCAGCTGTGAATACGTGCATGCGCGCTGTCCATGGTGACGTCATCTAATCGAAACCATGGATGGTATCGTATTACAGGCCATTTTTGACTCAAGTGAAAGTTTACACTGACAATGAGCTTCTGTAATTTGAAAAGAGCTAAAGTTTTTGTTATTTGATGAACGCAACGTCGTGCCCTGACCACGTTACGGATATCGCTCAACTAAAAAATCTCCTGAAATGCTCCAAATGACACCAAAGTGCTATGGGTGAGTTACTCACGTTGTTTTATTACCGAAATAAGGTTCAGATTAGGGATGTCAACAATTAATCGATTAACGGTTAATTGTTGATTAAGACGTTGGTCGATCAAAATGCATTAATTGTAATTAACCGCTAACCGCGGACACGCGGACATGCGCACCCGCGTGGTCATGAAACAAGGCAACCGCGCTGCGCCAAGCTCGACTCACAGCCGACCGCAGGCGCCAACGGCACTGCTCAGCAGCCCCGGGTGTACGCGCGAGGCGAGATCTAACCCGGAATGCGTGCCGGTTTCGCCGCAGCCCGCGCCTCGAGCCCCGAGCCCCCGAGCCCCGCGCGGCTGGCCTGCGGCTCGGAGCGCGGGGCGCGGCGAAACCAGCACGCGCCCCAGTTGTTTAATCCTGGTCTAGTCCAGGTCTAGACCCGGTCGAGTCCCGGTCCAGTCCCGGTCCAGTCCAGGTCCAGTCCAGGTCCAGTCCAGGTCCAGACCTGGTTCAGACCTGGTCCAGTCCACGTTCAGTCCTGGTCTAGTCTCTTAGCCAATCAGGACAGAACACAATGTTACTCTATAAAAAAAAAAGTTACACTATAAAAAAAAAATTGGATAGAGCGAGGGATTACTGTATTTTGTTATTCAGCATCAATACATTTGTCTGCTTTTTACTAAGGAACAATTAATTGAGGAATATACAATATAATAATACTATGATATATTTATGACTCAGTGTTATGTTACTATAGCTTATATTCTTAAAGACCCTACTGAAACACTAAAATTCAGGTGAAAAACGCCGCTTATCAGTTAATCGTTAATCGACCGATAAGGTCAATCAACTATCAGTTAATGAATTAACCGATAATTTGCATCCCTAGTTCAGATTGTAAAAAACGTTACTGTTCCTTTAATGTAGTTCTTAGTGTAGTCTGGGATGTCAAAATGCTACATTAATGTTTACAGTGGAAAGTAGTGCAAGTTGACCATTAAAATAACCATATTTGTATTTTGATAATTGTTATGATTATCTGAACTACACAGACCCTATAGCTGTATAACACAAGCCAAAAAAACTAGCAATATTAAATAATTCCTCATGCCATAAACAAATCTCTGATTTTCATAATAGATACAGTAAATATTCTCTATCCTCCAGTGGCCTTGTTTAAACTTTTATTTGGTTAAAAATGTGCTTAAATCATAATGTACAAAAGAAACAATTGCTTGACTAGTTTACTAATGGAAAAAATAATCGCTAACTACTCAACTTCTAAAATAATCATTAGTTGCAGCCCAAGAAGTTGTATACTTTTAATTACTCACAGTTACTAACCACAAAATACAAAAAATATTTATAAAACACATTTAATTCACACTGTTTGTTAGATTATATTCATGTAGTGACCAGATATGAAAGAATTATGTTAATATCACATACAATGTCTTCCTCTAGCTGCGAGAGAGTGCAGACGTCTCTCTCTTTCCTCCTTATCTCACTGCTCTGTTGTGTGCGTGTCTCTCTTGTTTTTCGTCATTTTTCTCCTTTTTGGAGCAGATTTTCAAAAATTACAAAAATATGGATGTGATAAGCTCAACGCAATTGATACACTTTTTTCACAGAGGAGTGCCGCTTCAGGTGAAGCGGTGTGTCCGGACGGTACTTTTGCTGCTGGATATGCGAGGGACTCGTATTATGCGTGACAGGTCGTATGTTTGGCACCAATGTACCTGGAGGATGTGGAGAATATTTATGTGTTCGGATTTCTGATAGCTGGACATCTGTTGATTGGCCTGGGATTGTCCATGATCTATCACAAAATTTGCAAGCTGGCAGCAAGTACAGAGTCCCCCAAGCTGTCTGCAGTAATTTCGCACCACAGTGGAGCCGTGGAGGATCTCGTGAAAGGACTACATCAGAAAGTGGTACAGGTTGAGGACCATTTAGAAGGGTTTCACCCGTGCTGCCAAACATCTCGATGTTTGGCTATCACAGGCGTGCTTACAGAACTGTATAGAAACAACGCAGCGCAGTCTGTGCGCCAAGAGGAACTGATGAGAACTTTCACGAATCTGCATGGAGATATGAAGATGGGGGTCTGGCAGAACCAAGGTTCCAGCTAAATTGCTTGCTCACCTGGGTCTCTAAAATGTATTTCATTATGCTAAATTAATCCCTCTGTAAAAATCTGTCTGCTGTGAAAATCTGACTCCAACGGTTATCTGTGTTTTGACTTGGCTTCCTTTCATGAACACTCCCAAGGTCACAGATGTGGCTTATCATGGAACTCTACAAAAACATTGGTACACACTATTCGGACTATTCACACTGACATGTATTAAGTAAACACGTTGCCCTGTCTATTTTAGAAAGATCTGCCTCTACTTCAGTTTCAATCAATTTCATTGATTTCTGCTCCCTTGCCCCACCCTTCCCTTTGTCGCCAAAGAAAAAAACACTGTATGTTACTGTCCATTTGTTTTTCTGTCATTACATGTTGTGAATAAATGTCATTGATTGTAATTGCATCTTTTCCACTCTGCATCTCCCTGTCGGCGGCGCACGCAAGCGCAGCGGCCCCTTCCCTAGCCGCTCTGTCAGTGTCCTGCCTGGTTAGCGGGGAAACGAAATTTCGAATTACTCCATATACATGTACATATGTTTTTTTCAACAATAAAGCAAACTATGACTATGACTATGACTAAGACAGATAGCCCTTTACACAGGTTTTTAGTTAACACTTTTTTGGAGTCTCAACAGATTTGAATAACATTTTTACAATTTAGAAATACAGTTTTGTCCTAATTAGATCTAGGTTTCACCCTAGTTTAGTTAATAAGTTTAGTGGTGGTACTAAATATTTGAGAATCATTTAGTTAGACAATATAGCATTTTAGGATAGCAATTTATGGTCAGTGGTTGCTGAAGATTTAGTCACTCCCCTACTAATGAAAGGTTTTAATTACTCACTGTTCCTACTTTGTTAACACTTTTTAGCCAGACACCCACATTGCCTACTCCAGCGCAGTCCAGTTAGTGGCTTGTAGTACTTGGAAGGGCATCTGACCTTATCCCTGTAACAAAAGTCTTATATTTAAAGGTGATTTAAAAAAAATCACATTTACTGTTGACTTTGTGGGAATCAGTGTGGCCACACTCCTCTCCCCTCTAGGGCTTATGGGAAATTGGGTATGTCAGACCTACTTATGTTTTCTTAAATCTTACAAAATGACTGCTGTGGCTCTTGACATGTGGGAGAGCTTCAACGTGTTCCTTCTTGAGAATACATTCCCACCTGGTTTAAGTCAGACATTTGATTTCAGAGAATAACTACTATATCCAACTATCATTTTACAAAATGTAAACAAATACTGTACTTAAAGTTTGACTGCCTGCACTAGTTCATTCTTTCCATGATCAGATTTGTTATTGCATTCCCTCCATTCCACAGTACTCTCTGGGGTTGTTGGTCTTGTATGGTTTGTATGCTTGTAGTGGTGTGACCTGGTAGTGTCTGTACCAGTGGGCTGCATGCTCTCATGTCACAGAGCCAGGAGCCTGCTGAGGGCCTCAGGAGCAGCCATGGCCCTGTCTGTAAAAGGAGCAGCTTTACCACTGTTTACATGCTCCACACATTCATGACAGAATAGAACAAATCCTCCGATATTTCTGTAGTTTTTCACCAAAATCTGTCGATGTGACCCTCTGAAAAAGAGTCATTGACCCTGAGCTGCACAATATGGTTATTTAGTGATTGAAATGTGCTTGTGTTGTGTTGCCAAGCAACCATGTCATTAGGAGCAGGATGGATGGTTCTCATCACATTAGCTGTTTACGTGATAAAGAAACTAGTCATCTTCTTTACAAACACTTGACACAGCCTTGTTATATGAGGTTTGTTTTCGTGTCCCTCTGTGTAGCTCTGGCCCCGCTCTGCAGTTATATCTGACAGCAGAAACAGAGCAGACACATAATAGTAGATATTGGACTTATAAATTCAGCAGACAGCCCACTGTGGCCACTGTGGCCACTGTAGCACTGCGGTGCTGATTAAGGCCCGGACTGGACTGCAGCGCTAAGATGAAGAATAAAAGAGGTTGGTTGTTGATTTTTGAAGCAGTTTGGGGTCAGTTAATGGGCAGCTGTGTGTGACCTGCATGGATAAACCCCACTGCTCTGAGGGCTGTCGTCTTAATGAGAATGGGATTGATCACTACTCTTCTCTCCCTTGACATCCCACATTTTTAGGAAATCTATACTGTCTTTTCCTTTTTTTCACTGCAGCATTTACTCAAACAAGGTAACCGCCATGTTTAATCTGAGGATGGTCCACTTGCTCCCATCCAACTGCTGCTGCAGTAAAGCCTGGAAACATCCAGCCTCCTCTGGTAACTCAGAACTCACATCCTCAGTGTAAACCAGTCCTCATGGATGCCTTCTGCAGACTAACAGCTGTAGTATTCTAGCACACCTCTGCTTCTCTCTGCTCTGTGATGCTCTCTGCTCAAGGTCAGCCCAGGAGACCGCCTGAGCATGGCAAGAATGCCAGGGAGTATGTGAGTCCACTGTCTCCCTGCCCAGCCTTGGCGCAGTACCACAGATTGCAGGTAGAGGCCGCTGCAGGACCACTTCACGCCTCCTGTCTTCTAGGCTCCAGCCCGGCTCCCCACTGGCCCATCTATCTGCTCCCTCCTCTCTCCTCTTCCCTCTCTCCTCTCTCCTCCAGCGCCTCTGCTCGCCCTTCCCCCGTCCTGCGCCTCTGCTTTGGATTCCCCTCAGCTGTGGACCGGTGCTGGCAGGAGAAGCCTCCATTCACCCACCGCTCGTGGAGGAGGATATGGGGACAGTGAGGAGTGATACAGCCATGGAGACGGGGACGTGTGCTCCTGGACTGTGGATGTAGAGGACGCCAGGGAGGACAGCCTGTCTGTGGATTCTTACTATATTTTTTCCATCCAACTGAATGAGCTCATGAGGTGCATCCTAGATTTTACTACCTTTGTCATCCATGTCTTTCCTTTTTTTTGGGCTATGCAGCTCTTTCCTCATATCTCTAATGATGTGAGAATTCTCCATGCAACAGTCCAGCTATGTTCATCTACACTGTCTCCCTTTGTTTCCTCTTGCTGTCTGGGGACGCATTCACAATCTCAAACGCTGTCATCTTACAAAATACCAAATTTATGTAAATTTTTTTCCTAATCTTGTCATTCAGTTTAGCTGTGTGCTCGGTGTGCAGCGGGGGAGCATGCATAGAGACGTCTTTGTAATGGTATGCTGCATGTTGCCGTGTATGTCTGAGGCTAGGCTCCTTTTAGCAGATAGGCCCCATGCTGGCGGCGGTAGACTTTAGTGCTTATAAGAATGAAAGATGGGGTGTCATTTGGTACTGCATATCATGCGGAGGTATTAGCAGTGCGTTGAGGGTGTGAAGAAGGTGATGACTTCTCCTTATATAGTTCCCCAGGGAGCGCGAGAGGATTGATCTGCTATAGCACTTGTGGAGCATAGGTAGGAATGCTTATGGCGCTCTCCAGGCTAGCTTAGGGTCTTTAGAGTTAGTGAGTTTGTCTTTTTTAAATTTTTGGATTAAAGGCGCTGGTGACTAGGGAAGTGGCAAGGGAGGCTATAGGGTACATACTGACTACAGGCCTACAGAGAAAAATGCAATAGATTTAAATGTGATTTATCGAATGTATCTAATATCAGGATAATGAAAACACTGATGATTGCTTGAGTTGTTCTTAACTTCTAGCTCTAATCATGCTAATAATTTACACATATAATGTTCCTTTGAAGGTCCTTTTTTATGACAATTTCAAAAAAAGCTTTTAGTCATGTTGCAAAGCTGTTTCCTAATCATACCTGAAGTTGTGTATACTTTCATTCATCCATTTTGAGAAATCTTGAATATTTAGTCCACTCCTTTCCCTCTTATTTGCCAAAATGTTATGCTATGTTACGCTAGCTGATGTCACGTTCCCTGGAAATTCAGTGAATTTCAATGTTAAAATTACCTACTTCTAAAAAGCATCTCTTTAGAATCTCTATGAGATGGTATTACTTTTAGCCTAGCTTTCATTATAATACAGTATATTTTATTACAATGCTTGAATCTACCGCTGCTCTTGTTGTTTATAGGGACGAATATTGTCAGGGGGGGAAAAAAATCACAATTTTACAATTATTGACACCATGACTAATAACAGTAAAATCCTTAAATATCTTTTAATTGCACTGATCACTCTTCTTTTATTATGGACAAACTTTATGAAATCTCACACTCTAAATAATAAAGTAAAGTTTATTTTGTGAAACAGCCATTTGAAATGGCACTTAAAGATGGCTTTTTGGAATCTACTAGTAGACTGAATTGAAATGTCAGATTATTACATTTTGCTTTTCATGTCCCAGTTATTAATATTTATATTATACTGTATTGTGACCTGAATATGCATAATTATCTTCAAATGCATAGTTCATTCAAATAGCTAGCCCATAGCTAATAACTAGCCCATCCAACTAAACAAATACATGGAAAATATCCTGGGAATATATCTTATGTCAACAAGTGTGTGATTCATAACTCATATTTACAGCAGTACATGACTCAGAAAGTTCACAGCTCCTGTTTGCTGCTTCCAACATAGAACGTGTAAGTAGTTATCTACTGAGATATAAAACTAGGGCATCTTTTGAGTTTACTGTATTCCACAGTTTTGCTTTCATTTTGACAAAAGCGGCTTTCTCTAACCAGTATCAAGACTTCTTCCTTGTGTGAAGTAATGTTATTCATGACTTATTCATAGACCGTATACTCTGCAGATGTTTGTTCTGTTGCTTATTGAGCGTATTATGTTAACCTGACTGAAATATTTAAAGCCACGGTTGCTTATGGCTGCCCCAAAGTCACACGCACCTTGGCAAAATTCATTGTGACATCATGTGTATATGGGACCCATCGCCCTATAGCCCCTACCCCCACCAGTGAGAAGATTCTGCTCTTATTGCTCTGTTTTTCTTTATATAGAATTATTAGTTTCAAGGTTTCTTGGTGATGAATTATAGCAAATCAAAAGGTTTTCTTTTTCATATTTTCTATTTTGAAACACATAAGATGCATTTCAGTGCCAATGCTAATGAACATTTGCCATCAAGCTAGTTACCTTATCATGAAAAGTTGCCTTTTTATTGTTTTATTTTTTATGTATAATTTAATTCTACACAATTTTTTTTAACATGCAACGTCAAATGCCCTTAAAGGGTTTTAAAGTAATACAAAACCACTCTTTAGTTTTCCATATTTCCATGTATTGTCTTAAACAGAATCAAACACACACACAGAGCAGAGACACACAGTTTGGAGTTGGACAGTGTGAGAAATTATTCTATTGAAGAGGCTCTGGTCTCTGCCTGTGGACACAGGAATAACACATGATTAACACATTATGATGATCTATTCTGTGTTGTAGACATTTAAATATACTTAACGCACTCATTATTCTTTAATACTATACTACACCAGAATAGAATCACATGAACATTACAATTGTACATGCAGAAACAAAATTCACCATGTGCTGCTCTTCTTCCTTCCAGGTAGGGCATCTGGTATAAGGTCCTCTTAGTGCCACATCACCCTGTAGAAACGCATGATAAATGTTCACTAGGAACTATATGTTGAAAAAATATAATTCTGTTTAAATCATTTTAGTCGGTTTACCTACATTGTTTTCTGTAGTTTGTTGGTTCTTAAACATCTTCCTGTTTTCTCAAAGATAGAGAGATTTTTATTTATTTTTAGTCTTTTCATTTAAACGGTTAACCTCACTTTCAGAATGGCACAAAAAATGACTAACATCAACTATAACATTCATGAACTTACCCACAGCTACAGCAGTGTTCTGAATATCACTGTTTGTTTAGTACAACTGTCACACTCTTGTAGATGGACAGTCAAAAAACTATTTGTTTCACGGAAACAGTCACATTAACCCCAATTAACCCCAATTTCAGATAAAACACCACAAACATGTTTTAACAATGACTACATTCTAGGCCAGAGAAGCATATAAAATATTTGAAAAGTCTTACCTCCAGATCAGCTGTCAGAGCTCTACACTGCAGTGTCCTGTGTTCCTGTAACTGCCCTGTGTCCTGAGTGTGTCTTCTGTCCTGTAACTGTCCTGAGTATGTCCTCTGCTCCTGTAACTGTCCTGTGTCCTGAGTGTGTCTTCTGTCCTGTAACTGTCCTGAGTATGTCCTCTGCTCCTGTAACTGTCCTGTGTCCTGAGTGTGTCTTCTGTCCTGTAACTGTCCTGAGTATGTCCTCTGCTCCTGTAACTGTCCTGTGTCCTGAGTGTGTCCTCTGCTCCTGTAACTGTCCTGTGTCCTGAGTGTGTCCTCTGCTCCTGTAACTGTCCTGTGTCCTGAGTGTGTCTTCTGTCCTGTAACTGTCCTGTGTCCTGAGTGTGTCCTCTGCTCCTGTAACTGTCCTGTGTCCTGAGTGTGTCCTCTGCTCCTGTAACTGTCCTGTGTCCTGAGTTTGTCGTTTGTTCCTGTAACTGTCCTGTGTCCTGAGTGTGTCCTCTGCTCCTGTAACTGTCCTGTGTCCTGAGTGTGTCCTCTGCTCCTGTAACTGTCCTGTGTCCTGAGTTTGTCGTTTGTTCCTGTAACTGTCCTGTGTCCTGAGTGTGTCCTCTGCTCCTGTAACTGTCCTGTGTCCTGAGTGTGTCCTCTGCTCCTGTACCTGTCCTATGTCCTCAGTGTGTCCTCTGCTCCTGTAACTGTCCTGAGTGTGTCCTCTGCTCCTGTACCTGTCCTGTGTCCTGAGTTTGTCGTTTGTTCCTGTAACTGTCCTGTGTCCTGAGTGTGTCCTCTGCTCCTGTAACTGTCCTGTGTCCTGAGTGTGTCCTCTGCTCCTGTAACTGTCCTGTGTCCTGAGTTTGTCGTTTGTTCCTGTAACTGTCCTGTGTCCTGAGTTTGTCCTCTGCTCCTGTAACTGTCCTGTGTCCTGAGTGTGTCCCCTGCTCCTGTAACTGTGTCCTGCTACATTGGAATTTTCCCTCTCAAAGTTTTGAGGAGGGGAATTCCTGAGGGAGGAGCTTCACCAGAGGTTATAGCAAGTCATCTTTCCTCAGTCTGATTAAAACATGCAGGTCTAACATCGGCCACAATCAAGTGACCTTTGTAAGATTTAAACATGCTGGACAGAGAACTGTAAAAAAAGTAATGTTATTGTCAAATTTGTGTTTGCAATTTGAGCAACCCCTCTCAGACAATTTTTTCAGTGTATGGTGGCATAGTCAATCCTTATTTATGAAATGTTTTATGGTTTAAATTACTTACTGCCCACATTTAATGATTAATCATTTATATTCAGAACAATGTACTATTTGATTTCTATGATTTGCTGCTGGATAATAAAAAAAATTACACTTTTGTGTAGGATTGGGTGATGCGGCCAAAATTGGCTGATTTTAATCGAAGTCGGAGCTGTTTGCCTTTCAGAGAAAGATCTTTGCATTTTCATTCCATCAATTACATTTGTAGAGATATTATAATTTAAACTTAAAATTTTAAATTAATTTACATAAAAAAATAAGGTGTAAACTTTTTCTCACTTTAACGATTTTGCAATTTTTCTAAATCTCAATTATTAAAAACATGAATTAATTGAATACATTTGATTAATTGTCTAGCCCTATCTTGCGTTACTTAAATGTTGTCCATAATATATTTTAACAGTGCTTACTGAATTGTTATTATAAGTTACTCAACAATCCTTTTAAAACCATTTAGACTGTATTCACATCCAATTCAAATGGAGCCCATAGTTTCTCTCTAATCCATCCTCCCGCTTCTTATTATTACACAGCCATATCAGTAGGAAACCTCTAGTCACGTGGTTCAACAACTAACCTCCAGTGACCACCTACTTCTGAGACATTTCATCTCCTTCCAAAAGCCAAGGTGTGCCAAAGCAGTTTCTCCCAAAGGTCATTAGGAAAGCACATTTTCTGCAATAACTCATATTCCTTCACAAATCCTACATTAAACTGTTCAGTATGTACACTTTATTGACTAGGATTTGTCTTTATGATGTTTTCATATGCACCTATAAAACCATTTGGTCCCAAATCATGTCTTGTGTATTAGGGCTAAAATGAATAAATTATAAAATTGCAATTTAAATGGCTGTAACACAATCATATAGTGCTTCTCTATTTAATGCAGCACTATGCTCAAACACAACTCATCCTATTGGCCATCTCAAGTGTCTTAGGGAGTGACAAGTGGATTTAACCAGTTACAGTGAACATTGAACTTTCAGAGGAAGCAGATGACTTTAGTTAGTTCTTAAAGCCAATATGCAGATGCTGAGTATATTAAGGTATACTTTATTTATCTTCATTATTTTTGGGGGGCATATCACTCAAATAGACTGCTATCGACAATTTTTGGATTTTTATAGCAGTTAATATTTTGTTTTTTCTCTCAATTTTAATTCAACTTCTTCCGCTTTTCCATTTTCTGGGTCGCGGGGGCAGCAGTCCAAGCAGTGTTCTGCTGCCCAGAACACAATGCACCAGCCCCCATGAATCCTCTCGCGGGTGGTGGGTTCATAGGAGGACGGCTCACGTCACAAAAGGCCTTGATGTATCTTCTGCCATGGGGGCTACCAGTGTCTGCAGACACTGGGGGCGAGGTGGGGTTAAGTGTAAGGACACAACGGCAGCGCTCATCTGTGGGAGCTGGGATCACACACGGTCAACCCGTCAAGAGCGGGACTGCCAACTCCTGGATCACTAGAGAAATGCTCTACCAACTGAGCTACTAAATGAATGAATGAATGCAATACAGTATATAAAAAATAATCAGAATTCAATAATAATTTTCTTGATCTTGCTTTTATCAGATGCTTATTTATAAAACCACTATCCCATATCGTGTCTTACATCATCAGAGACACTTCTAAGCCTTCTGTTTGCATTTCTGTGTCACTTATGGAGGAATACCAAGCTCTCCATGGAAAAAGGCTGATTCCACATGCTATTGCTAATGGGCTAATCTTTTCTCTTCCCTTTATTTGCGTCCAGGGGGGGTGGTTGACAAGGATTTGCGGCACTACCTCAACCTGCGCTTCTCCAAGGGCTCTGTGGATCACGACCACCAGCAGATCATCCGAGACAACCTGTACCTCCGCACCGTCCCCTGTGAGTACCACCCACACTTTTACATTACAACGAGGTAGTATGTGCTGTTTTTTATATGCTTGTCATTCATATTTATGGGAGGGAAAGTAAATATTACAATAAAAATGGCTGGATCAGTGGTTTTTAAGGATGGCTTTTTCTGATTGGCCAGTAGCCTACTTTATAATTGACAACCTTAGAATCTTTATAATCACAACCTTAGATAAACAAACCTGCACATGGCAAGTATTCTACATTGAAACATGGAACACAGCAGGTTTGCTGTAGCACTTGTTTGTCTAAGAGAGTATCCCATAAAACTTTGCGATGTGATCTCACAATCTATTTTCAGTGACAGTGAAAAGCACTTCTTGATTTGAGTTTTTGTTATGTTTAATGTATTGTACCTGACTATAACAGAACTGAAGAATATCACCAATTCATTTTAAAAGGAATTTTGTATTGATAACCTTATACAGTTCACTGTTTTTCACTTATGTTTTTGTTTCTCCTTTAAAGGGATATGCCACCCCCAGGTCAAATTTGGGCATCTCCCCACAGTCCAGAGACTAAAATAAGTGGTGGAAAGCGTTTTCCTGCTCACCCAGCCATTGTCCGAGTCTGTCGTCACTGACCGCCGCGGTAACTGGTGCTCCTCCGCCTTAGACTGGAGTCTAACGTAGCCAGAGAAAGATTTCGGCCAAAAGGAATTAATTTGCTCAATGCGTTTCCCAATTACTTTGTGTGTAGTGCGCATTCATATCGAGTGCAAATAAATGTGCAAATCAACACGGAGAGCTTGCCTTGGTCATTTTGGGTGGGAACTATTTTCCAGTGCGTAAGAATACAGCCGTATCACGCACCACGTTGTGCAACAGGGGAACTCCCTTCCCGGTGCGTAACAGGGATTCCCCTGGTAGCGTGCTGCGTGATACGGCTGTATTCTTACGCACTGGAAAATAGTTCCCACCCAAAATGACCAAGGCAAGCTCTCCGTGTTGATTTGCACATTTATTTGCACTCGATATGAATGCGCACTACACACAAAGTAATTGGGAAACGCATCGAGCAAATTAATTCCTTTTGGCCGAAATCTTTCTCTGGCGACGTTAGACTCCAGTCTAAGGCGGAGGAGCACCAGATACCGCGGCGGTCAGTGGCGACAGACTCGGACAATGGTTGGGTGAGCAGGAAAACGCTTTCCACCACTTATTTTAGTCTCTGGACTGTGGGGAGATGCCCAAATTTGACCTGGGGGTGGCATATCCCTTTAAACTAGTTTTAGATCTGCAGACCTGGTTTTGTCTTGTTTAACCCTAGAGTATTCCTGATTTTGTTAAAAGCTTTAGAATCTCTGAGATACATTTACCGGTAGTAATAATAATAATGCATTAGTCTCATATAGCACTTTTCCAGAAGCTCAAAGTTGGCACCTGGTATTCCCAGTGGCCTCTCATCCAAGTACTAACCAGGCCCTGCCTTGCTTAGTTTCTGAGATCTGATGAGATCAGGCTTTGATGTGGAAATTTGGCTTGGAAAAAGAGGTAGCAAAAATTTTCAAGAAATGTTCTAAAAGTATAATTATTTAAAATCAATCCAAATAATAATAATTGTCTAACATGCTGTATCAGTAGATTATGCATTTGGATCTGAATGAGATGGAGTATATTATTAGAGATATCATGTTATTTGTGCTGTGTAGGCATGGTGGTAGACCACTCAGCTCATCAAAGTGCCTCTCCCTGTAACTGGGTATGTAAATGGGTAACTGACTATATTCTGTGTTCCCTGTTCTCTGCTTTTGATTATAAAATGTACCCTTGTGTAAATTCTAGTGTATGAATGTTGGCTTGTCTTTTTGTCTCAATTTATGCTATTTGACTGGTAGCTCTGAAGCAGTTTGAAGGACCAAGCTTACCTTTAGGTGCAGATGTTGCTTGGTAGAGACAGCATTCTAAAAATGTTTGGAAACGGTTGTGGATGTGTTCCAAAACATTTTTATTTTCTGAGAATTTCCCCTGTACAATTTTTTAAATGGAATTACATTGTAAATTTCCCATGCATATTTTGTATAGCACTTTGCTGTCATCATTTACTCTTACCCTGTCATAGATTCCCACCTCATCTCTCTGCGTCTCACATCTATTGCTCTTTCTTCCCCGTCAATCGTTCGGTTACTGCGGTCTCAGCCTGAGGTTTCCACGGCAACCACCCTCTTGTCTCCGAGCCCCCTTTCACCCCTCCTTCCCCTTCCGCTCAATCTTGCCATGCACCGCGGACATCCACATATGATAATGCCATCATGTTTGCACCATTTGAAGAAGCTATTTACACGCTGGACACATAGAACGGTACAATGCCCCAAGGCTGGCTGTCTGTGCTCTCAGCCTCTCGGCCTGTTGCGCAGTGAGGGGAGGGGGGTGTCATTGGGGTGATCGACATACATACTGTAGCTCTGCCTCTTGCCAATACTAAAGCATGTCGTGAATCAGCTTCTCTATAGAGTGGTGAGGCTTTTTCCCATTGACTGCTCCGGCATGTGTGCTCTGAAGCGCTGTTTGTTCAAAGGCTTTATTTCAGACTGACACGCTCCAGCATACTCCCCTAATAACCCCACATGTGCGCTCTGGTGTGCCAGAGACAGAGGTGAGAATGGCCTTTTTTATCTGCAGACATTAAGGCAGAACAAACTGGCAACTGCTCGACAACAGAAGAAAATTGCAGAGTTTAAGATCCAGGTGGCGTCATAAATTTGATGAACATTGTGACGTGATAGTTTTGTGAAAGCGTATGGTGAATGGTTTTAGTGTTGCAAATGAAGGCAATATCAAGAATGCATTTACTTACTCTATAATGATGTTATTCTATTACTGTGCAGTTTTCCTGAATAGAGATTATTATATTATATATGTATTGTTATTAGAAAAAAATGTCAAAATTAAATGGTCTCTGGTCCCAGTGGAGTGTTTTTGCTGTAAAAGATATTAAACTTTAGGGAAAATGCTGTTCTTCCTATAACCATTTTATGTAATATTACCGGAAAAGTCATATCTTGTGTGTCAGTGTCCCTCAGGTTTAACACTACTAGCCCATGCTACATAAATGGTTCTAGCAGCTACTTAGCCTGGGGCTCTACTGAGAAACACAGGTGAGGTACATAATCTAATTTGGAGAGATTCAAGGGAAAAAAAGTCAATTACAGTTCACATGGATTGTATAAGCACTGAAGTGCTATTTAAAGCATTCTTAAATGTGTATTGATTTGGGTAAAGATTTGGTTTAAAAAGACCATTGTTTAGTCTAGTTCTAGTCTAGACAATAGTGAGGCAGAGCTGAGTGCTGAAACAATCAGTCCAAGTTTAGTGAAAGTATCAACTTTTAAAACTTGGAGCAGCATTAGCTGGATAACATCAAGAAATGTAAGTTGGAGAAGTGTAAACATATACAACCTTGAAATTAACTTGAGGAATTGAGCATGACTTGAACATGCATGAATAAAGCAACATGATTTCATAGTTAAGTGATTCTTAAGTAATTTATTTTTAAAAATCTCTCCTGGCCGGTGGTGCCTGTACAGAGTGCTGTGGTACTGAAGTAAAAGTGCAGTGACAGCTGGGTGATGGGCTCTGGATTAGGTTCAACACTGCAGGCTCTAACCCTGTCATGGTGCCTGGACTGTTCTGGCCAATTCTCTCACCAGTGCCCATACTGCAGTTAGGTCTATGGAAAACCACATGTATTATGTGAATGTCAGTCATGTGTAAACACAGATTAAGATGAATTATTCATTTTGATTATATCACCAATGGAGTCAAAGATATTTAAAAGGATAGTGTGTAACTTTTTTGTCACCAGCTTCCACCAGCTGCTTGTCTTTCTCAAAAATACCACACATCCGCACAAAACATGCATTATTCTGTCAGTGGATGCACTTCTCCACAGATCTGACATGGTGATGTGGCTTCCTTGTCCCCATGGAGAGAGTTAAATTAAATGCCATACTGTGGAACATTTCACGAAAAAACAACATGGAATCGAGTAGGTGGCGGACCCTCTACCAGAAAAATTACAGTGTACCTTTAAGATAATTATTTTTGAGGATAAACACTTTATATTGTGGAGATGTCACCCTTTTACAGGCTGCTCCTTTAAATGTACTGCTCATTATTTGGCAATGCAGATGTGGAATTCTATTATATAATGATTAATCCTATTCACAAATGCTCAAGTTAGAAGTATTTATCTTCCATTTATTCAATTACAAACATTTATATTGCTAAAAATACTTGACCTGGTGGCATCACCTGCTTGCTCCATGGAGATAGATAGGTTTAATGCCATATTGTGCAAAGGAATGTTTCACAGTGGCAGGCTCTCTACCAGAAGAGTGCTCCTTTAAGTTTTAATTTGATGATGGCTGGTATTTAGTGTGCCTGACTATGAGATGACAGAAGTGGGTATTTGGCGATGGACTTGTGCTTGAGAAAATTGAGCACTGTTTGGTTTGATTAGATTTTTTGTAAGAACTCTGCCACACTGGACTATGGACTATATTAGTTGGTAAATTGGACAATGGGACAATGGCGGGTTGATGTTACATGGGCAGGTGGTTTGCTAGGTGGTTTTAGTTGGTGACTGGAAGTAGGAATGTGTGATACTCCAAAAAATTATGTTTTCTTAGAGCCACTATTACTATTTTCTCACAATTCACGTAATCTTAGTATACTTTAACTTTATATTGCTTCTTCAAAGAGTTCATACTTCATTGCAATTTAAATCTACCTATCTTACTCAGGATATTGAAGCTAAGCAATAGGAGGAGTGGATAGGGATGGTGTCTATGTCTGAGCATAGAGCTGCATTCAAGACCACGATTTTACCAAAATCAGCTAATCACAGAATTGAGCCCACAATTTGATCACAATATCGCCCAACCAGCTCTAACAGGAAGGTAGGGTAAACTTACAATAAAATGTCAATCTCAAAATATTTGGACTATTCTGAGAGATTATTGACAATGACACAGCAGTTGCAAGTAGCTCTGATGGGAGCATGTGCATCCTTTGCCTTCTGGTCTAGTGCTGATTCAAATCTTGCTTCTCTCCCTGGGTCTGAGCTCTCGTCCCTGGGTCTATGTGGCTCTGGGCCTGGCCTGTTACTGCAATCACGTCACGTTGATGAGCAGATGCCACTCCACATCACCACTGTGTGTCCCACCCAAGGACAAGCAGAGGTCCAGGGCTCGCTGCACTGCACTCTTATAACACTTAACCAAAATAACACCATCACGGGACAGGGACAAACAGTTTTGGACAGCATGCTTTAGGATGGGTAAAGAAGAGATTTATCATCCAGGATTCTGTTGACTACTATATATTTGGGCTGTATATAGGGAAACTGTACCAAGGACCCTGCCAGCTCAGTCTTGTCATCTGAGTTATGTAGTACATACTTAAAAAAGGAAGCATAGACAGACTTGAATAGACAATACCCATTACTAGGGGTGGGCGATATGGGAAAAAAAAAAATACCGCAATATTTATAGGATTTTAACGATAATGATATTATGACGATATCACCCCCATTTAGTCAGAACTTGTTTTATCACATGGCGAAAAATTGTTTTAGTGCAGACAGCAGCGCTCGCTAACGCTGCCACTTCATGTTAACCGCACAGACGCTTCCTCCTCAGGCTGTGCACACACATCCACTGTGTTTATGTGTCCATAATACATGCATACACACATAATACATAAGAGGCAGTGTTCAAAGTGTGACAAAAAAGTAGCGGTTTATAGTCCGGAAATTACGGTGTGTGTGTATATATAGGCTAATCAAGCAATAGAGCTGCGCTATAGGCTCGTACTGACTTTTACAATCAGACAACCGAGCCTGTCTAAAACTTTGTATCCATTTCACCAGACAGCCCATCCTCTAGATGAGGGTGTGATATGGACATTGTGGAAGGGAGATTTGTGTGTGGAACTGTGTTCGTACCTTGGTCATTGATGTCCATGTCAGTTTTGCTCATGGTGCTCTAAATGCGTGCAGCCTGGACATGCTATGGCAAGGCCATCTCTCCCGATAGCTGTCCACAAATATTTGTTGTTTCCTAGTCTTTTTTTGGCGGTTCAGCCATGTCACACAAGCCTTGCAGTTTAAAACCAAAACTGTTTTGTCTGCAATGAATACGGGGAAACGTGGCGGTGACCATTGCAACACACAACGATGACTCAGATGGTTCATCTATTTGTCGTAACCTTGACGAGCGGTTAACAACACCGTCGGGCTAACTCTACGTATTAATCTTACTTTTTGGGCTCAGTGGGTGAGGAGGGGAGCTGGCACTGAGTGGGGAGGAATTGAAGCACTCTGATTGGCTGAAAGTTCTCTGTTTACATGCAGATCTGTGGATCTGTGTCCCAGCCGCAGTGTCAGTGAAAGTCAGTGAAAACTTGAGTGAAATGGACGAAATGTGAGATCTATATGCGTAATTTAGCACAACAAAACATACAAGCAAACAGGGAGGTCAAAACTGCGTACTCACTACGCAAAATGCATACATGTTGGCAGGTTTGACTGCATCGGCAACATCTCTTTGGCTATGAATCTGGTGATGGCATTGGTTATGTTTCGCCATCATTGACTTTTTCTGTCATACGGCACTTTGCTGCTGAATGAGTCCGCGAGGGTTTGTTGGGTGTGCTGAACAGGTCGCCTACTTGGTTTTTCTTGAGCTGCAGAGTCAGGTAAAAGAGGTTCATTGTGGAGCTTTGTTTCACAGCGATAGATTTCCAACAGATCTTGCATATGACAGTGTTTTGATCAATGTCAGTCTTTTCGAAACCAAACCATTTCCATGCCAGAGAAGTAGACCCGCACCTCGGCACTAAATCCTCTGAAGTAGACCGAGTTTTAGCTGCCTCTGCCTGCATTTTCTCAAACTGCGCTGCTGACCTTTTCCAAGCGAGAGATGTCATGTGATCACCTAGGCCTACAAGTCGAGCAGCAGAGTCGAGCTGAGTGTGGAGAGCGCTACGGCGATCTAATGTGTGTCGGCGTCTGTAAGTGTCGGCGCGCGTTTAATTGATTTTGGCGAACTAATTTAAATACTCGATAATGTAAATTTGCACATAGTTAAAACAACAATCACGATAATATCGCAGACAATATATATCGCCCACCTCTACCCATTACCATACTTATGTTATAGGACCACTTGTCTCTTCTCCAACTCTCAGGCTACTGAATTATTGCTACAAAACTAAAACTACAGCAATGTTCGATATATTTGTTTTTTTAGATGATACCCACATCCAATATTTATTTTGCTGCTGTGGGTAACCAATATACCGATCAAAAGATTTTAAAATATGAATGAAATACCAAGGCAAACAAATTCATGTTAAGTTTGTATAGTAAAGTTCACAAATTAGCTTTTATTTTTTAATTACATCCATCCATCCATTTTCTTCTGCTTATCTGGGGCCGGGTCGCGGGGGCAACAGTCTAAGCAGGGACTCCCAGACTTCCTTCACCCCGGACACTTCCTCCAGCTCCTCTGGGGGACCCCAAGACGTTCCCAGGCCAACCGGGAGACATAGTCTCTCCAGTGTGTCCTGGGTCTTCCTCGGGGCCTCCTTCCGGTGGGACATGCTCGGAACACCTTCCGAGGGAGGCGTCCAGGAGGCATCAGGAACAGATGGCCGAGCCACCTCAGCTGGCTTCTCTCAACATGGAGAAGCAGCAGCTCTACTCCGAGCTCCTCCCGTGTGACTGAGCTCCTCACCCTATCTCTAAGGGTGCGCCGAGCCACTCTGCAGAGGAAACTCATTTCGGCCGCGTGTATCCACGATCTTGTCCTTTCGGTGATTACCCAGAGCTCATGACCATAGGTGAGTGTTGGAATGTAAATTGACCGGTAAATTGAGAGCTTTGCCTTTTGGCTCAGCTCCCTCTTCACCACAACGGTCCGGTACAACGACCGCATCACTGCCGACGCTGCACCGATCCGCCTGCCAATCTCACGCTCCATCCTCCCCTCACTCATGAACAAGACCCCGAGATACTTTAACTCCTCCACTTGAGGCATGGACTCTCCACATACCCGGAGAGGGCAAACCACCTTTTTCTGGTCGAGAACCATGGCCTCAGATTTGGAAGAGCTGATCCTCATCCCAGCCGCTTCACACTCGGCTGCAAACCGCCCCAGTGCACATTGGAGCTCCCGGTTCAATGAAGCCATCAGGACAACATCAACAACAGCAGAGATGAGATCCTGTGGTTCCCAAACCGGATCCCCTCCGGCCCCTGACTGCACCTAGAAATTCTGTCCATAAATATAATGAACAGAACCGGTGACAAAGGGCAGCCCTGGCGGAGTTCAACATGCACCGGGAACAGGTCCGACTTACTACTGGCAATGCGAACACAGCTTCTGCTCCGGTCATACAGGGACCGAACAGCCCTTAGCAAAGGGCCCCGAACCCCGTACTCCCAGAGCACTCTCCACAGGAGCCACGAGGGACACGGTTGAATGCCTTCTCCAGATCCACAAAGCACATGTGGACTGGTTGGGCAAACTCCCATGCACCCTCGAGCACCCGATGGAGAGTATAGAGCTGGTTCAGTGTTCCCCGGCCAGGACGAAAACCACACTGCTCCTCCTGAATCCGAAGTTCGACTATCGGTCAAATTCTCCTCTCCAGCGCCCTGGAATAGACCTTACCGGGAAGGCTGAGGAGTGTGATTCCCCGATAGTTGGAACACACCTTCCGGTCCCCCTTCTTAAACAGGGGGACCACCACCCCAGTCTGCCAGTCCAGAGGTACTGTCCCCGACCACGCGATGTTGAAGAGACGTGTCAGCCAAGACAGCCCTACAACATCCAGAGACTTAAGATACTCAGGGCGGATCTCATCCACCCCCGGGGCCTTGCCACCGAGGAGCTTTCCAACCACCTCAGTAACTTCAGCCAGGGTGATGAGTGAGTCCGCCTCCGAGTCCCCAGCCTCTGCCTCCTCCTCGGAAGATGTGACGGCGGGATTGAGGAGATCCTCAAAGTATTCCTTCCACCGTCCGATAACATTCCCTGTTGAGGTCAACAGCTCCCCACCCGCACTGCTTCCCCCTCCTGAGACGCCGGACGGTTTGTCAGAATTTCTTTGAGGCCGTCCGATAGTCCTCCATGGCCTCTCCGAACTCCTTCCAACCCCAAGTTTTTGCCTCTGTGACCGCCCGGGCTGCAGCACGCTACCTGTCGCCTGCCTCCGGAGTCCCACGAGCCAACAAGGCCCGATAAGACTCCTTCTTCAGCCTGACGACATCCCTTACTTCAGGTGTCCACCAGCGAGTTCGGGGATTGCCGCCGCGACAGGCACCACAGACCTTACGACCACAGCTACAGGCGGCCGCATCGAGAATAGAGGCCGAGAACAGAGCCCATTCGAACTCTATGTCCCCAGCCTCCCCCGGAATCCGGGAGAGCTTCTCCCGGATTCCGGGGGAAGCTGGGGGGTGCAAGTTGAAGGTGCCCCTGACAGAGGGATCTGCCAGACGTTCCCAACAAACCTTCATTACGCGCTTGGGCCTGCCAGGTCTTTCCGGCTTCCTCCCCTGCCAGCGGACCCAACTCACAACCAGGTGGTGATCGGATGACAGCTCTGCCCCTCTCTTCACCCGAGTGTCCAAGACACATATCAACATATCAGTGAAATTTTCAATATATCTGGGACCCATCCTTTATGTTGGAGGTGAAATTATGGTTAAGAGCAGATGATGTGTGGATGCAGAAGGCAGGGCAGGCTGCAGTGTGTGGAGGACTGGACGTGCTCCGAATGTGCGGAGGAGCCTCGTAAGTTATCTCCCCGAGAACCCCCCCCCCCCCCTCTCTCTCTATGCATCAGTATAAGGCAGCATGACTATAAATAGCTTCAACAGTAAGTGGCACGTTTCTGCGCTCACATTGCCTATAAATACATGCAGCTTCTGTCACTTCACATCCTCTCCTCCAGCTCTCCCCGAGCCCCTGCCCCCCACCATCAGGGAATCCACCCCAGGAGACGCGCATGGGGGTAGAATTGTTGATGAGCAAAGGAAGGGTCAGTGCAGTGCTCGGAGTGTGCCGGAGGTGCCAGAGCTTACAGTGCTATAGAAAATATTTTTACTAATGAAGATGGAAGTGGTTTATGGAAATGGTGATGTGGTTGTTATGGTATTATAGATTTTTTAGTTTATGCTCATTAAATACAGACTGTTATTTCCCAATAGAACCAACAACAATTAATTAAGTTTGATAAAATGTCCTTGGCCTTTACCATGATATTACTACTAAAGGGTAATGTCTTATTAATCATTTTAATTCTTGATTGATCCAGCTTTGTCATTTCCGCTATCAATACTTTGACTTAAAGTATCTGCAGATATTTTAATTGATACCAGTGTAAGGACAGAATATGGCCCTTATTTCCTTAAAACACATTTGTAATTAGTAAAAACAAAATCATGTGTGTGTGTGTGTGTGTGTGTGTGTGTGTGTGTGTGTGTGTGTGAGTGTGTTTGCATGGTGTATAATAAAAACGGTATTCATTGTGGACTTTGGGTATAGTCAAACTATATCTTAATTGGGAAAACTGTAGAAAAAAGAGGTTAATGTATTTGAAGACATCATGGGTACATTATCAAAGCTGTTGCGAATGGGAAAAATGTGGGAACCCTGTACCACTATAAGTACTGCAAATACTATAAAGAGATATTTGCTCAGACTTAGTATTTAGCAGCTTGGTGTAGGTTTAACAATGGGTTGACAAAATTGCATTAACATTTTCTCTTCACAGTTTGTGCAATTATGCAGATTTTTTAAAGCTAAGATTTGGCTTCTGTTCCATTGTTTTCATTGAAGAAGTCAGACAAATAATTAACATTTCACAATAGTCTCTTAGTCAGACAGTGCGTGTACTCCCTGCGCAGTCATTAGCAGCTTCACACTTGGACTTTTTGTATCAGACAACATGGCCACCAGTGTCGCCATAACACCGCTCATTTTATGGTTAATGTGTACTCGGATGCACCCCTGACTAAAAATACTCAGGAACAAAATCCACACCTTCAAATGAACACTGCGCCTGTTCCAGTCTCTCCCACACCCATCTGTGGAGTGCTTGTACATTCTATAATTGTTTAAATTTACTGAGGAGACTGTAGCCTCTTGTATGGGCACAAAATTATAAATATTTTTGTGTAGTTAAGAATTTTCCTTCCATTTTTCTTCAATTTTCCTTCTTTGATTATATTTTGGACTCATATTGTTTTTTTTCCCCTTCATAGGTAGGGACCAAAAGTTTATTTGGTCGAATACATTTCGGCCAAATAAACTTTTGTCCAGTTGACAAATATATTAAGCCAAATGATGATGTCTATCAGAGGCATAAACTTATATAATATATTGCCAGAGTACATCAGAAACTGTGACAACTACCTTCAACAACCTTCAAAAAACCAACGTTTTAAGAGTTCTTAAAGACTGGTTGAAAATGAAATAAAATGAAAAATTGGCCTACTTGCTTTTAATGTAAATTGACTGTTTTTATTTTCTCTGTTAGGGCTCAGATGTGTTGCCATGTTATGGGTCTTGTCTTTTTGTCTTAGGGTTAGGGTAAGTAATGTGTGTGTTCTGTTTTCTCTCAAATGTTAGTGCTCCTCTATGTGTATAAACTGTGTCCTGAACTGAATCCTGATTTGAAAACACAAATATGATCACAAAGATGCTGCCCTGTAATCATGGGTAATGTTGCATTGATCTAGAGCGAAAAAAAAAATGACAACATAGAGGTCTTTGAATGAATGGTTTTCTGCCATTTGGTCATTGCCATAATAAAAAATAATTTCCATTACCGAAATTGATTTTCAATATCACTTTAATTATCTCTTTATGGGTTTAGGTTTTTATGGGTTACTCATTCAACTTGATAATGAAATATTTTGCTTTTAAAAAATTGTGTAGGAAATTTACAACATAATCATACTCATTCATTTACACCCCTTAGCGCTGCTGTTTTGTTCTTGTCTGATTGTGAAGCATATTTTTTTCATCTTTTACTGTCGCTACCTCTTAAAGCAAGAATCAATTTTTATGGGTATAGTATATTGCTTTACATCTGTTCCACTCTCACATGTTGGCTTGCTCTGTCCCCCAATTGATAATTCTGTTTGTGTGTGTGATTTAATGGGGAGACTTAATAAATTAATAATGGGGGGTGGGAAACTTGCGCGCTCAGTCTTATAGAGGCAGAGTTGCTCATCTTCCCTGGGGACTGCCTCCTTAAAGGGGTGATTTGCCTGCTGGCTCGCTCTTGTTAAAGGCATGGCTGACATGTTTTGATGCGCGCTGCACCCCCTGTGGTTTGATTGGCACGTGGGATTAATACGCACCGTGGATGAAAGGACGCGCAGAGGGAATGATATGAGTTTAATGCAGTGAAAATGGCAAATACTGGAGCAGATTAATGAAGTGGTTATGTTTGCAGAGTGCTGTCAATGTTAAGCCTGGACAGGTGTCAGCAGACTGGATGGTGTGTGATGGTGGCAGTTATGGGGAAAACTAGTCACTTTGCGATATGTTTACCTAACATCTATAATGGTGTCAGTGTCAGTCAGTGGTAGATGTTAATTAAGGATTGCACATTTTGTTTTGATGGTGGTTGATTCACCACTTTATCAAACAATAAACATGAAATATCCATACAGTTGTCTTTATTATTCAGTATTACCATTCATTTTAATATTTTTTTATTCAAGTTCAGGTAAGCTTCAATGGGAACTGGATTTAGTGAATTTCCAGGCAGCCAGAGAGGCCATTTTGAACCTTGTTTGAGATTATTGTATCCCTATACAAAACACTTTACTTACTCCAGTCTCAATATTAAGTGGCTGGTAACCACGGATGAAAAAATGAAGCGAAAAATAGAATTGTTTTATGCTTATAAAAATGTACTAACAGTGTATAAAAGCATTTAACGTGCACTTTATAACTGAACAAATCTAGTTTTGACCTCTTTGGGGAACTATTTTGAATCACTGGTCTCACAAATTTGGCTCCCAATCCCTAGGTTGGGAATGATTGTGTTATGTCAACCAATGGCCATAGCAGGTTTTATAAAAACTTTTGATTGCTGCTGACCTTATATGGGTTTTGAAAAGTCGCTCTTATAGTGTTTGAAATGTGGAATTGCAGCTGTGCCATGAGTGTTTTTTATAAAGTTGGCAGTTGGAGATGCTTGCCTTGCCTGTGTGTCACAGAGGCTACTAGGTCAGAATGGCACCCATGCTTCTGTTCTTCCGCCCCAGGCAGGGCTGGACTGGGACAAAAAAACGGCCCTGGCATTTTGGCTCAAAACGGCCCCTCATAATTAGCGGAGCACAACAGACTAATTTATGTATGTGTTCCCCAAAGTAATGTATTTTACTATTGTTACGTCTTGGCCGAGGGGAAACACCTTCTTCACTACAGGGTTTGTAGCATCTTGCTTTGGGTGGTGATTTAAAAATTCTTACATTCTAGCAGGCTCTGGACGGGAAAAATAGTCTACTCTCTCTTCTCTCTCCTCAACAGCTTGGCTTGACTAGACAGGAAGAGGGGCAGATTATTACAGTTTATTAAGTGATACATAGAAAACCTAAATTAAAAATAAAAATATTGGGAACTACTAAACTATCTAAACCATCAAAACATTTAGTATCTTTAGGTTACATTTTTATTTTTGATAATGATCAGATAAATCTCATACTAAGGCAGCACAAGACAAGGGAAGATGGCTGACCAGAAGTAACGATGCTCTCACTTAAGGTCGCTTAAATCGGCCTATTCAATGTATGATGTGTATGGAATTTGTTGTTTATCAAAAAAAGTCTGACCAATATGGATGCCACCAGTGGAGTCAGTAGTGTGGAAACATTTACGTGATTAAAATGTTTCTTGTTAACCTAAAGTGTATTCTTAGACTTAGACAAACTTGATTGATCCACAAGGGAAATGTTTTGGGTACAGTAACTCACTCATCAAATATAATATATGATATATAACAGAGGGTAAAAGAACAAAAAGAAAAATAGATGGAAAAGCAACCAAAGAGCAATAGACCTGTGTCAGATGAGACACAATTATATACATAAGATAATGATAATATATATGTACAATCAGATATAAATAGAAAAGTAGTAGTCAAATATAAAATACGGTAACAAATATGATGTACAGTACCAGCTGTATACAGTTGTAGGGAGTATTATCTATTCAATCAACATCGTTTGTTGTTTAGACGCGATGTAAATATAATCAAGCAAATAGGCCACTGAAGATTGCCATCTAAACTTTTTTTTAGTTAGCTGCCCACTAGCTAGTTAACTACGTTTCCAATCCATTTACTGTGTGCTGAAGTGGGCTAATATCATGAGGGAAACAATAAATGATTAAATGATTTAGGGTGACCTTGTTGTAACCATAAACATGGATTCTTGTTAATATGAATTATGTTCTTAGTAGAGGCAAATAATCACTAGAGCTTATAGAACATAGTCCGGGCTAGTACACCACTGCAGATATTTTGAGCATTCAAACTTTAGAGCTAGCTGACTGGCTACTGCACCGCAACCACTTGCTCGCACAGGACAGCAACATTCATTTATTATTCGTGCCTTTTTTGCAACCACACCCCCATGCGAAATTAGCCTAGCACTTGGATTTGACTTGATATCCCGGCATATTTATTAAAGCCTCTGCAGATGTTTGTTTTAACCAAGATTCAGACATACCAAAACAGTCGATATTAGATTCTCATAAGAGATGTTCAACCTGTTCACATTTGTTACATATACTTCTAACATTTAGATGTCCACATAATAGTCTCTTTGGCTTGGCACTGGGGTCCCAGATAATTTTGGATTGTTTGAGTGTTTGAAAAAACTTGAACATGTGGTGTTTTTTAAAAACTGGGTTTCTGGGGTTTACCGTCGGCACGACCCCGTCTGGTGCCGCTGGTCTGTTGTCAGCCGCTGATACAGAGGCTATAGCGTGCAGCTGTCCCACGGACTCCTGACTGAAGCTACTATCCGATGCGCCACCACACACCCGGGGGCCTGGCCGTCCCCCGTGCAGCTCGCCCCGGTACCGCGCCATCCACATCGCCGTCAACTCCCCGGACAAACAACTCAGTCGCGTTTGGCGACGGGCACAGAGTAAGCAGAGGATTAGGATGTTGTGCAGAAGAACATGGAGGAGTACCTAAAGAGCATACCTGTAAGGTAGGAGTGACGCGTGTCTCCTCCGTGTGTGGTTTAGCCTCTCCCGGCGTTTTGAAGTGGTGTGGGCCCGGGCCCGGGTGGATGTCCCCGGATAACATTAAACATATGGCGATAATAAGTCCTGTTGACAGTGTTGTTGATTGTATTGCTGTTTTATTCCTCTTGTGCATTGTGTTATATAGAGATGGGTAGATGAAAGTCACGGCCAGTGTGTAGGATCCATAGCCGGTGCCGCCCGCTTATTCTCCGCACCTCCTTTCTTGCGCATTTCCATGTTTACCCGCTCATTTGCTCAACAGTAAGATTATGAAACTGGCGGGGATCGGCGCAGGGAAAGGGGTGGGACCACTCTCTATATCTTGATTGGTTTAGTCCACTGTCTATATTGAAGATGGACCAATGCCCCAGGCCCCAGAACAGTTGTGGCTTGTAGCCTGCCACCAAGTATAGAGTGAATATCCTGTATCCTTGTAAGCTTGTAAAGCAACTAAAATCCCAAGTCATTGTTATATTTTCAGTTTTTGCCCAATTTTTTGCCTCATGTTTACTCTTTCTGCATAAGCCCCCAACAATATACTTCTATATATATATATATAATGGGGTATGTATGGAGAGTGGGGTAGTATATATATAATATACTACCCCACTCTCCTACTCACTCATTTCGACATTGTAATAAAGGTGTTTTTTGGCCAATCAGAGCCCATACCATCTCCCCTGGACCCGCCTCAGAACAGGGCTAATCTCTCAATGTCAGCCGTCTCCTCTCCAGCAGTCGTGGATGCTGTGTGCACTGGTGGAGGCTGCTGCTGGTCCTGGAGATGGATGGTTCCAGATAAAAGCAACTCCGTTCACCCCAACTGACTCTGCAATTTTCAGTATGTGGAAATGTGTTTGACAAGGATTATGATATGATACAACTCAAAACTTCATAGACTATTGTAACTGAAAATTTTAGGCAATTGATAACAATTTCAAAAACTGGTCTATAACATTATCCTTGCCATTGTTCTCATTGCAGTATTGTTAAAGGTCCCATGGCATGAAATTTTCACTTTCTGAGGTTTTTGAATGTTAATGTGAGCTCCCCTACCTTGTTTACCCCCCCATGGTTAAAAGTTGCAAAATGTCTAAACTGAGCATTTGCGATCTTTTTCTGCGTTAGAAAAAATTGGAGCTCAAACGGGCGATTTTGAACAAGGCACCTTGTTGACGTCAGATCGAAAAAAGAGATGCAAATGCAGTTCCACCCCCGTCTGTCTGTACTCAGCGTCTCTGTAAATCACGCCCAGAGAGTTTGGACTGCGAATGCACTAGGCAATGTGAAATGTATTTTTTTATTTGCCTGGAGGCACGTCCGAGTGTTTTTAGGCTCGGAAGTCCTTTATCTGAGCCTCTGGACCTTTGAACAGCAGTGGCTTAATTTTATTTTCTGTGGAAATGTGTTTATTTTTCAATGGAACACTTCCCATCTCTCCCCCCGTGCAAAAACACGGAAATGGATCAGCTGAGAGCTTAGAGCGGAGAGCGGAGAGTTTGGCCACGCCCCCACCCTCTACTATAGGCCAGCTCTTTTCTCCTCATTTGCATTCAAGCAACTACGGCCATAATAGCCTTTTCAGAGAGAGAAAAATTACTCATCTTATCTCTGTTTCTCATGCACTGAGTGTTGATTTTGAAGAAGGATTCATTTACAGTATTAGGGAACCATTAAGGAGCCATATAAAAGCATCAAGAAGTACCATGTCATGGGATCTTTAAGAAAGACAATAACAATGATTTATCCATATTGACTGCACTATATCTTATTCCATCGTAATTCCACAGACAAGGTAGCTTTAACCTAAAATTGCCAAATTCAAATGTTCTAAAAATCTAAGCAATATGAGACATTAACATTGCGATATATCAGAATTGCCAATAATCTTTAGTCAAAAAGTCTTTGAAGTAAAACATTTTGACTGGCCTCCAAATTCTATAGACACTTTCTTACAAAACAGGCTTACAGCTCTATGGCATAAGTTCTCATACATTTGCAATTCAATGCTGAGTTATTTTAGTACTGTTGTCTGGTGCACTGAGCATTGGTTTCAGATGTCATGACAACAGTCTATAGTTTCTGTAGTGTGTAATTGAGATGAAGACAGCCAAGACAAACTCTCCTTAATATGCTGTGATGTGTAATAATAGACCTCACTAATGATCAGTTTGATTCTCAGATGAAGAGACAAACCATTACTTCAGTTTTGATATATATATTTTTAAATGTTCACTTTGTAACTTTTTTGGTATAGGATTGGCTATATGCTTCTTTCCATGGAAGTGTTTTGTGCTTTGCCATTAATGTTCCACGGGATTAAATATATCTATCTTGCATTTAAGTCATTATAGGTGTTTTTATTGCTCAAAAATGCTTTAATGTGAGCCAACTTGCCTCTCCAGAGATGTGACCTGTAACTTGGCCTCATGGCGCCACCTGCTTGTCTCCATAGAGATAAGTTTAATGCTGTACTGTGGAACAGTTTAGTCTAAGCAATACCATTGTGGTGTAACACAAGAAGGTGTTTTTCATTGCACTTTTAAGACAGTGTTGAAACTTATAATTTGCAATGGTGACAAGGTCGAGTATCCCTCAATATTTATCCAATCACATTAAAGGATTATGTAATGTTTTTTATGTCAGCCATGACCAAGCTAATGCACCACCAAGGTACCTCATTGCATTACTCCTTAATGTTCTGGCAGACTGTGCCTATAGACAATAACCCAGCAGTGATTTTTCCTCCACAGAGGTTCTGTCTACTTCCTGGATTACAGCCACAGTCGGTTCTGTCTAAACCCTGGTCAAATTACACCCAGCCCTCTACCCTACATTTATGAGCTTTCAGTCGCTACGCATTGACAGTAATTAATTAACAGTTGCTCAAGCTTCCCCGCATTGAAATCAACTAAACTAATGGTTACATCTGTGGAAGAAAAAACACTACATGATTCTCTACAGTGTCATATCTGTCTTACATTTTGTCCCTGGTAATATCGACGTGGATGCTTGTTACCATGGCGAGCGTTGCTGGGAGCTGAGATGTTGTCGTAGCAGCAGACGATCCTGTTGGGAGCGTTGCCGCGTTACGTCGCTGCAGCTCTTTGTAGTGTAAATAAGGATGCTCGATCATACTTTTACCCATCAACCGGCTTGTCACGCTTCACATCTGCCGGCCGGGGAAAGCAGGCACACAGGAAAGAGGAAGAGGAGAAGAGAAGAGAGGAAGAAGAGCTAACAAGGAGGAGAGGGAGAGCTTTAGAAGACACAGACAGGCTGTAATAAGGAGGCAGAGCACCAACATGGGAGGCAATGACGACCAGGAAGTATAGGTGCTAGACAAAGATAGAGTGAGATTGGAGAGAGCATAGCTAGGGACTAATTTCTACTGTTGTGTTTGGACAAGGGGGGTGAGGAGTTACTGAGGGAGACTGAGAGAGTTAATGATGATGAAAAGGAAGGTTTCTCCATAATGGTGACATCATAAGAAGCGGGATCTCGATTGTCTACCAGATACTGAGATTGTTGTTTTGAAGATGTGAGAACATTTTAATAAAATCTAAACAAATCTGAAATCTGATCGTTAAACATCAAATTCCACCATAACATTTTGACCAGTCCTGCAGATCAACTTTAAACTGTAGAGTCTAGAATGTTGTGATATCAAGTGAATCCAAACTTTTGAGTCTCATTTTTGGAAACAACATACCATGTTGGTATGTTTGCACTAGATGCCCTTTCTTCTGCCAATGAGATGACTCTATTTTCAACCAGTATATCCTTAATTTAATAAAATGAACCATTATGCTGTTTTTACTGTGTGTGGTAACCCTCCTCTAGAAGTAAAGGTATTGGAAGTGGTAGTAGGTTATATATCATTAGCATTCAGTGAATTGTGCTAATATGTTTGATGAAAGCATAATATGACTGAAAATAATAAACCCATGTATTTTCTATCTTACTGTGAACTATACAGATTTTGTGGCTGCCTGGATTTTCAGCCCAATATTATTTAGCTTTTAACAATTTTAAATTTATGCGACTGCAATAGACAAAATTCCTATTATGTGCAGATATTGAATCAACAAATCAAATGGCTAACTACTGGGCCTTGCTGGATCATTTAAAATTCAAAATTGTTGTACAAAATGCTAAACATAGACACTTGAAGCTTGGCTCCCACTGCAAATCTTTTGTAAATATTGTAAGTCAACATATCTTAGCTTCACTCCCCTGCTACTGCGAGCGCTGATGGATTACGTTCTGCAACCCAGGAGAAACCAAAACCTCTGCAGTTCTTCTCTCAGCTGGGATCCTCCGCCTCTGCCTACATGTAAACATTAATCCCAACCATCTTGAGCCTGCAGCCCTTAAATTACCATAAACCTGAAACCCTGTGCTGCTTAAAGTGGTTGGATTTGTAAACCTACAGATGTACTAATATGTGTGTATTGATGAATAGAACAGTGCTTGCTTATGGTTTCACCTCCCTGTTCCCACACGTGCTAGCTAGCAACTTGTGATTTATTATTATGATTTGACACCCCACCCCCCCACCCCCACCCCACCCCTCCCCCTCTCTCTATTATGATAATCACTCCATCAATAGACTATTTTTAGCCCGGAGCCCCGCAGCCCTCCACCTTGCACTGGCTAATTACACAAACAAGCATGCACATTCGCTCCTAACTTATCCGGTTTCTTCTCTTCTGCATTTCTGTCTATTTTGGATCTGGTCTGTCTATTATTTAGCTTTTGTCCCTTATCATCTTACACTCCATAGATTTATTTCAGCATCCACATGTACCCTGTGCTTCAAATGGACTTTCCTTGTTATGTTTGAGCTAATCTGCCCCTCTTCCTGCAGTCACAGTGAGCAGGGAGTCTTAGCGGTTTAAAGCGAAGGATGTTTTCACCTCTCCGAAGTGGCAGCTCCAAAGCGTTTGTGTGCAATGATAGATTTGACTCATTTAAGCCATAAATCTCCTTGCCATACATTTTGTTACCTCACAGCAGGGTTGGCTATGTTAGCTGATTGCAATGCAAGAACTATTTTGGCGTGATGCCCATTTCAGCTTTTATTAGTGAGAGCATAAGATCCAATGAAAAGTCAAACTTTGGCTTTGATTCAACGGGAGTGTCTACAATTTTACACAAGATCTACAATATATGCAAATGTTTAAGCGTTTTATCACCTCATGCTAATATTGGTTGGAAATTTTCCAGAGTAATCCCTCAGTGATCCAGTTAAGTTATAAATATTATTATACAAATATTGGTATGGTATTATAACATGATTTGACCTTCCATCCTAGTTTTCTCCAGGATCTTCAGCTTCAAACCTATAGTCCAAATGACTTTTTAAAACCTTTGTTGCTCTCAGTTTTTTTAATGTTATTTCATTACATTTAAATTATTTATTTTTGTGGTTATCTCATTCTAAACACACTCATTGCTTGGTTACAACTCATATAGTTCACCAGACTTCATGTTGACTTCACTATAATACATCTATGTATCTGTGGGTAACTTGTTAAAGCCATGCAGCTAATTTGTTCACCATTATCAACAGCTTTATCCGGTTAATCGTATGGTTATGTGGAAGAGTTTTTACTTTTAAATGAAAATACCTACCTACTTTTTATTTCTAATATTTCTTACCATATAACCATACATTTAAACACATCTTTTATATTCTACATTTACTGTATGTTAGCGCAATGCATTTTTAAGAGTCCAGATTTGAACTGACCCTGATCCAACCATCGTCAATAATAGATCGCCACTCCATCTCTATCTAACAATGTTCGTAAAAAGACAGTTCTTGTGGTGGAAAGTATCAGACATGAAATAATAAAAGGTGCACTTGTGTTTAAAGCATGCTAATGGGGAACCAGGAGAGCGCACAGTAAGCGAGTTAAATGGATAATTGTGATAATAATAAAGCACTTTGAAAATTGTGAAGTGAAAGAAACTTCATCTGCAAATCTCTGAGACAGTTAGCCAATTACCTCTCAGTTTTATACAATTATTATTTTTTTTGTGATTGGTTTCCTGTGCTCGTCCAGAGTAGGCAGTAGTGGGAGCAGCAGACTATCAGTATGCACACCCTACCCTGGTGTGGGCAGCAGAATAATTTCAGTCTGATCTCAACAATCAATAGCCTTGCCCACTGCAGGGACAGCGGCTGCATTTGCTCCAGAATTTGAGGATTAAATGAATACAGCTTGTTACTGTGCTCCACTGATTTTGTCACATATTTTGACACTTCAACAAGAAACATGATTTTAATGTTTTCCAAAGAGCAGATTTTCAACTGCATGGCCATCTTAGGTGCCAAAGATCAGGAGAATCCAGTTAATCTAATAATGTCAATGATAATGTCAACTCAAACAGGAAGATTGCATTTTTTACCTTCTATTGCCTCTTTGTTAATGTCATCTAATCACAACCATCTGCTTTTCTGCTTTAATTAATCACCATCTATGCCTTTGATACTCTCATCCCTCACAGCAGCAGAACCCTCCGCTTCCTCAGCCTCTCCATCTCCTCTTCTTCATGACCACCATCACCACTATTAGCTGAAATTTTGTTCCTAAATGTCATCAAAAAAAGTTATTTTAAAAAGTAGCATATTCACTATTTTGTAAGCCTCCACAATATATCGCAATAAGTAATAAGTATCACACTATGAGATGTATATCATAAAAAACATGTAGGGATTTTGATATTATTACATCCCTAAAAAAATCTGTCTCTCTCTCTAGAGAAAGAGAGGAGACAGTGGAGCTCAGAGGAAAAGGTGCTGGAGGGACCTTCATGGCACGACAAGCCCCTACATGGGGTGTACCACCGAAACATAAATGAAGTGGCTGATATCAAGAAATCCTGGCTGGTATGAAGGACAGCACAGAGGCCCTCATCCTGGCTGCAGAGGAGCAGGCCTTGAGCATCTGAGCAATAGAGGCCCAGATCTAGGGGCAATGTTAGAAGTTAGACATAAGTTAACACAGGAATAGAATTGTTTTAAACTCAAGTAAAGATTTGTCTTCCAAGAACAGATCTACAACAGATGTGTTCAAATCTTTACTTGAGTGACATCGGCATTTAGTGTTGGATGCAGTACATTTGACACACAGTCCAGGGTGGGTAATATTAGGAAGATCATTACCCTTTCAAGTCTCAATCAGATGCTATTTTTGCAATCTCTCTGCAAATGCCTTGTTTGTTGTTCAAGTATTGTGAATGATGTGTTGACTACAAATGGAGAAAATAGTGCCTTAGAAAATTACGCTGCACATTTCTGTCCTTATGTTTTTGTTTTTTCTTATTTCACAATTCTTGTTTTGCAAAATCACAATTTCAACTTGATATAATTCACAACGTACAAAATTAAAAATAAATTAATTAATTTAAAAATCCAAGTCCAAAGCAGAATAGTGGATGGATAATGTCTATAGTCTGTAGTGTGTTGATTAGCAGAGATAGTTTAGTAAAGCTGACTGACAGAGCGCTCCCTGCTCTCACACACCTGTGGAGCTCTGGAGGGGTCCCACAGGGCTCTGATCTGCTGCACATGAGATGGGCCGCACAGGGGGCTCCATTCCAAAACCAACTAACTAGTATAAAGCACACAGATAAGGATTTAGTATGATGGAATTACTTGCAAGCGATGTTAGCTTGTCAGAATGAATATAAGATCAAAGATCCAAGTCAGCTTTATAGTCAATTCTGCCATATGTGTTCAACATACAGTGAATCGAAATTTCGTTTCTCTCTGGCCAAGTAGTGCAAAAAAGACAGTGTACAAAATACAATATAAAGACAAAACAACAAAAACTATCTAAGACAGAAATCTAAATCTAAACTAAAGTCTAAGATCTAAAATCTTAAAGCAGTGCAACATAATAAATAAATACCTATACAGTGAACCCTCGTTTATCGCGGGGGTTAGGTTCCAGAAATAGCCCGCAATCAGTGAAATCCGCGAAGTAGGACAATTTTATATTTTACAATTATTCTACATGTTTTAAGGCTGAAAACGCTTCACCAGACACATTATACACCTTTCTGAGACTGGTATTAACATTTTCTCACATTTTTCTCTTGTTTAAACACTCAAACTTTTGTAGATTTTCATTAAAATATATTAATAGTGGGGGGGGGGGGCATTTTCACCCCCGGGTCCAAAATCAGACCGCTATCAATGCGTCGCCAATACTCCACAGCTCTCTAGGACGGGGTCGGGTTCGTCCTCTCGGCGTGACGGGGAAGAGCCACTGTCTCCTCTGTGCGCGCGAGTGTCCTCCCCCCGCTGCGGCTCCCTCGAATGCGGCTCTCCCCGCTGCGGCTCCCCCGGCCCGTCCATGTTGATTCTTGGCTCTTCCATGGTCCGGCTCGCACTCTCTTCCATGGCTCGTGCAAGTAAACAAAGGCCACACCTCCTGTCACCCAGGCGCTCTCGTGAAGGAAATCAGAGACTCTGTCCCTGGTCTAGACCTGGTTTAGTCCTGGTTTAGACCTGCTTTAGACCTGGTTTAGTCCTGGTCTAGTCTCTTAGCTAATCAGGGCGCAGGACAGAATGTTACACTGTAAAAAAAAAAAGTTACACTATAAAAAAAAATTGGAAAAAAAAAATAAAAAAATAGGAAAAAAAAAATCCGCGAAACAGCGAGGCCGCGAACAGTGAACCGCGATACAGCGAGGGTTCACTGTATACAGATGTCCAAAAATGTGCAGTGTGCCTCAAAATATGCAATGGAAGATACAGCAGTGAGATGGTAATGTGCAATAGAATGTGCATTGAAGTTAAGATAAAAATAAATGTGCAACAGTAGTAATTCTAGTGCAATAACAGTAGTAAACAACAGCACAACAGTAGTAAAAAATCCAGTAGTAAATGTAAATGTGCAACAGTGCAACAGTAGTCCTTAGCAGCAGTTTTTTAAAGTGTCTAGAGTGATATGTCTTTTTATGGAATACAGGTTATGCCAATATGGGGGGTGGGAGACGGGTAAGGTGAGAGTTCAGGTGAGAGTTCAGCCTCCTGACAGCCTGGTGGATGAAGCTGTTTGACAGTCTGGTGGAGTGGGCCTGGAGACTCCGGTACATTCTCCCCGAGGGCAGGAGGCTGAAGAGGCTATGTGCGGGGTGGCTCGGGTCACCCACAATGCTGGACGCTCTGCGGGTGAGCCGGGTGTTAAAAATGTCCAGGAGGGAGGGGAGAGAGACACCAGCGATCCTCCCAGCTGCATTCACTATGCGCTGCAGGGCTTTCCTGTTCTGTTCAGTGCAGCTCCTGTACCACACAGTGATGCAGCTGGTCAGAACACTCTCAATGGTGCCTCGGTAGAAGGTGGTCATGATGGGTGGGGGGGCTCCAGCTCTCCTCAGTTTGCGGAGGAAATAGAGGCGATTCTGAGCCCTCTTTGCCAGTGATGCAGTATTCATTGTCCGCAGAACCCGAACACTAGGAAGTGCAATCGCGCAACGTAGACGTCCAATGAGAGCATCCCCTCGTCTATCCCGTCTATCCTTCCCGGCCAATCGCGGCTCGGGACCGTCTAGCGTTCTCCCCGGCTTCTTGCGCCTCCAGCCAATCGGACGCGAGCTGGGCGGGACCCCCCGTGCCGGGACCTGCGAAATGATAAACCTCTCAGATAGCGTTTACCACGGAGAGGAGAGGACAAGAGGAGCGATTGATTCGACTATTTAAGGTAAGAAGCGTATTTTCGGATAGCGTGATAATTTAAAACGGACCGCTTTGTGACACAAAAGCTACTTTGTTTTTTTACGTAGAGGGATAGGAGAGCTCACAGACGTAAATACGATAGACAGTTGTCACTCGCCATTGGCCTACTGGAGTCTAAGGTTATGTATTGGCAACCTGTGGATTGGTCTGGGAGTAACAATACAGCTTATGATATAGTATTATAGTTATAATAGTCATAATATGTTATAATAGATATAATAATATATAATACACGTGTTTATCATAAGTTATTATGATATAGCAGTATAGTTATAATATAATCCTGGGGCATGGAGGGATTTCTATCCAAACATTGAAGTGAGCTTACAGTCTTTGTCTTCCCAGAAGAGAATGGATCCTTTGATGCCTGTTCTGTGCATTCTGGACCCAAGTGTGCCTAAAGACAGGCAACAGTGCATCCTGAAGACAAGCAAGGAGGCCAGGACACCTACGCCCGCACAACTCGACAGCAGGCTGAGAGACCCCAAGCTTATGAAGAAGGTAATAGCTGGAGTCACAGATGTGTGCCCATCCTGTGTTTACTACTGTCCGGCATGATAACCTAATGCACAGCACTGCAACTTTTTTCTTATTTTTGCCTTCAGCTAAAAGGAAATGCCAGCTGCTGATCACAGCAACCCCAACTGGGTCAGCTGATTATAACCTTTGGCAAATACAGTGGCAAAAGTTTTAAATGGCTGGTGGAAAATGATGTTGGGTACATCAAATAGTAAGTATGGCACACTAAATATGATCGACATGTGCAGTTTTGTTTCCGATGAATAATGTCATATTACATATTAAAATATGTAACATGTAATTTCAGTCTCCTTGAACAACAGCAAAACTGCCTCCGCCACCGCCACTACCACCAGCGTGCCAACACCACAGCTCCATGCCACACTCCTGTTCAGCCAAGTGTCGCTTGCAGTGTCCGGCCAAGTGATGCCAGCCCCCACCCCCCCAAAAGAAAGAGAGCAGAGCTTTCTGGAACTGTACAGGATAACCCCAATGTGCAACTTTGCACACTCTGTGCCCAACCCACACAAGGCCACAAAAATATAAGAAAAAAACATACTCTGAAGTGTTCAAATCGTCTACATCAAAGGGACTTTCTGGAAAAACTTTTGACACTTTCGCAGATTTTAAGAAGGCAGTGGACGAACTCCAAGAACAGGCCTCTGAGTCTGTCTGAGCAGACTATGTACATATTGTATATTTATTGTTATTTTTTGTAACATTTTCTACTCTGTCTGTTATCACCATGTTGTTATTTGTTATTAAGTATTTTATTATAAGTATTATAAGTATTTATATACTTTATTAAGTGTTTTACTGTTTTATACTATTTATACTTCCATCATATTGATTCTTCCCATTGTTATTACTTTATTATTATATTGTTACTGTTACTGTGTAACTGCAACTTTATTGTCTGTTGTCTCACTGTCTATTCATTGTCTTTATTTATTGTATTAGGCCTACTTATTTTTTTATTTTATTTATTGCCTGCAACTGCAGTTACACTTTTTATTTGCGCTACCTGCTTTGTCTGTTGTCTCACTGTCTATTTATTTTATTGTATTTATTGTAAATAATATTCAGTCTTATTACACTTAAATGCCCTGCTCCATAGATGTTGCCTTTCTACTCCCTTCCTGTTTGACCAATAATGCAACATGTGCACTGTCATCATTTTGTAGTGATGTCTTTTAATGACTTAAATATGCCTTATACTGTTTTGCTTTCATGCACTTTAATCATTAAAGTGTCTTGAATTACTATAACAGCGTGTTGTGTCATTTAGTAATCTTATATTTTTTATACAGATGTGTGAACAAGTGTGATTTCAGTAATTATGAGATGTAATGTTTTTTGCACAGCTTTGTAGCCTAGTGTTTAGTGGTTGTGTGGCACGTTCATTAATGTCTTAAAACATTTAGACTACCATAAATCAATCTCCCGTCATAGGGACCTCACCTGGTATCAAACATGCCATTTCTAAAAGTAACTAAAACAACAACAATAGTTTAATAAAACTTTGTATTGATTCCAAGCAGGACCAAGACAGATAATGTTACAGGGGTTGTTAAAAAGTCTCATTTTGTACACAATATACACAAATAATCATACAGCCCTCAGCAGACATCAAAAGCACATCCTTTCTAAAAATAGCCACCACCACAACAACAGTGTATTAAGGTTTTTTGTTTGTTTTTGATTCCAAGATGTTTCATGGGTGACATGTCATTTTCCCTCAATCATGCATTGTACTAGAGCATATAATAAAATAATAAATAAAATAAAACAGACATTTGATGTTCAGCACCAACACTTATGCAATATACTTATATTAAAAAGATGAAATATGTCACAAAGTGTCTAGATTCAGCACTCCCAGTCCCAGTATTATGTCACAAAGCACTCCCAGTCCCAGCACCTGGTCCCGCCTTGTTGACAGCTCACAGACCTATGAGAGCACAAGAAAGGTTTTACGTCCCGCCACAGATTGACTGCACACCCACACGTGGGGTATTCGTCTAAGAGTCTAAGATGGAAATTGCACATCATTCGCACCCAGGGCCCTGTCCGCAGGACCCGAGCACTAGGAAGTGCAATTGCGCAATGTAGACGTCCAATGAGAGCATCCCCTCGTCTATCCTGTCTATCCTTCCTGGCCAATCGCGGCTCGGGACCGTTTAGCGTTCTGAGCTGGGCGGGGCCCCCCGTGCCGGTACCTGCGAAATTAGTGTATTTCACCTCAGATGGCATTTACCACGGAGACGAGCGATTGATTCGACTATTTAAGGTAAGAAGTGTATTTTTGGATAGCGTGATAATTTAAAACGGACTGCTTTGTTACACAAAAGCTACTTTGTTTTTTTACGGCCAGCGAAGCCGCCGAGCACGTTATAGCGCATCTCTATCCAGGTAAAGTTGGCTTACAGATGTTTTAATATTAGGCTACGGCATTGGGTTTTTGTTCTGTTTTAGTTGTCGAGCAGTACTATAAACTGTAGAGGGATAGGAGAGCTCACAGACATAAATACGAGTGACTGTATAGCTAGTATGCGTGAAGAGTCCCTCAGTCGTCCAGGTAGAATCCATGATAAAAGGATTCTACCTAGCTAGTAGACAGTTGTCGCTCGCCATTGGCCTACTGGAGTCTAAGATTGTGTATTGGCCACCTGTGGATTGGTCTGGGAGCCTACAGCTTATGATACAGTATTATAGTATAATAATCATAATATAATATATAATAATAATAATAATAATAATAATAATAATAATAATAATAATAATAATAATAATAATACAGTTTATGATATAGTATTATCGTTATAATAGTCATAATATGTTATAATATATATAATATATAATAAGATAAGATAAGATATGCCTTTATTAGTCCCACAGTGGGGAAATTCCAGTGTTGCAACGCACAGATCAAGAACAGCACGAAAAAGTAACATGCAACAGAACAATATAATAAATAAATAAATAAATAATACACGTGTTTATCATAAGTTATTATGATATAGTAGTATAATTATAATATAATCCTGGGGCATGGAGGGATTTCTCTCTGCATGTTTTTGTTTTATTTTTTATTTATTTATTTATTTGACAGGGACAATGCAATCGGACATAGTTACAGAACAGAGCTAGGATGTTTATTCACATCATTAATAAAGTATGTATCATTATTCTCTCCCTTTCTCTCTCTCTCTCTCTCTCTCTCTCTCTCTCCCTCTCTCTCTCTCTCCCTGATTTCAGGCATTCTGAGTGGCCAGTTTGAGAAATCTCCACCAAGGCGAATCCTGCCCACACCCAAGCTCCTGAGGAAAGCCTACCTCATTTCTGAGGCGGAGAATATTGAGGATTACCGGACTCAAATCATGTCAAGCTTTGGCAAGGTCCTAAAATATGACTCCACCAAGAAGGTACAGGTTAACCCCCACAAGGTGCAACTTTGCACCCTCTGCCCAACCCACACAAGGGCACAAAAAATATAAGAAAAAAACATACTGTGAAGTGTCCAAATCATCTACGTCAAAGGGACTTTCTGGAAAAACATTTCACAGCTTTGCAGATTTTCAGAAGGCAGTGGACGAACTCCTAGGGGTTCCAGAACAGGCCTCTGAGTCTGTCTGAGCAGACTATATACATATTGTATATTTATTGTTATTTTTTTTACATTTTCTACTCTGTCTGTTGTATCACGGTCTATTCATTGTCTTTATTGTATTACTTATTTTTCTATTGCCTGCAACTGCACTATTACACTTTTTATTTGCACTACCTACTTTGTCTGTTGTCTCACTGTCTATTTATTGTCTTTATTGCAAATAATATTCAATCTTATTACACTTAAATGCCCTACTCCATATATGTTGCCTTTCTACTCCCTTCCTGTTTGACCAATAATGCAACATGTGCACTGACATCATTTTGGACTGATGTCTTTTAATGACTTAAATATTATACCCTTATACTGTCATGCACTTTAATCATTAAAGTGTCTTGAATTACTATAACAGCGTGTTGTGTCATTTATTAATCTTATATTTTTTATACAGATGTGTGAACAAGTGTGATTTCAGTAATTATGAGATATGTAATGTTCTTTGCACAGCTTTGTAGCCTAGTGTTTAGTGGTTGTGTGGCGCATTCATTAATGTCTTAAAACATTTAGACTACCATAAATCAATCTCCCGTCATAGGGACCTCACCTGGTATCAAACATGCCATTTCTAAAAGTAACTAAAACAACAACAATAGTTTAATAAAACTTTGTATAATAAAATAATAAATAAAATAAAACAAACATTTGATGTTCAGCACCAACACTTATGCAATATACTTATATAAAAAAGATGAAATATGTCACAAAGTGTCTTGATTCAGCACTCCCAGTCCCAGCACCTGGTCCCGCCTTGTTGACAGCTCACAGACCTATGAGAGCACAAGAAAGGTTTTACGTCCCGCCACAGATTGACTGCACACCCCACCTATCGCGTGGGGCATTTGTCTAAGTGTCCAAGTTGGAAATTGCACATCATTCGGACCCAGGGCCCTGTCCAGGAGAGGTCCTCACTGATGTGCACCCCCAGGAATTTGGTGCTGCTCACCCTCTCTACAGCAGCACCATTGATGGACAGTGGGGGGTGCTGGGTGGGGCCTCTCCGGAAGTCAATAACAATCTCCTTGGTCTTTTCAATATTAATAAGAAGGAGATTGTTATCGCTGCACCACTTTGTCAGAAGGCTGACCTCACTCCTGTAGTTTGTCTCATCGTTATTAGAGATGAGACCCACCACAGTTGCATCGTCCGCAAACTTCACTATGTGATTGGTAACAGTCTGGTATTTATCAAATGTGTCTATTCCATACTGCTGTGCCACTTAGCAAGAGTATTCTAATGTTAATTTGCAGGTTAAGGCTTATAGTCATTTGGACAATGTGTTTGAAATCAAGACATTTTAGCTGCCTTTCGGAAACCATCAATCTGAATGTACTGGTCTGAGGAGCTAGAATTTATACTGTCTTCAGAGGAGATAGTACTGCCCTTAAGGGAAGGAGTTTTACCCTGAACTTGACTTACCCTGACTACTTGCCCTGGTGGCCTTGTTTACCACCCTTTATTTATAATTCTTTATTCTCAGTATGAATCCAAGACTGGAAGGGCCTCTGGTATAAAAATTGTACAAATGAATTATTAGAACTAAAAGCCAGAAATGATTCCACATATTTTATCATTATCATTTTCCACTAATTACATTATCTTTTCGTACCACCATTATACCATTATACTCAACACAACACAGGTGGTGAAGAAGGCTCAACAGCCTGAGGAGGCTGAGGAAATTTGGCATGTCGCCCAAAATCCTCAGCAACTTCTACAGCTGCATCATCGAGTCCATTCTGACCAGCTGCATCACTGTGTGGTACAGCAGCACTACTGTGAAGGACCGCAAACGCCTGCAGAGAGTGGTAAAGACTGCCACAAAGATCACCAGGACTCCTCAACCCTCTCTGCAGAGCATCTACCATCGCCAGTCCACAAGAGAGCTGCCTCCATCATCAAAGACCCCACCCACCCCCAACATAGACTATTCACACTCCTACCTTCAGGCCGGAGGTACAGGAATGTGAAAAGCAGGACTACCAGACTTAAGAACTCTTTCTTCCTAACTGCTATCAGACTCTTGAACTGCTGAGCAATAGCCCCCTCCTGGACATTGATTGACCTATACTTTGCACATGAGTAATTTGCACTATTATTGACCAACTCTTAAATTAATCTGTCAGATTACAGCTGCACATTTAACTGTTTACACTTCCTGTTTGCACTATATCAACCATGTTTGCACACAGTTTTACTGATAGTTGCACATAAACTAATGCTGCACATTATCTGTACATATGTACACAGCACCTATAGGGATGGGAATCGAGAACTGGTTCTTGTTGAGAACCAGTTCTGTGTGTTTCAATTCCACGGAATCGATTAGCAGTTTGTCTAACAATTCTCTTAACGATTCCAGCCAGCACGAATTACGTGCGATTGATACGTTCTTCGCCGCTTCAATGATACGGAGTTTATATTCTATTTTCGCATGACCAGAAGAACGAGAAGAGCTTGTTTTTTGGAAAGAAACCGGGCGTGTATAAATCAACATATTTTCCCACGCTCGCGCGCCAGCCAATCCCGTAGCGAGAAGCGCCAAAGGAGGTTTCCTCTGTTCGCGTATCAGCTGTGAGGAGCTTGTGCATATGTACGCAGTACTGCAGGACACTAAAGGACATGAAAATGGACTTTTAACTTCCACTTGGACACCTGACACATTTGGGAGACCTTCGGGACAGGTTCGGGACACGTCCGTTTCTCCAGAGCTCGTGTACAAAGTGCGATTTAGCTCCGAAACACACGATACACGTTTACACATGGAGATACGAATTATCTGAGAACACTGCAACACGGGGCGAGTCATAGTTATTATCATATTTCTGCATCAAATGGAGATATTAGTTGAAAGCAGCGGCCTTGTGTCAACATTAGCCTGTGCACTAAACCGGGGCTAAATCAGGACTAAAACAGAACTAAAGCAGGACTAGACCAGGACTAGACCAGGACTAGACCAGGACTAAACCTGGACTAGACCAGGACGAGGCCAGGACTAGACCAGGACGAGACCAGGACGAGACCAGGACTAGAACAGGACTAGACCAGGATTAAACCTGGACTAGACCAGGACGAGACCAGGACTAGACCAGGATGAGACCAGGACGAGACCAGGACTAGAACAGGACTAGACCAGGACTAGACCAGGACTAAACCTGGACTAGACCAGGACTAGACCAGGACTAAACCAGGACTAAACCAGGACTAAACCAGGACTAGACCAGGACTAGTGCTAATCTTGGTGCTAATCAAACTTCAAGTTTGTTCTCCTTTTTTCCCCAAATTAGAATCAATAAGAGAATCGATAAAGAATCGAATCGTTATCGATAATGGAATTGGAATCGTAAAAATCTTATCAATTTCCCTCCCTAAGCACCTAGCCTATATTTTTCATAGTGTATATTCTGTAAAGATTGTTTCTATTTGATTATATTTTTTTACATGCTTCTCTTTATTTTATTTATCTATTTTATGCTCTTGGCATCCAGTGTGGGCAGCAAAGTAAGAATTTAATTGTACAGGGAAACGAGTTTCTTTACTATTCATATGACAGTAAAAGCTTTCAATCTTGAATCTTGAATTATACACAAAAGAATGCAGTGAAAAAATGTTCTGTAGCTAATGAAATTATGGTTGGAAAAATAACATGTAGTCTCATTTTAAAAAGGTCTAAGGTTTGAGTCACTACATGTGCTTTTGTGCGTGTTCTCTAACTCTATGGGAGATTTTGTGTTTTAAAGGAAATATGGGCGTGACAGCTCAGTTGTTAGGGTGTTTGTCTACTGATCAGAAGGCAGTTCAAATCTAGCTCTCAACGTAAACATCAGTGGTAGAGTGGTCAAATCCACTGTTTCACACATGAATGCTGTCATTCTGTTCTTGAGCAAGACACTTAACCCCCCTCACCTCCAGTGTCTGCGTACACTGGTGTTTGAATATGTGTGTGACTGGGTCCTTGATGTAAGGCGCAAACTTATGAATCTGCAATCCGCTTTGTTTAAGGTGTACTGTGTAACTTTTCTGGGACAGGGTCTGTCAAATGCTTTTCACAGTATGGTATTATTCTATCTTCACAGAGATAAACCAGACCAAATTACAGGTTAGAGCTATAGAGAAGCAACCCCATTCGCAGGTAGAATGCTGTTTTTTCTAGGTATAAAACCACCTGTAATTTAGTAAATGTAAACTAGAGCTGTTTAATGTCATACTGTGGAAAATTCCAGGCAGAGCAATGACATCTACAGAAACAAACAGGTGATGGACTCCAACCAAAAAGTTACACAGTACACCTTTAAATCGGACAGTTAAACTGCAAATTCTACCATAGAAATCTGACCTGTCCTCAAGCTCAGTTTTAAACTATAGGGATTCTTGAATGCTGTGATGTGAACGTAGCCTATTTGACAGTACATTACTATACACCCTGAAGACCTCCTCCTTCCTTTGTGTTATTACGACGTTGTGCTTAATCATCTATTACTCACCACCTCTGCCCTGCTGCTACAGATTCCAGGTTCATCAGTAGAGTGCACACACAGTCAGGATCAGTGGAGATGCAGTGATTAGATCTCATAAGAAAATTGGAGCTCCAAAGTCTGAGAATGTCGTCAGGTCTGTCAATTCCACATCTGCCGCCCACTGGTCTAATTTCCCCATTATGGCCACAGCGCTGTTGCCTGACGTCAAAGGCACAAAGCCAGTTTTTAGATCCGATAGTATCTTCAGAGAATGCTGTCAAGGTGGTAATAGTAGCCCTTTCAGCTAGTAGTTTTCTTGCCTTTCTATTACTAATTCATGATAGCCTGTGGACATTTTGAGATATAACATTTCTTGCAGATTCTATTAAGAAAAACAACACTTAATTTCGGAACAATCACTCAGCCTGTTATAAGAAATACTATATTGACTTATTGTTCAATATAATGAAAGCTGGAACAGTATATTTTGGGGCTCAGTATTTATTGTGGCTACTTTTTCTTTGCAAAATTATAGAGAGAATTTTTGTTGTAATATGCTCAGATTGGTGCTGTTAGTCACTTCTATGGCAAATTATTGGTTCATTCAGCTATTTATCTGTTGCAGCTCATGACTTTTAATTATGCTGTCTATTTAAAATTTGTTTATTGTGATTATTTATTATCATTATTGTTATTGTGTCAATGGCATAACTTAAATATAATAATTTATCACAGTATATCTTTGTACCAATACACCATGCTTCAAAATCAAAGCCTAAAAATTACTTTTGTCATTGACCTTTGACCCACAGGTTGGTGGTGTGATCCCAGCTCCCATCAGTAAACATGTTGTTTTATTAAATTGTATTATGTCAAGTAGGGCTATAAGATGTATCGTAATCCAATCAAAATTTGTCAGTTCTTAATCGAAAAACAAAATTATTAAAATTATTAGTCGACTGAAGACTTGCCTAAAAAAATCCATTCACGTAACAAAAAAATTATATGGTATGGCGCTCTTGTGTCACACTTTCAATTTGCATTTAAAGCTTGGGTTAGATGTCTGACGCCTTCTACTGGCAATGGCAAAAGTAATATCTCAAAACTTCAAAATAGAGGTATGGCTAAATGCTAATATGATGTTAACATAAAAATATAGTTGAACCAAATCTGAACACTGAAATTCCCAGAATAAGACTTAACTTCATCACTTTACTATTCCCAATACTTCCCTGTTTATGGTCTACCTGCCAACCCAGACACAACCATGGCACCTCATTAAACCTCCTACACCCACGTCCCCCCACCTCTTTCCCCCTCTTCCCCAGATCCTCCCCCTTGGCACTGCCCTTCTGATGGAGACCTCAAAGAAAGGCTGTAATTGCTCTGTGGTGATGTGTGCGTGGTATATTCCTGCTGTTTCAACAGTAATCCAATCGGTGCGCCATTGTTTGCAGTGTAAGGAGTTCTGAATTATGGTAGGGAAAAGGGGCATATAGATTCTCTCATTAACACAAAAAGCTCTGCATTGGATTGTAGGCTCTGTGACAGCTATTTTCCACATTTCACACCCTTTTGTTGGTCTCATCATTATTATATAAGTGCACAATTTGTAATACTTCTGTATGTGCAATGATTTATGAAAAAAAAAGTAAAATTTGACTGATTCTGTCTGATGACATGTCTCTCTCTGTGATTTTGATTACACCTCAGAAAGTCTGTATTGAACACAAGTGCTTAGATGTATTGTTTTATTGTTTTGACATTGTTCCCACATTCTTTTCAATGTATAGTTGAGCTGGGTGGTGGTTTTGCTGCTGCGGTGGAGATGGGTTGACAGTGAGGGGTAGGAGAGGAAGGAGTGCGTTTAAGAAAAACATAGAAGAGTGACTGAAGGTATCACAATATCAAATTCTTTTTCAAATTCTATTTCTTTTACAGTTATTGCGCCAAGAAACATCACAATTATTTTCAATTATTGACACCTTACAGTAAATTTCTTAATTCACGTTCATTCAGTTTACCCTTTGAGGTCGCTTTGGTGAAATTTGTCCTCTGCATTTAACCCATTTTTCAATGCCACTGAGGCGCAACCTGTTGGAGAAATGCGCACACAGCTCTGGGACCCCTCTCCAGATCTTGAGCTCGTCAAGTCTTGGTCAAGACTAACTTAGCTGGAGGATTTTACTATTGTGCATTTTTTTGGGTTGATGACAGAAAACCGAAGGAACCCCACCCAGACACAGAGAGAAACATGCAAACGCCACACAGAAAGGCCATGGGGGATCGAACCTGGAACCTTCTTGCTGTGAGGCGTAAGTGCTAGCCACTCAGTCACAGGGCCGTAGTTGTTGCCTCCTCTAATAAGTGACCAGCTTCATGTAATCACACTCTCTGAATAATAAATCTGATTTGCTTCATTTTAAATTCTCACAATTCAAGGTTCAAAGTTAAAAGTCAGATTTTTTTTGTCAAAAACCATAGGTACAGGTTGCACACACAGGATTTTAAATTGCAGCGCTCCCTAGGCCCACTGTGAACATTTAACATCTTATAAACAAGACAATAAACACAATGTGTGAAACATCACAAATACCCATAGCAAAAGTACAGTAGACTTGTATATAATACAAATAGGTAAAACACACAATGTGTAACATAATAAAGCTCAAATGGTGTAATTTAAGCAGCAGTGTCAGTGTCATTTAAGCAGCAGTGTCATTGGGGGAAGGAGGGCAGGGCATGGAGAGAGTTCAGCATCCTGACAGCTTGGTGGATGAAGCTGTCTTCCAGTCTGCTGGTCTTTGCCCTGAGGCTCCTCAGTCTCCTTCCTGATGGCAGCAAACTGAAGAGGCAGTTGGATGGGTGGGTGGGATCACCCGCAATGCAGAGGGCTTTGCGGGTGAGGCGGGTGCAGTAGATGTCCTACTGGGAAGGGAGAGAGACACCCACGATCCTCTCAGCTGCTCTCACTCTCTCACTACTTGATGTAGCTTTTTCCGGCAGGACACGGTGCAGGTGCCATACCACACAGTGATGCAGCTGGTGAGGATGCTCTCTATGGTGCCTCGGTAGAAGGTGCTCATGATGGGAACAGGGGCTCTGGCTCTCTTCAGCTTGCAGAGGAAGTAGAGTCGCTGTTGGGCTTTACTGGCCAGTGATGCAGTGTTCTTTGACCAGGAGAGATCCTCAGCGATATGCAACCCCAGGAACTTGGGGGGTTGGGGGCTGCTTACTCTCTCCACAGCAGCCCCGTTGATGGTGAGTGGGGCGTGCTGTGTGTGCTCTCCTGAAGTCTACGACAATCTCCTTTGTCTTCTCCACGTTCAGGGAGAGGTTGTTGTTACTACACCACTTGACCAGGCAGCTCACCTCGCTCCTATAGTGAGTCTCATTGTTGTTGCTGATGTGACCCAACACAGTTGTATCATCCGCAAACTTGATGAAGAGGTTGGACATGTGTGTCGGTGTGCCAGTACACATCCTTGGGGAGCCCCCATGTTCAGTGTGATGGTGCTGGAGGTGTTGCTGCAGACCCGTACTGCCTGTGGTCTTCCTGTTAGGAAATCCAGCAGCCAGTTGCACATCGAGGTGTTGATCCCCAGCTTGTCTAGTTTGAGTATGAGTTGCTGGGGGACGATTGTGTTAAATGCTGAACTGAAGTCAACAAACAGCATTCTAACATATGATTCTATGCAAATTGAAATGGGTCCAGGGTGGAGGGGAGAGATGTCTTGATGTGTTGCATGACTAGCCACTCGAAGCACTTCAGCACTGAGGATGGGGGTGAGCGCAACCAGACGGTAGTCGTTAAGGCAGGATAGAGACGACTTCTTCGGCACGGAGATGATAGTGGAGGTTTTGAGGCATGTGGTGACTACAGCCTGACTCAAAGATGTGTTGAAGATGTCTGTAAAGACCTCTGTGTGTTCCGCAGCACAGTCTCTCAGTACACGACCACAATTATATTTTTTTAGCGTTTAGGATTATATTGTTACCTAAATAATCAACATTATCAAACTGATTAATCTTGATATCCCTAGTAGGACCAACTTTGAAAATACAGTCTTCCTGGTCTTACATTTCAACCTCACAGAACACGTGTAGCATAACCTAAATTAGCTTAAATTTTCTTCTGCAACTCACATCTAATTTTTGAATAAACTTGGCCATCACAGGCGATGACTAGTCTCCGGGCCTCCTCTCTTCTCTCCAGCATTTCCGTCCTCCCACTTCTTCTCCTGAAAAACACTTTGTATCTCCAGATCCGCTAGCCTTTAAACCAACTTCCTCCCCTTTCTTTCTCAAGTGCCCTATTTAGCTCTGACTTGACCTCTCCTCTCCTCTCTGCAGGTACAACGCGCCAGCCTAAAGAAGGGGAAGTGCCGGGGGTGGACTACAACTTTGTGAGCGTTGAGCGGTTTATGGAACTGGAGCAAAGTGGGGCCCTGCTAGAGAGTGGAACGTATGAAGGTGAGAGACATGAGAACAGTGTTGTGCATCTACCAGACAGGTGCTTGGGGAAAACAGAATGAGAGCACAGATTTCACACAAGCTAGTTTGGGTATTTTTAAACACAATCTGCTTTATTTAGCCTTAGTTTGATCAGTTCAACCAAATTATTTGGGGGGGAATATAAGGATTTATTTGGACTACAGCAGAAAGGAGAAGACATAGGCTAACTTGGCTGGAGTTGTGGGTGTAAGTAGTGCTTTTAATCAACCTTTTAACTGATACTTCTGTAAATGCATCTTGTGAGTGCTGTTTGGGTCAAATGCATAGTCAGATCATACAGATACTATGCAGTTTTAAGAGCTTGGGGAAGGTCACTTCAGTTGGCTAATTGATGCACAGAGCATGTCTTGGCCAATAATTTACTTAGTCGACTACAGCCCTATTACTTCAGATTACAAATGTAATATGAACTTTAAGAATTGGCAAGATGCTTATTATTCTGACTCTTCATTTTGATTTTATAATGAATCATTACAAATCAGTTATCAATGTCAATATAAATTTCTATCTTTATTTTACAGAACAGTGTCTTGTACGTAACCCTATTGGCTTCTGGGTTTAAATGAAATTATCTAGTAAGGATAGTTTAAGACCCAAGGTCTTCATTCAAATACTGGAACAATTACTCTGCAAAAGTTAGTACATAAGTTCAATTTTTTTTTAAAGCTAAAAATCTACGAGATCAGCTGTATTGCGAGTTGCTATAATTTGTGTACTCTTCTAGATCAGGATTGATTCCATATGGTATATTGTAAAAGTATTTGTGTCAAATGATATTGATTGATATTGCCTACCTTTAAAAGGCATTTTGTTGGCTGAACCAAGGAACCAAGGAAGTAACTTCCAGAAACAAACTATTCTATGCAATCAGCAACATTGTCAAATGAGACCCATTTCGAAACAACTACAACATCAAAATCAGAGAAGGAATTAATGAGGGACATTTTTCCCCACATTATCATTTTGTATTCATATTCACTTTCATTTTCACTTTGAGTTGATTTAGGCCTAATTTGTTGTTTCTTGTGTTCCATGTTAATTGATTAATTTTAATTAATTAAAAATCTCATAGGTCTTTTAGCTATTGACTTACCCCTTATCCAAAGCATAATGATTTATTGATTAGTTTATTTTGGTCATTGGTATCTTTGGATATTATTCCAGAAACAGAAACTGTAACAGTAACATTTGACCTGCAGGAAGACCGAAAAGGTGTAGGTGTAACATTCATATATTCCACAACGCAACTGCATTCAGACTGAAACATTCTATCTATCTTAGTCTTCATCTATTTATTAGTTATTCTATTTATTAGTTATTCTAATAAATACATGAAAAATTTATCTATTTAATGTGCACTACAAATTCATTTACACATGAATGTGTAGTGCAAATTGAGCTGCAGTACCTCAGGCTCAGCCACCCAGAACGAGACAGCTTCCCCCAGTGGGCATAAGAGCGCAGTGCTGAGGGAAACATCCACTGTAAGCAAGTGGAAAGATATGAGCAGAACATGCAAACACGCAGTTTTTGAGCACACAGCTGAAAAACAAAAGGCTTTGGGCAAATGAAGCATACACCCCCATTTGCACATGGCTGACAGCAGCCAGCAGAGGCATACATGAGGCAGGCATGACTTGAGGTGGTGTTCCTCCAGATATGTACAGTGAAAGAGCAGATTATAGCCCACACCAGAGAGCCATGGAGTGTGGATGGTGATGGAATGCTAATTATTCAGAGGAGACATGTTATGCAAAATAGACAGCTTTTAGCCATATTATAATGTTGTTTCCCAGTTAAAGCATAGTATTTCTGTTTCATTCACACATGTTTAGGCAATCATGTTTAGAGAGAATTGAGTAAGAAGTGCGTGTGTGTTTACTCTCCATACTTATGTGGCCATACCGGCTTGTCAAAGCCTGATCCCGTCAGATTTCAGAAGCTAAGCACGGCTGGGCCTGATTAGTACTTGGATGGGAGAACACTGGGAAAATCACATGCCACAGTGGGGCACCAAAAACTGTCGTTGTGTCCTTAGGCAAGGCACTTCACCCACATTGCCTAGTATGAAAGTGGTGTGTAGTATAGTGTGTGTGTGAGTGATGGTGGTGGTCGAAGGAGATGATGGTGCAGATTGACAGCCTTGCTTCCGCTATGGCTACATTAGTAGTGTACCACCAACGAGTGTGGAGTGAATGAATAATGCTCTGTAAAGCATCTTTGAGTGTCCAGAAAAGTGCTATATAAAGTGTTGATTTGCTATAGTGCTGTAGGTTGCTTATCCAAGAATGTCTGTCCCTGACATTTGCTTTCTTATGCTTTTCTCCTGCAACAAAGTGCTTAGCAAAATGTATTTCTTTTGTCCACAAATGGCTGTTTGTATAATACACTATATGGTGTAATATGCCTTTTCCTGAACTATAGAGGTGAGGTATAGGCCCTTTAAAGGACTGTTGTTAATGAGAGTTTCTTTCATGCTAGACACTAAAAACATGTTGCATTGGATTATTCATTCTTGTTGATGGTTCGATTCTTTTGTTGCCACAGCTGCCCTGGGGCAGACATCTGATAAGGTAATACATATTATCATTATTTCTCATGAGGAAATTCATTCTGCCTCTGGGGCACCCTGTCAGGAGCAGTGAGCAGCTGTAGTACTGTTCTCAAGGACCTGTCTTCAGAACTTGCACTTGGCTTGGCCACGACTATTGTGTATGTTTTGGATTGATGGGAGAAACCGGAGTGCGCAAAGAAAAGGCACTTAGACATGGGGAGAAATATGCAGACTCTGCACAGTGCTATCCACTTAGCCACCGTGCTACCACCTTGTACTACTGAACCCTTCAACCAACATGTGCACTCATTACAAGTGCTATAAGGAGATAAAGTATAGTGGGACATTACGGTGACACGATGGTGACACATTATGTGGGCACACTGAAGATAAGTGCTCGTGTTGTTTGTAATGTCAAGATACTCGTTTATGGGTGTTTATGTGATGTTCAACACAGCATAGAAAGTCTTCTGTAATAGAAATGGTAGATGGCCCAAATGTGTAGGCACTTGTTATCATGTGCACTTAATCATATTAATCTGCCCTAGCAGCATAACTTCATGATTGAACATAATGGCCAATTACCTGTACATGTTCCACTTAAACAAACATTTGGAGACCCCCTGGAACATGCCTACTATGTATTTCAAAGTGCGCCTGCTGCATCATTAGGCAGCTAAGTTTTCTTCTACTTCCAAAACAGTCATTTGTTTTAAAAAGGACAGACTCTTGTCCCTCAGAGACATGTTTATTCTGCCAGTGTTCTTTCTGCAGTGTTTTGGTGATTTTGAGACACTGTTCCTCCCTGCTTATGCCATCATAATATTAGTGAGCGATGATGAGATGTGGTAAAAAAAAAAAGTAGTATTTATAATCTGACAGCTTTCTGTATACATTATGGCCTCACTAGATGTCTTAGGTGTCAGCAGCATAGCATGTTTGTGCATTTAGATATTGAGAGGAAGTAAAAACCTTGTTTTTGTTCTTGCTAGCATTAGCAAAAGGTTACATAGCAGGGCTCTCAAGTCTCATGCTTTATGCCACACATGGTATTTCTCACGCTGAATTTAGTTATGCAATTCAAGCGCAGCGCACAGCGGTTCTGTGCCCAGAAAAATCATTGACTCGCACCCCCACCCCCCACCGCTCCTCGGGAATTACGCAGTCTCACGCACAACCCCCGCTCAAAACTTGATATTCTTACAATTGCTACTTGTGTGTATTTTTAAGTCAGTGCACATATTGTACACATATTATAAAAGCCACCATTTAACAGGCATATTGTCAGTTATATTGTTTAAAATTTTCTCTTTTGTATAGTGATGACATTTTTGGCCATATCCAGGCACCTCGCATCCCCCTCCCAGTAAAACACATAGCTCTAACCTCTAACCAGAAACTCAGACTCACTAAACACCTTCAAAAAACTGCTCAAAATACACCTCTTCCTCACAGCCTACAGCCCCCACACATGACTGCTCCTCACTGTTACTGTTTTGTCTGTCCTGTCCTTGTTTTAGTGTTACCATGAAAAGCGCTATATAAATCTGATGTATTTTTATTATTATATGCTCTGTTCCCTCTCTTTCCTCCCTTCAGATAACTTTTACGGGACACCCAAACCTCCAGCGGAGCCTTCCCCCGCGGCCCCTCCCCTGAATGTGAGTGAGGCCCTGTTACCCGGAGCCCGGCCCAGTGCCCAGGGCAAGAGGAAGAGGAACCAGTCCGTCAGCAACATGGAGCAGCGTGCCAGCCTAGAGCCACCCGAGGAGGAAGAGGAGGAGAGCCCGGTCGTCAACGGTAACGGGGTGGCCATCACTCCAGGTAAGCCACAGGGATATGTCAAGAAGTACACACAAAATGGGTATAGACATAGGTTGCATATTGTCTACAAGATAAATAATAGTTGTTATGAAGGTATGGAAATATGAAGAAAAATGTCTGTATTAACAAAACTGTCTGCAACATGAACAAAAAAATAAATAATAACCATGTAACCTTTCAAAACAAGGCTGAACGTTGATGTTTGCACTTTTGTATTACTAGTCGACTAATCAAAAAAATCATTGCTGGCAAATGGTGACTACTAAAATAATTATTTGCAGCCCTAGTTGAAGCACAAACAAGTATCTTCTGTTAACTTTTAGTTGTTTTCTGATAAATATTGTTATTGAGAATTTTCCCCAACTTCTGATGTCAGTATCACCCACCCTTAACTTAAACACACCAAAACAGACAGAAAAATCAACAGTCAAGTAGATAAATATAGACCAGTCAGGATATTATTAGAACAAGACTTATTTTAAGTATTCTGTTATTACAACTACAGTGGTTTTGCAAAACTGTACAGAATTTGTGATTTGATCTAACAAAGTTTTTATGTCTGTATTGGGCTCAACAATAACTTCTAATTGGAGGTGGTGGTAATTAGAAGGGTGCTTGTGCTTGGTAAGTTGAATTTAGACAAGTGGGTTAAAAACAAATATACTTTTTTTTCATTATCAAAACAATGATAATTTGTAGTCCAATAGAAATGTGCTAAATGGTGTCTGTAAATGTTTTGGTTAAGATTTAAGTATCACACAAATATGAATGAACTAACCAACGCAACAGAAATTTCACTTCAACCTTTTTTTTCTTTTCTGATTGGCCTTATTTCAACCTTTTGATTGTGTCTTAGTTATTTTAGGCAATTCTACCAATACTCACATTTGACATACCTTAAAAATCTGTAAGATCTTGCATATTGCATGTTTTTTGGAATGAGAAAGATTTTGAGCAGATGTTAGCTGTAACTAATGACTGAAGTATTTCTATGGAAACAGAGTGTCTCACTGCAGGTATATGAGAGCGGAGCATCAATATCCTCTGGTGATGTTTTTACTCCACATTTCCATCTACTAAATGAGACACAACACCAGCCCTGTCTTGACGATTTATTCTTCCACATTATTTGAAGTGTAAAGACTGAGCGTTGCTGTAAAGATACCCATGTGCGATCATTTAATGCAGTCTCCTCCTCAGAGTGATTGAGTAAAGCTAGGAAACACGCAGGAGTCGGAGTAATGGTTGTTTTGATTATTCTTGGAAGTAGAGATAAATCTGACACATAAAGGTGCAGTGGTTCTGTATTGGGATAGATACTAGTGACCAAATATCATAATGAAGAAAGGTAACTGTTTAAATGAGGTTTGGTAGAGGGGAACTGTTATGTTAGCTGAACAAAATAGGTTCTATTCTGATTGATACATGGCTCAGTAATATCACTGAATATTTATGCATCTCTTAATAAGTACTACACTTTTAATAATCTGAACAAAGCATGAACAAAGACTTAACAAATTGTTTATTGAGAATTGTTCAGACTTAGTAACTACTTCATCAATACGCACGACCCCTTAATTAAAAGCACAGTACCTGATTTTTACGATCTTTAAACTAAACTTTAAACATGCAGTGTTTGTAGTGGTCCTCACTTATGTTATGTATTCCAATCATCCTAATTATTGTGAGTGACAGTAAAAGCTTTATAATTATATTCAGATAAAATATAGCTTTCTTATTTTGACCTCAAGAGCAGCTTATACAATTTATCTGTACAGGGGCAAAATTTATTTTGCTCAAATATATGGGAAAAAATGTTGTACAGGCTCTTTAAGTCTAAATCATGCTTTATAAACTATTTGTTTATTATGAATGTCTCTTTTCACGCTATTATTAAGGGTAATTATGAAGTGGTTAGCATTTCTTGTAAATAGACTATCTCCATCTTTATTTTTTGTTTTGATTGTATGCCTACTTTTTCTTACCATTTGTACTTTTATTAAGACATGTCTTAAAGGTGAATCACCTAATCGTTTAAGTGGCATACATTCAGGCTACATACTAGTACGATATGTATGATAGTACACATAGAATCACATGTCACATACTTTTCCATTTATTTGTCCCTCTCGAAGATATGACAGATGGACCACTTTTACCTGTTTAACATCCTGGTAATTTAGAGCCATCTCTGTGCTAACTACACCCTGGTTTGTCATTATCAGTCACATTAATCCACTCCACTAGGGTGAATGTGCATTAGCTTCACCCCCTGCACCCACCACTCCCCTTACCCCACCGCACAGGGGCACCTTGGCTCCTCCATCATGGCCATCCGGAGTCTCGTTTTGGTTGGTGTTCCCGTGTCTGCGTCCTTTGTCCCTCCGTCCTCTGGCTTTTTGGCTTTTTGCATTCTATTATTACCCCCCTCTCTCACTCTCCTGACCTCCATGTCTCTGTGGTGCTGTTATGCTCACCCGTTCTTTTGTCTGTCTGGATCGCATCGGTTTAGTTATTTTTGAGTGCACATTTTTCCATATACTATAAAAGCTTGGAGGCATTTTTAGAATTGCTGTTTAGAGAATAAAGCTAGGCCTATAAGATGACACAGGAAAAGTCATGTTGTGTGATGTGGCAACGCGTTTTTGGTTGTCTTCTGTTGCATGTGTTTCTGCTTTTCCCTAGGTTTTTGACTCATCCTGTGACCTTTGAACCCTGTCACTCTATATTTGTCCATTTCTGACATTGCTATTTTTTTTCCCCCTCTTCCGGCTCACTATCCTCAATCTCTTATTAGTTAACACTGCAGAAAAAATTTAAGCTTAAGTTAAAATTACTTGATAATTACTTGATAATAGAAAATGAGTCTTGGTGAAATTTAGCTGTTTGTATTATCAGGTTTCAAGGTAATTAAGCCTAACAAAAATATCTAGGTCAGTACTGCAATCCCAGCTGGGACCGGTGCATACTGATGTTTCCTTAGGCAAGACCCACCTGGTCTATAATGTTGGACTGTAATAATAATAATAATAATAATAATAATAATAATAATAATAATAATAATAATAATAATAATAATAATAATAATAATAATAATTATAATACATCAGACTTATATAGCACTTTTTTGGACACACTTATACAAAATAGGAAGTAACACTGTAGAAAACTGGGGGAATCGTGGGGGGAATGCCAGCTTGAACAGGTGAGTTTTTAGTAGTGATTTACTGCAGTGAGTCTGAGTTCCTGATGAATTTTGGGAGAAAGTTCCAGAGCAAAGGGGCGGCAGCAGCGAAGGCTCGGTCCCCCAAGATCTGGTGCTTTGTCCTAATGAGGGGAGTGAGGAGGTTGTGTCGGCTGATCTGAGGCGGCGGGTGGGACAGTGCTCACAGAGGAGGTCAGTGAGAAGGGAGGGGCCATTTTATGGAGGGACTTGTACATGATGAAGAGGACTTTGTATTGAATGCGGTATTGCATGGGGAGCCAGTGGAGTTGCTTGAGGACAGGAGTGATGTGGTCTCTGGAGCGGGTGTAGTGAGGAGGCGGGCGGCAGAGTTTTGGATGTTTTGCAGTTTTTGAAGGTGGGTGGAGGGGAGACCGTACAGAAGGCTATGTCAATAGTCGAGTCTGGAGGAGATAAAGGATTTCTGCAGTGGGCTGAGAGAGGGAGGGGCAAAGACAAGCAATGTTGCGGAAATGGAAAAAAGATGTTTTGGTGATGTAGGCTCTGAATGAGAGGGTAAGGTCCATGATAACACAGAGGGGGGGGGGGGGGGGGGTAACAGTGTGGCCGTCGATGAAGAGGGAGAGGGAGTGTGGCCATTGATGAAGAGGGAGATGTTCTGAGCAGAGGGGAGGAGAGCTTTGGGTCCAGTGATAAGCAGTTCTGTTTTATTGCTGTTAAGTTTGAGGAAGTTGTGGTCCATCCAGATTTTAATGTCAGACAGGCAGTTTGTAATGGTGGAGAGAATGACTGGGGTGATGGATTTGATGGAGATGTAAACCTGAGTGTCATCGGTGTAACAGTGGATATGGAGTCAATGGTGATGGATGATGTGGCCAAAGGAAGCATGTAGATGATGAAGAGGAGGGGGATGAGCCCCAAACCTTGGGGAACACCAGTGGTGACAGGGGAGGAGTGAGATTTTGCAGTTATTTATGGAGAAGTAGTAGTGACTGACAGAGAGGTAGCAGGAGAACCAGGAGAGTGCAGTGCCAATGCACTGTAGACAGTGGAGGAGGATGGTGTGGTCGATGGTGTCAAATGCTGTGCTGAGGTCGAGGAGGAGGAGAATGGAGAGGGAACCAGACTCTGCTGCGAGGAGGTTGGTGACTTTGAGGAGGGCTGTTTCAGTGCTGTGATGGGGGCAGACACCAGATTGAAAAGTGGTGCGTTTCAGTTAGGACTGGGCAATATGGCAAAAATATTGAGATATAAATTCCCCAATAAACGAGACAGACTTTTAGTATGGGTAATTTAATAATAATTTAAAAGAAAAACTCCAAATACAGAACTGGCTGTAGACATCTTCATTAAAAAGACCCAAGTCATTGATTTTTAAAATGACCTAATCTCAACCTTGATTAAAACTTGATTAATTTCAGAGCCCTCAGTGATTTTTGGTGGTGGAATGGTGCACTTGATTAGCCGTCTATCCCAGGCAGCTGTGGCTACAGAAATAGCTTATTATTTCAGAGTGCGAAGTTTCTCTAGTATAGTGTTTGCTATAGTGTTTGCTATAAGCTTTGAGAGATGTGCCAATCGGCGCCATCGGCCCCTCCAACCACCACCATCACTCACACACACACACCACTTTCATACTAGGCAATGTGTGTTAGGTCTTGCCTAAGGACACTGCAATGTCCCACTGTGGCACCTGGAATTTCCAGCTGTCTCTGATCCAAGTACTAACCAGGCCCGGTCTTGCTTAGCTTCTGAGATCTGATGAGATCAGGTATGTTTTGAAATAAGTCTGCAACAACCCTCATTAGAGCTGTGATATATTGCAATTGAATCAAAATTGCAATTTGAGTTGGCACTTTTATCAAATTGCAAAGACTGGAATTATTTCGATAAAAGACTGCAAAAAACAAAGCATCCTGTATTTTATAGAGAAAACCTGTTGTACCTGTACTTTAGATGTTTGGAAATGTATGCCATTCTTGTATTGATTTATAATTTTATATTTCAGTTCTCTCAAATGTTAAAGCTCCTGGAGTTGTGACAATGTGATCTTTGAACAGAATTTTTTAACTTTTTAAACATACAGTATATTTTTAACTTTTTAAACATATATTCCAAATCTTATCACAATACTTCAGAAAAAGTGCAGTTAGATCCCCTCCCCCAAATTGTCAGCCTTATTATTGATGTTAAAATTACAGTATGATTATCTGGTCCTCTCTTGGGGGTTGGGGCTCTGACTCATTGTGCATGGGGTGTGCTGTGCATCCATGTCAACTTATGAGTGGTATTTTGTGAGGATAACACTGCCAAATGTTTTCATTTTCTTTTTTCTTTTCTGCAGAGTCCAGTGAGCATGAGGACAAGAGCACAGATGCCTCTGGGGAGGTACCAGTGGAGGGGTCCAGCCAGCTCCCAGCCTGCTCTGAGCCCGCTGCTGAGGGAGAGGAGGAGCCCAAGTCACCCTCCAAGTCCCCCGCCAAAGTGCCCGATGCTAATGAGGAGGAGCTGGGGCCACTGCCGGACAACTGGGAGATGGCCTACACGGAGAAGGGAGAGGTCTACTTCATAGAGTAAGTGGTGGTGCCAAAACCTCAGATGGGATGATACTGTTTGGGTAAGGCCAATTACCCAACAGCAATGCTACAAACCTGATTTATGTTTTGGTTCATTATTGCACCATTTAATCCAGTGTGAGAATTAACACCTAAACCCTGCCTAAAACCACAGTTCAACTAGAATTCCTAAACTGGGCAGTCCCTCGAGGACTAAAGAAAAGATTGATCTGGAGATATGAGTAGCGGTGTGATTGATTTAACAGGTAGCAACATTCAAACTCCGCCCATGCAGCCATGTGTTTGTAATTGGAAATACTGAGCTGTAATAAGGGCAGTCATGCGTGATGTGATATAGTAGAAATTTACAAAAAATTGTCTAAAACAAATGAAAATTGCTTCCACAATACATTTTTTGGAAGAAACAGAAAATACATTTTTCCAATGTTTTTGAACTCTGCTCTAATCCAAATGCTTTTGCTGACAGTGGATTGTTGTTTAAAAAGACTCAAGCTGATGATTAACGATTAGAAGTGACTGAATCATGATCTTAATCAAAATTGTATTAATTGCCCTGCCCCATCCACCACCTTTTAATGCTAAAATGCTACTTTTTCACATTGCCACAGCTACAATCCATAAACCATCCATCCATCCATTTTCTTCCGCTTATCCGGGGCCGGGTCGCGGGGGCAACAGTCTAAGCAGGGACCTCCAGACTTCCCTCACCCCGGACACTTCCTCCAGCTCCTCCGGGGGGACCCCAAGGCGCTCCCAGGCCAGCCGGGAGACATTAAATTTAAATTCAGTGATATACTGGATGCTATATGGCCTTTTTATCATGTTCCGTTAGACCATATACATCATATTACAGTGGTACCTCACCTTACGAAATTAATTCGTTCCAGAAGTGGTTTCGTAACGTGAATTTTTCGTAAGTTGAGTAGCTATTTCAATGGAAAAGGCCTGATTCGTTCCAAGTTTTTTTTTTATAGTGTAACATTTTTTTTATAGTGTAACACTGTGTCCTGTGTAGAGACTGTGTAGACCCAGGACTAAACGTGGACTATGCCAGTCTAGACCAAGGTCTAAACCTGGACTGGACCAGGTCTAGACCTGGACTAAACCAGGACTGGACCAGGACTAAACCTGGACTAAACCAGGTGGATTAATGCGCCGCGTGCGGGTCTATTTCCTGGTTTCGTTTCGAGTCACGGCTGAGGCGAGCAGCGAGGAGGGGAGGGGATGTGCCTCGGGACCGCACGCAGTCTGAGCTCATGAAGGAACGCATGCAAGAGCCGCGGTGGTCTAATCCTGGTTTAGACCTGGTTCAGACCTGGTTTAGACCTGGTTTAGACCTGGCACGATTTGAGCACGGGTCTAGTGCTCGCGCCCCGCGCCGGGTCATGCTGCGCTATCACACACGTGTCCGCGCGCACACTGACCGCCCTCCCCCTTCCCCCCACGCTTCACTATTAATACATTTTGTTGAAAATCTATGAAAGTTTGAGTGTTTAAACGAGAGAGAAATGTGACAAAAGTTTAAATCCAGTCTGAGAAAAGCGTATAATGTGTGTGGCTGAGCACGCATTATTTGAATTTTTGAGATTTCGCATTTCGTAACTTGAATTTTCTTTCATATCTAGAGAGCAAAATTTAACGTGAAGGCGTTTCGTAACTTGAAATTTTCGTTTGTTGGGTCTTTCGTAAGGTGAGGTACCACTGTATATCATCTTTCTCTGTTCATAAGAGCTTTGAGCACTGGGGTCCCTTTTGCCTCCACAGTTTGATGGCTGTAATAGACATGGTTGTACTGTACACACAGACATCATGTTTTCACAGAGTGGTACATTACAGGTCAGGGGGTGACTATACTGTTTGATCCCCTGGCAATGACCTGCTTCTACTGTGGCCCAACAATACAGTGGCTGATGCGGTGCAGCAGGAGCAAATTGTTAGGAACTGAATTTCAATTTAAACAGTAAATTAATTAACTATATCGCTAAGCTTTTGGTTTGTATTGCACCACAGTCTACTTGAGTTAGCTGCAATGTGAAATTATAGGAGCCATTGTAAACAGTTTTATTATAGTTGAATACAAGCTGCTGATTTAAAATGCCACATTTAAATTGAATGCCTACATAGTAACCATTGCACACTAACCTCAGTGCCACAGTTCATAAAAAGCTCATTAGACAAGACAAATAACATTAGGCTGGGTGTGGGGTGATTAGTTCTACTACATATTAAAGTTGTCACAATATTAACATTAAAAACTCGATCTTGATAGTAAGGAAGAGACTCAATACTCAATACAGATTCTGAATCACAATAATAAAAAAAACACTTTATTTAGACTTTATTTAGAATGTCATTTTCAACATTAAAACATAGTTCTTTCTTTTATATTACCATGTAGCCTTATATACAGTCATCCAGGTACAGTGGTACCTCACCTTACGAAAGACCCAACAAACGAAAATTCCAAGTTACGAAACGCCTTCACGTTATATTTTGTTCTCTAGATACAAAAGAAAATTCAAGTTACGAAACGCGAAATCTCAAAAATTCAAATAATGCGCACTCAGATGCGCGCTCAGCCACACACATTATACGCTTTTCTCAGACTGGATTTAAACTTTTCTCACATTTGTCTCTCGTTTAAACACTCAAACTTTCATAGATTTTCAACAAAATGTATTAATAGTGAAGCGTGGGGGGAAGGGGGAGGGCGGAGAAGTGTGCGCGCGGACACGTGTGTGATAGCGTAGCATGACCCGGCGTGGGGCTGCGAGCACGAGACCCATGCTCAAACCATGCCTCCTCTAGACCAGGTCTAAACCAGGTCTAAACCAGGATTAAACCACCGTAACTCTTGCATGCGTTTGTTCATGCGCTCAGACTGCGTGCGGTCCCGAGGGGAGGCACATCCCCTCCCCTCCTCGCTGCTAATAGACCCGCACGCGTTGGTTTAATCCTGGTTTAGACCTGGTCTAGAGGAGGCACGGTTTGAGCATGGGTCTCGTGCTTGCAGCCCCGCGCCGGGTCATGCTGCGCTATCACACATGTGTCCGCGCGCATGCTTCTCTGCCTTCCCCCTTACCCCCACGCACGCAGTCACTGCTCGCCTCAGCCGTGACTCGTGAGGTACACCGGTGCTGCTGCTAATAGCAGAGCTAGCACGAAACCAGGAAATAGACCCGCACGCGGCGCTTTAATCCACCTGGTCTAGTCTAGGGGTGGGTATTGGCAAAGAAGTCACGATTCAATTCGAATCACGATTCATATGCCACGATGCGATACTATCACGATGCATCACGATACTTGAATGATTGCGATGCATTGCAATATATTCGATATACTTCAGTGAAAATGTACCCAAAAAAAGACGATAACTTAAATATCAGTGACTGTGTATCTGGGTAGTGTCTTCAATTGATACATAACTCTGAGCAACTCAATTCATAACTAAATTTATTGAATAACAAAAACAAATAAACCAAACCAATAACAAAAAAAGTGCATAGGATTTTTTCTAAAACAAAAAATGATGTTCAAACATTTGCCATTTTGGAGGTAGCTACCATCATAACAAACCCTTGGCGGCACGGTAGCTGAGTGGCTAGCGCTCTTGCTTCACAGCAAGAAGGTTCCGGGTTCGATCCCCGGGTCGCCTGGGCCTTTCTGTGTGTGTTCTGTGTGGAGTTTGCATGCATGGTCTGGGTTCGATCCCCGGGTCGCCTGGGCCTTTCTGTGTGGAGTTTGCATGTTCTCCCCGTGTCTGGATGGGTTTTCTCCGGGCACTCCGGTTTCCCCCACCAACCCAAAACATGCACCATAGGTACTCCAGCTTAGGTCCTGACCAAACCGAAGCAAGAAGATCATGGAGATGGTCCCCGGGCGCCCTAATGTGTGCTGCCCACTGCTCCTAAAATATATATATATATATAATATATATATATATATAGGATGGGTTAAAATGCAGAGAAGAATTTCTCCAGTGGGAGATCAATAAAGTTCACTTCTTCTTCTTCCTTTCACAAAGAAAAAAGTGCATAGGATTAATATTTAAAAAAACAACTAATAATTAATGTATTTATTTATTAATCATTAATTAATTAATAATTAATTAATAAGAATCGATTTTTGGCATCAAGAATTGATGCAGTATATTGTGAAACTTAGTATCGCGATGCATTGTCATGACGATTATTTTGCACACCCCTAATCTAGTCCTTGTTTAGTCCAGGTCTAGACTTGGTCCAGTCCTAGTTTAGTCCAGGTTTAGTCCTGGTCCAGTCCAGGTTTAGACCTTGGTCTAGACCTGGTATAGTCCACGTTTAGTCCTGGGTCTACAGTCTCTTAGCCAATCAGGACGCAGAACACAATGTTACACTATAAAAAATGTTTTTACACTATAAAAAAAAAAAAACTTGGAATGGGGCCTTGGAACGAATCAGGCTTTTTCCATTGAAATAGCTACTCAACTTACGAAAAATTCACGTCACGAAACCACTTCTGGAACGATTTAATTTTGTAAGGTGAGGTACCACTGTATGTTAAATAGTGGTCCAGTGGCATTTACTTGTCTTTGTGGTCTAATACTTGTTTTGATACAGCTCAAGATCATTCTAAAGTTATTCTGGACATTCTTATTCCAAATCAGTACTGACAGTTTTCATAGGTTTGTTTATGGGTATGAATATTTATCTATAAAATTTAATTATAAAATGTATCACCATTTACTTCCACCATTACACATTTTAAGCTACATAACACTTATATTTAAGTTGTACCTACCTTGTACTTTGTCAGCTTTATCTTACAGTACATTTTCACCCTAGTTTCCCCAAGTGAGCTTCATGAGTATACACCACATTTACATGAGCTTTAAATATTTGCCTTTTTAGGGTGTATTCACACCTGCCTTGTTTGGTTTGTTTAAGACGAACCAGAATTCGTTTGTTCCTTTGATTTGGGCCTTTTGGGCTGGTGTGAATGAAAACCAAAAATCTCGATCCGGAGCAAACAAGCGACCCGAGACCGATCAAAAAGCTCGGCACAGTACCGTTTGAACCCTGGTGCGGTTTGTTTGAGGTGAAAATGAAAACTGGACTCGATCCGACACAGTTGGGTTTTTGTACTTAACAAGCTCCCGTCATATATCGAGCATTATGGGAAACCGAGGCTTACCAGACACCAGAGAATCTGCAACCGTTCAGCGAGGAGGATAGGCTATGTTTTGTGTGAAGAGCCTGAAGAGTCACAACTTGATGTGCGCACATGAGCGCTGTCCTCCGTAGCTGTCTTTCTCTGTGTCTTCGTCATTTGGAAATTGATTGTACAATAGTGTAAACCTCACGATGCTGCTCAGCCATTTGTGCGAACTGTAAAATCTGTGCAAACCATATCGCTATGACTACATTGAAAAGAGCACGCAATGCCATGATTCTCCTCCTTCACTTGTTTGGACATGGTGCTTTGACACTGCACACGTGGTTTTATTTACAGATGTTGGTCCACTTACAAAAAAAGGACAGTGTGAAAGCGAACCGCACCAAAATAAAAATAAAAAAAATTTAAAATTTGGTCCGCCCCAAAGCAAGTGAACTATCGGACTTTCCTGGTGTGAATACGCCCTTAGATCCTTAAACTCTGCAGCTACTCTATAAATGTCTAACTCTATATGCTACATAACTTATACTTCTAATCACACTTGCTAGTCTGGCACTTCCTCCCTGTAGTGATACATGCTCACCTTTTGCCCTCTCCCATCACAGGGGCAATTAGCGCTGCTGACTAATTAGCAGATTAATGATTAGTGAGTTTACCTTAGAAATCCTCTTGTTTCTGCCCTACTCAGGTCACTGGCAATTTATCTTTTCCCCATGTTAACCTCTTGTTTTTTTTTTTTTTCCTGTTTAGTCACAACACCAAAACGACGTCATGGCTAGACCCTCGGCTGGCTAAGAAGGCGAAGCCCCCCGAAGAATGCAGGGAGGACGGTGAGTGCACACTGCCGGGGCTGGTTGGGTAATCGTGTTGTTTTGTGTCAGTTCCAGGTTTGGTTTTAGCACCTGTGGGAGGGCTGCATTTCCGCCTTCCTACATTGGTCTGCCCATGACTCATTGTTCTACTGTTTTTTCTTCAGTTTTTCATATTACTGTTTGTTTAGAGGGAGAATTAAATGTCAGAGCTAATTATTATATCACCTACTCCTGATAATATCAGCAGTGAATTTGACACTTTTGTTTTATTGCATTGTGTCAATGTGACCTGCTTATTCATTTTAAAACAGGGTAATTCAATGCACGATTGAATACCTGTTTAGTGTCAGTTTATTATTTATTTAGGTTATTGTTTTGGACTGTAGGAGGGCAGCTCTGCAAACACAATGTGTGAAATGAATGTAAAGTATAGCATTAGTGTCTCAGCTGTGTGGGTGAATGTCGAGGTTTGTTTTAGTATCATAAATAATAGTGCCTTAAGTTCATTTCCCTGGGCAGTTGTGAGGATAGAAATGTTTTATAGCATGATTTTCAATCTATATCTTTGTTGCCCAATGACATACTTACATAAATAGGTAACAAATGTCCTTCATCCATTCTTCCATTCCTCCCTTAACATTATATGGCAAAAGGAGAAATTCAGTTTTCCAACTGGACAAAAGTTTATTTGGTCGAATACATTTCGCAGCTCATATAAGCTGCTTCTTCAGTTCTGGTTCTTATTCAACTTAATAAACTTTTGTCCAGTTGACAATTGAATTTCTCCTTTTGCCATGAATTCTACCTGGACGACTGAGGGATTCTACACATATTATATATTTATATATATATATTTTCTACATTTTACCAGCAAAGTTTTATCCTACATTAAGTCTAACATGAGTCTATACAGTATTTTGTGATAGGCAGGGTACAAGACAGTAGGAGTAGCCAGTAGGGTTGTCAAAAGTATTGAAAATCACACTAATCGATTCTAGTATCAAAACTAGATAGACATTTAAGCATTATTGATACTAAAAAAGTCACACAGGACAGAAATAAACTTTTCTTTAATAGCTTGAGAATGATCTTGAGTGTTTTTTATTATTATCGTGGTATTGGAGTCAGTAGTATCGAGCAGTATCAGAGTATTGAGCCTCTTCCTTAGTAGCATTATTGAGTTTGCAATTTTAGTATTGTGACAAACCTAGTAAGCAGTAATTGTAATTCTGATAAGATGAAGAGATTTGACATTGCACACTGTGTCCAATCACTTGGCATACCCTTTACCAGAAACGTCACATAATGCAGTTTTAATATTAACAAATCATCCAACAGGAGCAATTATACGATGCAGAACTCTCAACTTTACCCCATGTTCTACTTTCTGGTTTGCTAACTGGGAACGGTAGTTTTGTTTTGCCACTGCCTGCCTTAGATTGGGTACAGGTTGTTACTCAGAGGTGTTCCAATCAGATGTGTACAGTCCCCTGCTGTTGTCCCAGCCCTCACTCACAGAATTAGTGATGTGACTCTCTGGCACCACTTTAAATCAATACCTCCTCTGCCTTCTCTTCCTCTCGTCTCCCTCTCCTCTCCTCCTCACTCCCTCCTTCATCCTGCTCAGTAAAAGGGCCCAAATGTGACAGGAATCCCAATCACCGTGCTCCTCTCACTCCTCCTTCTCTCCCGCACACACACCCTTTACTGTTGGTGGGTTGGCCAATATGGCGGCTGTGGTGCATGTTTCATCCCGGACAGCACTGCACAGATTGGGTTACACAATCATAATGAATAAGGTAATGGTTCAAATCAATATTGTCATTTAAATAGTTAGCAAATCACAAATTGAATGTTTCCTATGCTGTCTGCATGGGGTCATATTTATATTCAAAATTGGCTTAAACCTCCACAAACATGTTCTGAATGTATTGAAAATATGATCGCATACAATCCAGAAAAAAACAATATTATTCTAAAATCATTCAACCATAATAGGTCAAATGAGGTTATTGTCATAGAAAGGCCATGTCTGACTTCTGATTCAAACATAATTAGTATAGCTAATCGCAACAATTTGAATATATTATTTTAACGCTACTTAAAGGGACAGTGTGTAGGATTCGTGGCGCATAGGTGGTGTAGGTACCATGCACTTCCTCTTTTGGCTACGGCAGACCTCGAGGGTCACCCGGGCGCGTTGTAGCGCCGAAAGCTCGCGTGCCCGCGCACGAATCGCGCGCCGCTGTATATACGGTTCCCCGTTCACTTTTTTTTTTTTTTTTTCGCATGAAAACACACAATCCCGATCATGATTCATGACAATCTACACATCAAATGAAACCTTACAGTCTCCTCTTTTTGACTATGCAATTCATTTCCCTGCAAAACAATCACTCCCTGAGCACATTGGGCTTTTATACAGAAAAGCACAAAACGAGGTTAGCTTACCTTTGAAGGCTCTGCACAGGTCAAACTCTGTATTTCACCATAAACTTGGCCTCAATCTGTCCATAAGGATCCAGCGAATAAAATCCAGTAAAACAATTTAGTCCAAAATACGTCTTAGATCCATTACAAGTGTGATACAGCAGCATGCTTCTTTACACGAGGCTCCCCCCTTCCCCCCTCCCCTTCCCCTTCTCTCCTTCTCTCCTCCGCTCCCAAATGCAGCGCGGCTAAGCAGCTGTTAGCAGGAGCCGAGGCGAAGGATGAGCCCAAATGTCCTTCTGCGGCTCTCGTATTCAAAATGGCTGCCTCTATATGGGGAAGATCCCCCTTTTATGTGACTATATCTAAGTCCAAAAGAATACTTTGATTTCATGATGGAAGTGAAAAGGCTTGGAAAACAATGTATTTTTGAATGGGTATCTTCAATTTATGTAATTAACAGGTAAAAATCTTACACACTGTCCCTTTAAAACTACTTTGCTTTTCCATTCACTTTTTAATAATATAACCAAGGCATTTAAGGTAACACATTTAAGCAGCTTTGTTAAGTTTAAATGAATATAAAACCCAGTAATCACACATAATTGCTTTCTAAAATGGTTAATTCTATTGAGAAAATAAGCAGCGGCAGCCTAGCACATGGTACAATTAGTCTCCTCTCCATGTCCTTAATGCAGTGTACCGACTCCATAATTTGTGTGGACTAGACATTGGCAGTGCTGAAGGAAAGGAGAGGCTGAGGAGGCTGGGGGTTCTGCTGCTGCATTAGAAATGGAGAGGAGGAGAAGTCAGGGAGCTAGAGTCCATTTATATGAATGACATGAGAGGTGAGAGAGGATTTATAGTAGATTGAAATTGGCTGCTATGGCAGGAAATAAGAATAAAAAGATACAGTCTGAGAGCCTTGAATTATTAGTAATATTACATAGATTAGCTCAAAATCTCTGTATACTGTAATTGAGTGATATCTGCCTGTTGTTTATGTTAATGCTAACATATAGATCTCATTAGGGCATGCTGATTTCCTTGTCCAAAGACACAAAAGTGGACTTGGTAGCCTACTGTTAATATTTGTATTTATTTATTTTTAAGTAATTGGTATGGTATTTATGGAAATGTTTGTATAGTAATATTAGTATTATTTAGGTTAAAGTTTTAGAGATAATATTAATTGGTGTACCACAGTGCATGTATTTCAATGTACCACTACCATAAACCCAGTACTGTTAAAGTTCTTGTACTAAAAATATTAATAATAAGTAATTTATATCAGTTTATTTTGAAATAATATGTATTCGAAGACATATATCTATTAGTTTGTGAATTTTCTGTTAAGTGGAGTAGGTGGGGACCAGTGTTGTGCAGTAACGCGTTACTAATAACGCGTTACTGTAACGCCGTTACTGTTGACAGTAACTAATACTGTAACGCATTACTTTTAAAATAAAGGAACTCAATGAATTACCGTTACTAAACGGCGCGTTACCGCGTTACTGAACCTACTCATTTTGAAACTGGCATCATGTGCGCGACTCGCATAGGCACAGGGGAATTTTTTTTCTCCCTTTGGTAAGGGCGGGATAAGTAATGATGATTGGCTAAAGCAGAGTAAGATTTCATGTTGAGCCAACCAGAGACACCCAGTGGGCGGGTTCTACACACAATCCCAGCACACAGTAGTAGTGCGCACACACAATACACACACCCCGTGTCAGATGGCGAGTCCCGAGTCGAAGACAGAAGTATAGGCAGTATTTTAACCTCGTCGAGGTAAAAGGTAAAAACCTACATGTTACGTGCACATTGTGTCAAAGACCAAAGACTTTGTCCATGTCCAATATAAGCAACTCGAATTTAATGAAGCATCTCTGGACGGCGCACGCTTCTGTTAAACTAGTGGCCACCAGCAGGCCCCATGATGATAATCGCATGCTAGGTGCTGTTAACAATGAAGGAGAGAGGAGTAGGAGGAGAGGAGGAAGAGGAAAGGAGGAGGAAGAGGAAAGGAGGAGGAAGAGGAGAGGAGGAGGAGAGGAAGGGGCAGAAGAAGCAGGCCCCATGATGATAATCGCATGCTAGGTGCCGTTAACAATGAAGGCCACGGTGACGGAGCCACGCCAGCCAAGCAGCAAAAGCTGTATAATGCACTGTAAAAAAAATCCAAATTATTTGACATTTTTTAACTAAAAAAAAAAGTAACACATTAGTTACTTTCCTAGGTAACTAGTTACTTTTATAGTGTAGTAACTCAGTTACTAACTCAGTTACTTTTTTGGGTTAGTAACTAGTAACTGTAACTAATTACTTTTTCAAAGTAACGTGTCCAACACTGGTGGGGACCCTGCCTCATGCCCAGTGTTTGGCTCTCCCACAGAATTGGGCGGCTTGTTAACAGCTGTCTCAGGTTAAAAAAAAAAATTGTTCGCGGGAGCTATTTTCCATATAAAATGTATTGATTTCTAGAATAACGTAAGTATTGAATTTTGGGGATAAATCTTCATATCCAAAGCCATCAGTGCTCTGTGGAACATCTATTTGTGCGAGAGAGAGGGAAGGTGGTGGGTTTGTATCACCAGAGGAGTACTCAATACATTGGAAAACAGTTTTCCAGATGCTCTTGTTGGGTAGGGTCGCTTAAGCCTGGCAACGTTGCTCATGCCCAAACTACCACTGAAAGTAAACAATAATAGTCTGTGTAATAGCAAAGAAATTTAATTTTTTGAACTGGACAAAAGTTTTTGTTGCTCATCCAAGCATCTTCTTCAGTTCTGGTCTGAATGCTGGTGGTCATTGCCTTATATTATATTTTTATAATAATATATTTATATTATATATGCCTGAAGGGAGGAGCTAACCATACTGCAACTAATCTGAAACTAACACACCTATTTACTTACTTGTTTACAGCTTCTGTTTGTTAGCTAGGTCTGTTGAACTGTGTTACCATGTTTGAAATGCTAATTATGTACAACAACATGTCCTCTGAGTTCAGCAGGCAACTTAATGGCACAGTTATATAAATAGTAACCTGTGATGTCTGTACTCATCCTGCTTCTATTTTTATTTGTTCCATCCACACTTTCTTTTACTACATCCAGTTTTTACTTTGCCATACTGTACTCTACACTGTCATAGTGTGCACTATACTGCAAGCTAATGTTACATCAACCATGATAATGGACATGTCATTTCTGCTGCGTCAAATAAACTTAACAAGCATGTACAAATATACATAAATCTATTATGTGAATGCAAAAACTGTTTTGAGTATATTGAATATTTTATTTGGAACATGTCCCATTGTCAGCCATATTGGATCAGGGAACTAGTGTTGCACATATGACCGTTCGCTGGATGTGACTAGCAGAGGGACTTCAAAGGCTTGCCACTACAGTCCCGGCTTACTTGCGTTCATTTTGTCAGTTTTTGGTTGCATAACTTAAGCTCATGTCTGGATGCTGATGTGGCTTAGTACGCAAGGAGCACATTGAGCTGTGAAGGGGGGTGAGGGTAAATATGTAACTGTAGTTTGCCAATTTAATGAAGTACTCTAGAATGAGCTTGTTCTCTCTTCTTGTGAGGAGTGAGGCTAAATTGTTTATTTTAGTTATTTACAGGCAACTGTTGTAAATGTTTTAGCAGAAGGAAATATATTTAGTTGGAATATTCAGTCATAACTTGGGACATGGTGACACATGTCCTTGAGCAAGACACTTAACCAACCTTGTTAAGTATCAATGTGGTGTGTGAAAGAGCATGTGGTGAGTGGCGCAGATTGGCAGACTTGGTTCCGTCTACGCCAGGACAGTTATGACTACAGAAGTAGCTTACTACGACCAAGGATAAGGTTGTGTATCAACCTGAATTGTTATTTCTAATCATTCAAGTACAACTAGAATAAGTTGTGTATCACAGCAAGCGTTTTCTGTCCCTTTTATACTTTCTTTGACCTGTTCCTTCTTAGCACTCAGCTGTCACATCCTACAATGAACACAGAAATAGTGGAATCCTGAGCATAAGGTGTGACACATGTTGGTATCAGATGAAGCGATGATGCAGACTGGAGACTGTGAGAACGTACCCGTGCACCATGACAGAGACTGATGGACTTGTGTGCTAAGACATTACCCCTCTCTTACATCACTATCATCACTTGTGTTGTGTCTAGACAGGACAGGCTCATTTCCATGGTCCACAGATCCCTCCTCTATCCTCCTGTTGGGCTGCGTTCATTTTTGGCTCTGGAATACTAATGTTCAATTGTGCATGAGCAGCAGTAATTTTTTTTTTTTTTTTTTTTTCAGTGTCAGATGAGTTGAGTGTGTGTGTTGGTGTCTTCCTCTTGGTGGCATGCACAGACCTTGTTTGTGAGAGAAGATGAGTCAGCTAATGCAGAAGAATTACAATGGAGCTCTGTGACAGAGGATACTGATATAAATGCATAGCCACTGATCTCAGTACAGTACTGTATATAGCAATGCTTGACCTAACATGAAGACATAATTAGACGTGCAGGGTACATGTTGCAACAGTAGCTCAGTTGGTAGAGCATTTCTCCCCAGATTTGAAGGTTGGCAGTTCAAATCCCAATCTCAACATAAAACATAATCGGTTGAGCCGTCAGAGCCATTGACTGAGATGCGATTATAGCTCCCAATGCTGGTGTTGTGTCCTTGGGCAAGACACTTAGTCCACCAGTCTGTGTTAGTGCCTTGAAGGTGGAAAAGTACTATATAAAAATGTGACTGTACATCACCTTTTTGTGTTGTTTGCTTTACCTGTATCCTCTAATGTATCTAGTAGGGATGCAATGATATTCGATATAATATTGAATTGTTCGATACTAGGGATGTCAACAATTAATCGACTTACGATTAATTGTCGATCAAGACGTTGGTCGATTATAATGCATTAATTGTAACTAATCGCTAGAGGAGAGGGCGCTACTCTGGAAGGTGAACACGAGATGCAAACCCACTCGCGAGAAAGACCATAGCGTTACATCCGCGGCCGGATCTAGAAGCAGTGCAAAATGTTCTCCTGCGAACCCAATTTTTGCGGCTTGGTTCGCTCCGCTGTCTGCGTGAACACGTGCACGGCGCGCTGCACGTGCTTCTCCGCTCCGGGCTGCGTAGCAGGCTCCACGTGAAAGCGCAGTGGAAGCAGCCCGCTGTCCGGCCCGTGTGCTCCAGTTCTCGGTGTGTGTGTGTGTGTGTGCGACTGTGCGTGTGTGAGTGAAATGTTTTCCCCGATCAATTCATTTTTTTACCATTTCAAATCACGGAGCTTTTACAAAAAAGTCCTCAATTTATTTTCAATAAAGAATGTATTTTGTTATTCAGCATCAATACATTTGTCTGCTTTTTACTAAGGAATAATTAATTGAGGAATATACAATATAATAATACTATGATATATTTTTGACTCAGTGTTATGTATACTATAGCTTATATTCTTAAAGACCCTACTGAAACAGTAAAATTCAGGTGAAAAATGCCGCTTATCAGTTAATCGTTAATCGATCGATAAGGTCAATCAACTATCAATTAATGAATGAATCGATAATTTGCATCCCTATTTGATACTGGTCCCATGGTTTGATACATATGTTTGCTCGATGCGCACGTGTCCCACCATGTGCACTGTGTTGTCATTTAGTTTGGTCCGAAAGGGAAACAGTTATTGTGGCGTCCTCAGATGCAGCAAGAAAACAGTTCCTTAGGGACTTAGAGGTGAAATATTCTAACAGAGGTGGATTTGATCTTTCAGTCACTTTTTCACTATTTTACGTTGATAGACCCAGGAATGACAAAGTTATTAACTTTTAAATACTTTAGACTCGCAATATACCCAATCTATTTTTCGTACTCTATCTCATAAGTTTTAGTCAGAAAACGGTTCGTTGAGACATTTCTATGTAATATAAGATAGACTGTAGCAGGGCAGTGTGGGAGGAGCTACTGTCTGTCACTGCTGGAGGAGGATGATCAAATCATCATCAAAAAAGGAAAAGGCTGATAGTTTAACTCCCCTTGCAGTCTATATTAAGAGTAGGTTATATTATAAAATATAAAATAGCCAGAGAAAGCTCTATTCTATTCTTATTTTCACTGAAAAAAAATCTAAGCTGTACACTTATGAACTATAACTTTACAGTAGTTGTACTGTAATTTATTGTATGTAATGTATGTATTGTTTCATTAACATCATAGTGTTATTATCCTTAGTATCCATATGTTTAAACTGCAAAAAATAAAAGCATTCTTACTGTAGGAATTCCACAGATCCAGCCTGTACATTGGACTATTGATGTCATTTGTTTGTGTAAATTCATGGACACAAGAAGTTTAATGCCATACTGTGAAACATTTCAGGCAAACCAATAATACTATGGCAGCCAAACTGCATTATGCAGATTAACAGTTCTGGCTGCAAACTATAAACATTACTGTACACAAGAAGCCCATACAAACTAGTTCATAAGGTCAAACATTTTGTCCTTTTTTGTTTGTCGTGATGAATGTTCACATCACATTAAAGAAACTGTGGTCTTAAATAGGGGCATGAAAGTTTGAACATCATCACATGTGTCCCATGATGTATGGAGGCAAAATGTTTCTTAAACAGTGCATTTTGGCTTTTGAAATAATCCCTATTCTAATTGTAGACACTTCATTTCTTAAACAGCATCATAACCAAGACAAACAGTATTGCCCAATATCACCATTGCCACACTATGGTTCTTGTTTTGTGCAACATTTTTGAGGATTTTTTCCCATTCAAAAGATGTAATATCTTGTTTTAATTTATTTAACATTATGGCAATGGAGTGAACATTTCATCATTCTAAAACACAAGGGTTTCAGCTTCTTCTTATGTTTAACATTTTGAGGACTTTTCATCATTCATACACACATATAAAGTTTAGTTTTAAATTGTTAATTGCTATGGCAACAGTCCTAATTTTTCATCATTCTGAAACTCAAGGCTAAGTGTTCTTACATCTCCATAGACACAGTATGACACAAGACAGCTCATTCACTCAAAAATTGTCCATTTAAAATACACAAGAAATTTGGACTCTCAAACCTCCAGTAAGTAATCCAACAGCAGGGAATAAAGACAAGACCAGGCCTTCATCTTAGACAAGAAAAAAGAGAGAAGACTTTCACTGCTGGTTGCTATGGAAACTGCCTCTATCTTACTTCAGGGGGATGGCACGCGACTGCTGGATGAGTTGGGCTGACACTTTAAGGTGGATTGTGGAATTTAAGATGGTTTGGAAGTACATACATGTGATATTTGTTTGCCTGGAGGATTAGCAGGGTGTTTGAGGTAAAGTACTAAGCTAGCATCGTTGCACTGTGGGTCCCCTTCACCTTGGGCAGTACAGTGAGTCTCCAGATTGCAAATATCAGCAGCATACATCAAGTGGTAATGACATTAGAGCATAAGAGGATATGGCGCACACGCATTTCAATCACTCTGTGTGTGTGTGCGTGTGTGTGCGCACATGTGTGTGTTAGACTATAATACACTACACAATAAAGGAAATATACGTGGACAATTTTTAAGAGACCTGAACTTTTTAAAAAGGGCCGCCGACACGCCAATATCCTCAGATTCTGTCTCCTCTCATACATTATTGAACTCACTCTAGAAGAAGCATGACAAAATAATCAAGCACAGTTAATTCCCGTGATCAGCAGAGAGCGGTATAAGCATAAAACTTTTCATGCATTTACTGCCAACATGAATAATCTCTTCCAAAAGCACATTCACCACAAATTCCTGTAGTTACTCAGTCCCCACTAACTTTAAACATGGCCCTTTTAAATGTCCGCTCTCTGCTGAACAAGTCTTTTATTGTTAAGGGCCTGATTTTAGATCACAAACTTGACTGCTTCTTTTTAACTGAAACAACAATTTTCAACAATTTTACAAGTTTTGAACATCACTCAATTGTTTTTAGCAACCCCCAAATTTTCTGCGTCACCAAAAAATGCAACCTTTTTATCAGTGAGTTTTCTGAGTTTTTATCTATTTTACACAATTCATTTAATATGATTATTATAACCAGTGATTTTAACATGCACATACAGTAGATAACATTTAGATTGCATTTAGACCCTCTTGCAAATACATTTTTAGATGTCCTTAATTATATGGATTTTACAACCAACTCACAACAGGGGGCGCACTCTGGATCTAGTCCAGGGGTCACCAACGCGGTGCCCGCGGGCGACCACGCTCCCCTAGGACCCCTTTCCGGCGCCTGCAAGTCATGCACCAAAAATAGCACTGCTCATATTGCAACTCACTGTAAAAAATGCAACTTATATATATTCCATATATATATACATATATTCCATATATATATACATATATTCCATATATATATACATATATTCCATATATATATATATATATATATATATATAAAAGTTGCATTTTTTACATTAATGCTTACATTATGCAGATTTTTTAAATTGTGTTATATAAAATAAAAAAATTCAAGTAGAAATATTTGATATCGAACTCGCCTCTTTCTGTGCCTTATTTGCGGGATGACTGTTGCAGTACCAAAGCGGGATAATGTGGAGGGGCACTTCAAAACCTGCCACGAAAACTTCGATGTGAACTACCCACCTGGCAGCGCATTACGGACAGAAAAAGCCCGTGGGTTAAAGGCAGCTTTAGACAAACAACAGACTTTTTTCACGAGGCCGGTGAAAAAAATCACCCAACCGAAGCCTCGTTTAGAGCTGCACATTGTTTGATAAAGAACAAGAAACCTTTTTCGGATGGGGAGGTTTTTAAAAAAGCTATGATGCTTGTCACTAACACATTATTCAAAGATGAGAAACATGGACCCGATGTCATCTCTGCACTCTCTGATGTCCAACTTGGAGCAAGTACGATGGCTGGACACGTGTCATCTTTGTCTGAAAACTTAACAGAGCAGCTGGAATCTCGCTACGTGCAGGTGGTTTAGTTTCTAATGTGACGAGTCGGTAGACAGCGCCAGCATGGCTCAGCTGATCATATTTATCCGAATGGTGTTTGATGATTTTTCTACAAAAGAACTGCTGACACTTCTGCCACTGAAGACAACGCGGGAAGTTGACATATACACCGCGGTCGAAATTATTGCTGTGTAAATTACTGGTAATTGTGGAAAATAATTATTATTGATATGTGAGCAATCACTTCACATAGTGTTATAATAACTACTGCTATTTTAATATCACTATTATAACGTTAGTTATCCATGCAGTTTTGTTATTTAGGAGGTTTGTAGCAAACAGGTCCTGTGTAGCCCTTCATACTACTCAGTGCCCATGAAGTAGCCCTCAGCCTCAAAAAGGTTGGTGACCCCTGATCTAGTCATTACCTATGGCCTGACCACTAGTGTGTCCTCTGTTGTTGACCTGGCTGTTTCTGACCACTACTGTGTGTTTTTTTAATATCACTGGTTTTATACAGCGGGAGACCTCTGTGAGACCTGTGAGGAAGCACTGGCAGACCCCTGAAGTGGTTGCAAATTTTATTGATGTTTTAGACAAAAATCGCAGATGGAGAAAAAAACAAACAACAATAAACCACCAATTATTCATCAATCAACAACGATCACACAACAATGCAATGAGAAATGCAAGAAATCATTACTTCTCCACAATGATCACCAACCACAAAAACCCTGATTTTAGCACGTTTTACTTGACATCCACTGACTCACTCTGTGAGCAGTTTGCAGACCACATGGGAAAGATAAACACTATCAGATGTGATATTTTATCTTGTCAAAGCTGTTTTTAACACATCTGACTGTTTGTCTGGAGCAGAGGAAACATTGGACAGTTTTGTCCTGGTTAATGCTGAGATGCTTGACAAAGTTTTCTCCTCAGTGAGGCCCACCACACTTTTAGATCCAATTCCTAGCCCATTTTTAAGTCAGTTTATGGATCTTTTAGGGATGAGCTTTTAACTCATTGAGTGCCGGTGACGAGTTTTCTCGTCATGTTGAAACCAAATGTTGAGTGCCGTGACGAAGGACGTTTTTCAGCGGGGATCGCTAGAATACGACCTGGAGCAACTTTGAAGGTGTAATTCACGTCTCCCAACCTGTAGGTAGCGATCTTGTATCATTATTTGCCGAGCGGAGACGCGGAAGAGAGGAGGAGTGTAGTTTGTGTACTGTGTATTGGCGAAAGGAGCAAGATGGCGAGGCGAGGGAATCCGGAAAAGCAGAGGACTGTTGATCAGCACCTATGGAGCGATCTGATCGCTCTTGGGACCCAGGATCCCGGATCAGAGGATCTCAGAGACAAGCCGGATCAAGCAGCGAGGTCGGGGCCAAAATCTGCTGTGCCCGAGGCAGGGGACGTGTCGTGTGTGCGCTGCGCGGAGCAGGGACTCTGATCAGACTACGACAGCGCCAAAGAAGAAGTTTACTGACTTGGAGCACTAGATCCTGGTCTCCAAAGAGGCATGAGATGAGAAGAATTAAGTTTACATGATGCTGCTGTGTGGTAATTGTAATGAATGAAGCTATATGTGTGTGTGCGTGCGTGCGTGTGTACGCGCGCGCGTGCAGCTGTGTGTGTGTAAAGGTTTATGTATGGACTTGTGTGTATGTACATATATATGTGTGTGTATGTGTGTGTGTGTGTGTGTGTGTATTAGCTTTTATTATGGGTCTGTACTCTGAGCATGCCTCAATATTGTTGTGAAGTGACAAAGTTCTATTTTATATGAAAAGATATTATTATATCCTGTAAACATATCTTGGCACAATTGATTTGAAGGAATTTTCAATTCACAGAGCCTTATATTCTTATATTTGTAAATAAAAAATGTACTTTGTCATCAAAAATCTCTTTCTCTGTTGTTTTAGATGTTTGAGGTGTCACTAAATCCATAAATATTGACGTCAAAATCACCGATCTGCTCGAAATGACTCTTTGTACAAAATGCTCGTTTTCTCCACTTTGTGGTAAAAAAAACTGTGTTTTTGCTGAAACTTCCCTATGTTCTACTATCAATTACTTGAGAACCGAAAAGGTTAGAAACATAATTTTTTTCTAGGTGAAAGAAGAGAGTCAAAACTTTATTTTGATGTGTGCCATGTTTATATAGTCAAAGAACTCAGTATTCTGGGGGTCTTGGAAAATCAGTAAAAATACACTAAAACGTCCGGCACTCTGGGGGATAGAATTCTGAAAACAGGCCGGCACTCAATGAGTTAATCATGGTGAATTGCTCTCTTCAGACAGGGGTCTTTCCCAATGCCTTCAAAGCGATGGTGGTGAGGCCCCTGCTGAAGAAGAGCAATTTAGATTTTAATGATTTTAACAACTACTGACCAGTGTCTAACTTACCATTTTTAAGTAAAATTTTAGAAAAACTTGTTTTTATCCAACTAAATGATTTTTTTTAGATGATCTCAACATATTGGAAAAAATTCAATCTGGCTTTAGGGTGAACCACCACACCCAGACTGCCTTGGCAAAGATTTTAAATGATTTTAGAATAAATTGTGATGCACAAAAGGTGACTATGTTGGTTCTACTGGATCTGAGCACTCCCCTTGACACAGTAGACCACACTATTCTTTTAACTTGCCTAAAACACCTCAAACTCTCTGGTGCTGTTCACAAATGGTTCATATTCTATCTAACAAATAGAACATTTATAGTGAGTGTGAACATATTCTCCTCCAAGGTCCATAAAATCACATGTGGTGTGTGCCAGGGTTCCATTTTAGGCCCTGTGCTTTTTAACTTGTACATGCTCCCTCTTTGTGGTGTCATCAGGAAACATGGAATCAACTTCCAGATGATACGCTGCTTTACATCTCCATGTCTCCTGATGACACCAGGCACATGGATGCTCTTTTTAACTGCATTCTAGAGATCAAATCCTGGATGGCAGAAAACTTTCTGCAGCTTAAAGGTCCCATGGCATGAAATTTTCACTTTCTGAGGTTTTTGAACGTTAATGTGAGCTCCCCTACCCTGTTTAGCCCCCCCCCCCATGGTTAAAAGTTGCGAAATGTCTAAACTGAGCATTTGCGATCCTTTTCTGCGTTAGAAAAAAATCAGAGCTCAAACGGGCAATTTTGAACAAGGAAACTTATTGACGTCAGCTCGAAAAAAGAAATGCAAATGCAGTTCCACCCCCGTCTGTATGTACTCAGCGTCTCTGTAAATCACGCCCAGAGAGTTTGGACTGCGGAGGAGCTACGCAATGCGAAATACGTTTTTTTATTTGCCTGGAGGAACTTGCGAGTGTTTCTAGGCTCGGAAGTCCTTTATCTGAGCCTGTGGATATCTGAAACAGCAGTGGTTTAATTTTATTTTCTGTGGAAATGTGTTTATTTTTCAATGGAAGGCTTCTCATCTCTCCCCCCGTGCAAAAACACGGAAGTGGGTCACAGAGCGGAGCGGAGAGCTTGGCCATGCCCCCACCCCATACTATAGGCCATCTCTGTCCTCCTCATTTGCATTCAAGCAACAACGCCCATAATGGAGTGTTCCAGAGTGACATTTATGACTCTTTCTCATCTTATCTCTCTTTCTCATGCACTGAGTGTTGATTTTGAAGAAGGATTCATTTACAGTATTAGGGAACCATTAAGGAGCCATATAAAAGCATCAAGAAGTACCATGTCATGGGATCTTTAACAAAACTGGACAAAACTGAGGTTTTAGTCATCGGTTCTGAGGCCCAGAGAGAGAAACTTTTACCCAAACTATAAGCACAGTCTTTTAACCCATCTCCACAAGTGAAAAATCTGGCCGTCATTTTTGACTGACTTTGAGCTGACATTTATCCCACACAAGAACATCACAAAAATAGGTTTCTATCACCTAAAAAACATAGCCAGAGTCCGCCCCTCTCTCGGGCCAATAGGAGACACTGATGCATGCTTTTATAACCAGACGACTAGACTACTGTAATGCCCTGCTCTCTGGTCATCCCAAAAAGAGTATTTCAGGTTTGCAATTATTACAAAATTCAGCAGCACGTGTCCTGACTAGGATCAGAGGGCGAGACCACATTACACCACATTACGTTGAGAAGTCGTAGGCAGTGCCTCTCTGGTGTAGCTGGCAGGTCGCTATCTTACTCGCAAAGTCCATCCGAAAACTTAACTTATCTGGCAATAAAGCATCAAATTCACCTTCCGTGAAGACTTGGGACAAGCTGAAAACGTGACTTCTTCCAAAAATGCATCTCCCGAATAAGACTAAGACTAAAACAATAATTCAGACGTCCTTTCGCAATAATTCATCTGCGTATTCCCTGCGGATTAATACGTGGATATGCCTATCACATGACTAATCAGTCTGGGACACAGCTAATAGCAATCCAAACTTCCTGTAGCAGGTGCGCAATTTATGGCGCCCCAAAACCATTTTATTCGGCGATGCTGATAGGCTGATAGGAATCATATTTTTTTCATTTTCCCCTAGCAACCACACACAATTGGCTATTTCGCTAGAGTTCGAGGGTGCTTTGGACGCAAGCCCCAAGAAGAGAACCAGAGAACCTATGTAATTCACTGTTGAATAAGAGTCATTTGGTGGAAATGTTGTTTGAATAATTCAGATTACATGTAGAGACACACAAATAATTAAAACTGACATTGATTTTAAAAACAAAACAAAACATATTTTTAGTACTATACATTTTATATTTTTCCTCTCCTCTTTGGGAAGGGCGGCGCCCAAGCGCCCCCTATGGGCCAGCCGCCACTGCTGTTTGGGTTGTTTGGTTGTGTGGGGTCAGACAGTTGTGGGGGCTGGTTGGGTTGGTGGAAGTAAATGCGTGATTGTTTTTAATTACTGTAAAGCACTTTGTGTTATATTTTTTGTATGAAAAGTGCTTTATAAAGGTCAGCTTTTATTGGATGAGAACCATAAAGAAAGAACTGCCAGAGACAGACATTTGTATCTAATCAGAGGTGATGGTTGCCCTAAGGAAACAGCTGCCTGAGACTATCCCAGAGAATTATTTCTCTGTCTTGGTTTAGCATCATACAAAGAAGTGGGCAGAGCTAACAGTTTGTTCAGAAACTTGTTAGACAGGCCCTTTAAGAAGATTTATTAATTTAGAATGTATGTTAGCACAACTTGGAATTATCCATTTTTAAAGAGGAATAAATCCAACTAATCACAGCAAAATTTACTGTACATAATATTACTTATAGATAAATTAAAATTAAACATAGAAGCCATTAAGTCTAAATAAAAATAAGTCCATGTTATAAAATTAAGGAAAAAAAAAAAATCAAAGATGTTCAAGTTTATGCTCAAGTTTGATTCATTTCTGAAACCACCTACACAGCTTAGACTTGTTAATTTACAACAGAAAGACCCTTTTCGAACCACTTGTTCATAACTTCTCCTGTGGCTGTGCAGCTGTAGTTACCTACATACAGCAGAGTAGCAGATGGACCCGGGCTGCTAACATGTGGACGAGCATTGTTGCATGTTAGCTCTGCCTTTTCATTGTTAGGTCAGTTCTCTTGCTGTGCTCCTTAAGCTGTATTTTAACAAGAAAATCCAGTGCCATACTTCGAATACCTTAGTGGGTATGGCTTAGTGTAGTGTGCTGGGTTACTCTGGAAAAAAAGAGGAAGTAAGTACCAGAGTCTTAGCAGGGCTGTCTTGACCCAGAAAGAAGAGATAAATGAAAGAAAGAAAAAGAGAAAACGCGGAAGAGGACCCAGAGGTGGAGACAATAATTAACATAACATTATGGCTGATGTCCAAACCAGAAAGAGATGGGAGGGACAATGTGAGAAAAAGAATCTTTATGGGTGAAAATGATTTGTACATGTAACAGAGTCAGTGGATGTGGAAGAATAATTGAATACATTTCTCAGAGGGTGGTCTGGATATGCAGTAGTACTACTAAGTGGTAGTATTGCTTTCTTGTATACGATAATCTTTGCTCTTCTTAAAATCAGATCACATGGAATTAGGCAACCCAAAAGTAATATAAACTGCAAGTTTAAAGATCATTTCTCTCTCAAAACGGTGCAGAGACATTAATCCATGGAAGTCTCTGCACTAGTTTCCCCTGAGTTTCAGGACAGATGTTTTAGTCCTATTTATTTATATAATCTGCTTTTAATTTATTATATGAGCTCTCTCTGACCCTCAGGTCCTGTGAAACAGTCTACCTGAGGACCTGAGGTCCACTGCCAGAGTTCATATTTTTAAAAGCCTAGCGACATAAAACCTAACAACATTTTTTAAAATTACATATTTATTACATTCTATATTTATTTATCTTACCCGGACTTTTACAATTGATTTATTTTACTTGACTTTTTATCCTTTTAACTGCTTTGAATAATATTTTTGAATTATATTTTGGAATATTTTTAAATCTAATTATGTTCTATTCTTTGACACATAAGGGGGGTTTTCTGTTTCTGTTTGTGTGTGTGTGTGTGTGTGTGTGTGTGTGTGTGTGCGTGCGTGCCTGCGTGCGTGCGTCTGTGTGTGTGTGAAGCACTTTGTGCTACATTGATTGATTGATCGATTGATTGAAAGTGTGTTTCCAAAAGCAACATGCAGTCAGTATTTGGGTTAGTAGCCCAATTAATTTTAGTCGAGTACCCTAGTTTCACAAGTGACAGAAATGTTTACTAAATGGCTGACAGTGGTGTTTACATTTTATTCTTGTTACTGGGAAGGAAATAAAAATCAAGAAATTGGTCCTTTTAATGTACCAGGCATTCATGTTATCTAATGTTACTTTTGTTGGACACATTATGACGTTTTGGACGCTATCCCACTAGCCTTCTAACTTGGGAAATCCCAGGCTGCTTTGCACAATCGTTCCGATCTGAAAGACAGCCTGGCAACGAGGCTAAGTGAGGAATCCTGAGCGGGGGAGCCAATCAGAGAGCGGGGAGGGGTGGAAAGACAGTGACGCGTACTACGCGGCAAATGACCAAATACAGAGGGTCCACCTTCTCTCATATTTATCTTACACAAACAGCAGTAATCATTCGGTGCCATTGTTTAATCGTATTTTTGTTTTGCCTTCTGTTTCGTGGAGATTGGGGAAAATGGCGGCGTTTCTTTCTCTTCTCCCCGGTCGTTGCTCTAACTACGTCATCGAGTACAACTGACTTGATTGGCTATGGGCTACGTATACGCCAAATGATAGACATTCGTAAACGGCCGTTGGCAATTGTATACCACACCTCCGCTTCGAGATATTCAGTAGGTGGCTCCCAGACCATATCTCACTTGTGATATGGTCTGGTCTGGTGTAAACCAGGCAACTACCCTTCCCATGTACCCCAGCCAACTCCTGCAATCACTGACCAATTAACAAGCCGTTAACTGTCATACATTTTTCATTTAGAATATTGCACCCTCTGTAAAATTCTCTTAAATAAAGCACAGTCTAACATTAAAGGTCCTTCTGATACTTTGCAGCTAATGTCATCAACGTTCCCTGGGGGTGTGAAGCTAACTGAAAGCACTACTCTGTTAGAAGCTCTGTAACTCAAGTTAGACTTTAATCTGAGTGTTATTTTAACACAATCTGACAAGAAAGAGCTGACTTAGCTGGAACTACAACAGGCGAGATGATTCCCTCTCAAATAACATTGCCATCACAAGCTAGCTAGCAATAGCTGACAGTATTCTGTTAGTCTGTTAGATTTTATTGAAAATCAAACCTAAGCAGGACCATGTAGGCTTGTATTGCTCACAGGCTCCTGAAAATTAGTTGTTTAAATCCATTTTGAATTTTTTTTCTTTAAACTTTGTTGTTTGCTAATGTGTAGTCACCATGGTAACTTTTGAACATTCCACCAATAGAGATACATGTAGAACACCACCAGTGTGATTTCACTATTACACTAAATTGATTCTTGGGAGCTTTCAGCCCTGTTATAATGTTGTTACCTCATCGAAAACATACCTGGAGTTGTGTTTTGTTTCATTCACACATGTTTGAGTAATCCTTTATTATTAGCCTGTCTACATCTCCACAACTCAAAATGTTCTGTTCCACCTTGTGATGTCATGTAGTGGTAGTTTTCACGTTGACAGCTACCTTTTACCTTAAGTTCAGTTCAGTTCCACCACTAAAATTATTCTAGTGAAGGTGTGTTTTTGGTTTCAGAGAAGAACAAAACTCCAGGTATGTTTTTCATGATGAAACAGCATTATAACATACACTCAACAAAAATATAAACGCAACACTTTTGTTTTTGCTCCCATTTTTCCTGAGATGGACCCAAAGATCCAAAATTCACTCCAGATACACAACACTACCATTTCTCTCAAACTTTGTTCACAAATCTATCCAAATGTGTGACAGCGAGCACCTCTGCCCCGCCGAGACAATCCACCCCACCTCACAGGTGCGCCACATCAAGATGCCGATCCGACATCATGACCAGTGCACACGTGCGCCCCAGACTACCCACAATAAAAGGCCACCCCGAAATGTGCATTTTTTTTGCTTTATTGGGGGTCTGGGGACTCAGAACCAGTCAGTATCTGGTGTGACCACCATTTGCCTCATGCAGTGCAACACATCTTCTTCGCATAGAGTTGATCAGATTGTCAATTGTGGCCTGTGGAATGTTGGTCCACTCCTCTTCAAAGGCTGTTATGGACGAAGAACACAGGTGCATTTTATTGATGGCATTTTGAATGCACAGAGATACCGTGATGAGATCCTGAGGCCCATTGTTGTGCCATACATCCATGAACATCACCTCATGTTTCAGCAAGATAATGTACGGCCCCATGTTGCAAGGATCTGTACACAATTCTTGGAAGCTGAAAATGTCCCAGTTCTTGCATGGCCAGCATACTCACCGGACATGTCACCCATTGAGCATGTTTGGGATGTGCTTGACCGGCGTATACGACAGCGTGTACCAGCTCCCACTAATATCCAGCAACTTCGCACAGCCATTGAAGAGGAGTGGACCAACATTCCACAGGCCACAATTGACAATCTGATAAACTCGAAGAAGAAGAAGATGTGTTGCACTGCATGAGGCAAATGGTGGTCACACCAGATACTGACTGGTTCTGAGTCCCCAGACCCCCAATAAAGCAAAAAAAAATGCACATTTCGGGGTGGCCTTTTATTGTGGGTAGTCTGGGGCGCACCTGTGCACTGGTCATGATGTCGGATCGGCATCTTGATGTGGCGCACCTGTGAGGTGGGGTGGATTGTCTCGGCGGGGCAGAGGTGCTCGCTGTCACACATTTGGACAGATTTGTGAACAATGTTTGAGAGAAATGGTAGTGTTGTGTATCTGGAGTGAATTTTGGATCTTTGGGTCCATCTCAGGAAAAATGGGAGCAAAAACAAAAGTGTTGCGTTTATATTTTTGTTGAGTATAGATCAGAAAATAGCGTATAATATGTTTTTTTTTAATGCAATCAAGATTGGTTTCAAATGACAGATAAAGATTTCCCTTTAAAAACCTATTTGCGCAACTTAGACATGCACAACAACGGACCTAGTTGCAGTCAATGTGGGAATATTGGAACATTCCTTCTTATTCTCCCATTCAATTCGTATTGACATCTGTGCTGTGATCAGTGTGTTGTGAACCCCTCCGATCGAAGTCCTGTCTGTCTATTAAAGGGGCACTTTGGGATTACCTGTCTGAGAATCATGTCGTCTTTGGTCTCTCCTTTAAATTAGAGCCCAAACACACTCATCCTCACTCACTCTTAACATCAGCTCCTGACTCTATCTTGTTTCCTTTTCCTCTCTCCTCCACAGAGCTGCCCTATGGCTGGGAGAAGATAGACGACCCCATCTACGGCAGCTACTATGTTGAGTAAGTCTCCCTGTAGGCTGGCTTATATCAGCACGGTGGTTGTAAAACAAAAAGCATTTTTATGGTTTACTCTACCACGGTATGAATTATGAATGAGGACGTTCTACACACTTTATATCTCGCTGCTCATTTGGTTAACTGTAAAATGCATGTTGTTGACACAGTAATGACTTAACCTTATCATGTTTTATATTTGTTATGTTGTAGACTGTGCAGTTATGGAGTTCCCCTTTTATTTTCAGAAACATTATGGCGTACTCTAATCTGCCATAATAGATTTGGCTGTATCAACACAACAAATAATATGTCTGTGTTATCTCAGCTTTGTGGAGCAAATATGATTAATATGTCAAACACAAACTCAAACTGAAGATAAAATATTATGTGAAAGTATTAAAGTACCGCCGAGGCCTGCTGACGTTTTATCCACATACTCGGCTCAAATTAAAACAATCAGAAGCAGTTGTTTGAACTTGAAATACATTGATAAAATAGAGGTATAGTCAATATTTTAAGAATTATGTTAATATGACTGGTCAATGCTGTGTAGCAAAAATACAGATGGAGACCGGATGAAGATCCTTTGTATAAGCAGAGAGCTCACGCCTGGCTTCATCATGGGATACCAGCTCTACTTAATATTAATAGTAACATCTGAGCCTTTGTTATTTTTAATTTTTAATGGAGTGTATGCCAGTGCTTTCTATTCCCAACAACACAGTATATCACTGTACTTCACTGTTTGACTGTACACACTGTTTCATGAGAATTGCGACCAATAATCCAAATACACTGAGGTGTGTTAGTATTTTTAACAGTCCAATTAAAACCTGCACTTTATCAAAAACATAAGATACTTCAAGTTGTATGTCTCTTATAATCTCTCATATAGCCTAATCCCAATCTGAATGAGAACCTTCCAGTCCAAGTAGCCAAGTTGCAAATACTCATCTAAATGTTGCGTTGTTATTGTTATCTTTAATGCAATGTTATGTATTTTCAGTCATATTAACCGGAGGACACAGTTTGAGAACCCAGTGCTGGAGGCAAAGAGACGCTTGGAGCAGCAGAGACAGATCCAGAGCCAAGGCCTCTCTGCTCTGCCCCTCCCTACTATTTACAGAGGTACAGACAATCTTCTCTTATCCTGCATTTTACAGATCAGAGATGGAGCAAAGGAACTGAAGTAATCTAATACATTCATTAATTAATCATACAGTTTAGTCAGAATTTGTTTAAAGGAACTATACCTACTTTTACTCCTTTAAAAATATGTGTTAACTTAAAGGGCTCATATTACTCTATTTTTTGATATATGTTATAATTTTGTTTCCTCATCACGAAACATACCTGAAGAGGTGTTTTGTTTCATTCACAGTTCTCTCAAACAAAAAACAGTCTGTTTCACTTTATAATATCTTGTTGCAATACAGGAAGTTTCCCCACTGTGTTTTTAAACTCTATACACCTTCACTAGAATCATGTGGATGATTTCAGCCCTAGAATTGTTCATCTCTA
>JAVJIX010000087.1:3332500-3555000 GCA_036785185.1 Paratrypauchen microcephalus | reverse complement strand
GTGTGACATTGCCATAGCTGCACATAGCGTACACTGGCTCAGATTAGTTGGCCTATTTGAGCTGTGCAGCATGGCTCTCAGTGATTGGGCATGAGTAAGTACGGTTGTACAGAGACTGCCCCCACAAGTGTGAAATAGAGGATTTCAGCAACTGCATTTGTCATGGCAATGTGACTGTACTGACTCATTTTGTAACTTTTATTATGTTGAAATTACTTTGACCTGAGCTTTTACTGAGCCTTCAGACTTTTGTTTTTGCTTTTGACTTTTAATTATGTCATCATAAAAGTTAGTTCATGTAGGTAATACGTGGTAATCCTATAGGCTTTTGTAGACATATAAACAAATACATTTCTTTTTATATCTTTTATTATATAGTAATGATAATGAATTAGAGGGAAGTGGATTATTGTTCTGTTGCTGCAGAACAATAATCCATTAATTTATTTGGGGATTAGTTGAACTGTAAAGTTAGACTGAGGTCAAAGCAACAACACTAACATTCTGGAAGTGGCACATCAACTGCATTATTCCATGGAAATAGAAAAGTTAAAACCATACTTTGGAACATTCTCCATTTAGATTAGTTTTAGATGCCATACTATGGAATATTATAGCTAAAGCAACAATATTCCCATGGAAATAAAGGAGGAGGCCCTGCTCCAGGCCAAATAATCAGGTTTGTGGAGATGCAAGCCTGCTCACAGATGAGAACTGGGGCTTTAAATTACTTTTTTTTGCCCCTGTTGGAAAATGTCTCCTTTGCATTTGACCCATCCTCAAAATACAGCACCTGTGGATCCATTTCCCTCTTGTTCCTGGCCAGGAAAACCTTGCTAAAGATTAGCCTATTTTACATATAAGCATAGAAAGAATATGCAATATGTAGACGAGAAGGTCCTGGACGGCCAGCAACAAATTGGAACTGTCTGACAAAGTGACAAGATATATAAACATCAATTAGGAAGTAGGAATTCTTTTGTGTTTCTTGTTGTATTTCTGCTCCAGTCTTAGGCACAGAGATGAACTGAGTAAGAAAACTACCAGATGGCTGTCAGACTCTCTCTCTCTCTCACACACACACACACACACACACATGCCCCGCATGCACGCACGCACACACACACACACACACACACACACACACACACGCGCGCGCGCGCGCACACACACACACACACACACACACACACACGCACACACATCCTGGCTCTTCTCACCTCACTGTCTCACACATCCACAGCTCAGAGACTCTAGTGACACTACACTCAGACTAGAGCTGCTCCCATCACCTATGATCAGTTGTAGGCATGTTATTAATAAGCAGGCTGGTATTTTCTATGAATGAGGCACTACTAATGACATTTTTAATAGTTAAAACTAAACTGAAAGCTATTAAAACAATGGGCTGTCTATTGCATTCAGACAGTACAGTTTACTCTTTCTTGAATAAAAAACACAAGAGATCTAGCTAGATAGATAGCAATGCTAGCTAATAATGCTAGCTAAAAAAGTATCAAAATTGCCTCAATATTGTGATTATTATAGAATATTCGATTCTAAGCTATTCTAAGGTAATTTATTTGGTCATCTATAGAGTATCTTATTACATTTCATTTTTTACAGGTCCCATGGCATGAAATTTTCACTTTCTGAGGTTTTTGAACGTTAATGTGAGCTTACCTACCCTGTTTAGGCCCCCCAATGGCTAAAAGTTGCGAAATGTGTAAACTGAGCATTTGCGATCCTTTTCTGCGTTTGAAAAAAACACAGCTCAAAAGGGCGATTCTGAACAAGGCAACTTTGTTACGTAACATCAAAAAAAGAAATGCAAATGCAGTTCCACCACCGTCTGGATCTCCACCTCCTGTCTCTGGAAATCACGCCCAGAGAGTTTGGACCGCGAAGGAGGTACGCAATGCAAAATGCGTTTTTTTATTTGCCTGGAGGCACGTGCGAGTGTTTCTAGGCTCAGAAGTCCTTTACCCGACCCTCTGGACCTCTGAAACAGCAGTGGTTTAATTTTATTTTCTGTGAAAATGTGTTTTTTTTTCATTGAAATGCCTCTCCTTTTTTCCTTCGCGCTTAAAACGCGGAAGTGGGAGACAGCGCACAGAGCAGCGCTCCAGCGGTGCATTTGCCCCCCCACCCCCACCCGCTCCTCTAACCCTATCTGTGTCCTTCTCATTTGCATTCAAGCAACAAGGCCCAGAATGAGTTGTTCAGACAGAGAGATTCTGACTCTGTCTGTGTACATGTGTCTTTCTCATGCACTGAATGTTGATTTTGAAGAAGGATTCATTTACAGTATTAGGGAACCATTAAGGCACCATATAAAAGCATCAAGAAGTACCATGTCATGGGACCTTTAACATCTTTTTATATACCTATGTATTCAATAGGGTAATTGAAAGAAGAAACTAATCATTTGTAGAATTATTGTCTTCTTACCCAATCTTTTATCTTGTGTCTCCAGGTGACGTGATTGTGTACATAAACGACATCTGTGTCCTGGGCACCACTCACGCAGACGTGGTCAAACTCTTCCAGTCTGTGCCCATTGGTCAGAGTGTCACCCTGGTGCTTTGTCGGGGCTACCCTCTGCCCTTTGACCCCGAAGACCCCAATGCTGCAGCAGGCACCTCTCTGACCCCCATTGGTCTGGAGCATCGCCCCCTGGTGGTGAACGGCCGTGGCAGTTATGACCCGTACCTGGAGTACCTGTCTCTTAGCTCCCAACTGCCTTCTCAGAGCCTGGCTGGTACACCTCACCCGGGGGACACTCACCTGGATGGCTCCTCCCTGCCCCCCACCACCCCTGGGTCAGCTGTCACGCCCCACGAGGACACCGCCTCTATGGGTTCAGGAGGCACAGCTGCAGGGGCTGGAGTGACAGTGCAGCCAACCGAGCTACTAACAGTGACTATGGTGAAGGGTGCAGAGGGCTTTGGCTTCACTATTGCAGACAGTCCCACAGGCCAGCGAGTCAAACAGGTGAGCAGTCATCTCTCACTAAGACTCTTTAATTGACATCTCTACAGTACAGTTCTGTACATCAAGTATTATACAATGTAATACAAACAGTGTGCCTATATTAGAACATGGCATATTTGCTAAAACCATTCAAAGTAAATGTATGTAAATATATGAAATGCATTATTGATGAAAGTACATCTTGTTGCTAGTCAAATAAGGACAAAAGGCCCCATTTTGCTGTTATGTTGGGTAAACCAAGCCAGTGCTGGAAAAGTGACTTATTATTGATTCAATACATGGAAAAGAGCTATAGTGCGCTCAGTCCACTGAAACATTTCTATTACAAACCAAAAATCATCTTAAAAATGTAACTTCTTAATAACATTTATTTATTCCATCAGCATTTAAACTGACAAATACAACATTAATTTAATCCTTTTAAAACTCTGTTTTGTTCTTTGTTCTTGTTTCTGAATACAATTTGTTTTTTTAGTTTCATAGTTAACTGCACCAATTCTATTTCCTATTTCAATACTAGTTGTTTTTTCCATTAAAACTAGTTTTAGTTTGCTCATGTTTCTATTGTCTTGCTTGTGATTTGAGCGGTGCAGTGGTGGAGATAGTTGAGTATTCTCTGAGTCTCCCTAATGTTTAGGTGACTGTGGCGCAGGTGTTGGAGCCAGGCACGCCACAGGGAGCATCAAACCTGATCGAGGGGGACCTGATCCTGGAGGTGAACCAGCAGCCTGTGGCCGCAGCTGGACACAACCGTGTGGTGGAGCTGCTCAAGGACTGTCCCGTGGGTGCAGAGGCTACCCTGCTCATCCAAAGAGGGGGGGCAGGTGAGTCAACTGGCCACGTCTGTCCTGGGCCTTCTATTCTCCCCGTAGGGTTTTTAAAATAGTAGTCTGGGTATTTGTTTATGTGTGAGAAAGTTAGACCAGTACACCACTGCTTTTTGTTTTTTGTTTTTATATATAATTTTATCTCATCCAATTTGTTGAATAAGAAACATATTTGTTCATATTTGGTCTTGATTTGTTTGAGCCAAGTTTCGTCCTGATGTAGATTTGGTTTGGTCCTGTTCTAGTCCTATTGACGCACCAAATATTACTCATTGTGACAGTGGAGTCCCTGTCACGGTAAGCTCGGCCACCCACACTTAAGGTAAAAGGAGTTATATGTTTTGAACTGAATACACATTAGCAGCTGTGGTTGGACAATGTCAAGTTAGTTCTTAAGATGTGTGAAGAATCCCTCAGTGGTCCAGGTAGAATCCATGGTAAAAGAAATTTTATTTGTCAACTGGACAAAGTTTATTTTTTATAAACTGACAAAGCAGTTTGGATGAGCTGCGAAACGTCTTCAACCAAATAAACTTTGTCCAGTTGACAAATTGCATTTCTTTTACAATGTCAAGTTAGGGTGGAGGATTTTCACCCTCTGTTGACTGAATCCAGACTAGTCTGGAATTAAACAGAATGTAGAAGGGGCTAGTCAGGCAATGTGAAAATGTGAACCCATCCTTTATTCAATATCTAAGCTGTCCTTTTTAATCGGCATAGGTACTTTTATATATATATTTTTTACGATGTAAAGGACTAACTCATGTGATTTTATTATGCCTATGTATTGCCTAGGTTAGGATTGTCAAAAGTATAGAGAAATCAGATACTAATTGATACTTAAACTAGTATCGAAACTAAATACACATTTCATCAGGTATTGATACTAAAAAATTCACATTCACAGGACAGAAATGGACCTTTCCTGAATAGCTTTAGAATGATCTTGAGCTGTTTCAAAACAATTATATAACAACATAGATTAGTATACGTCCATGGACCATTATGGAACCTATCTGGACGACTGAGAGATTACACAAATATAAGAGGGCATGGTAATATAACAGAAAGTACAATTTTTAATATTGAAAATCACATACACATTTATTCTAAAAAAGAGTGTTTTCTTTGTCATTGTGGTATCAGAATCAAGGCTGTTTGTTAGTACTGAAATCGAGTTTGAGATTTAGTATCATGACAGCATTACTGTAAAATAGAAATGTATCTTTAAAATCAGTAGTCGAGTTGTAAAATGAAACCAGGGGGGATGGTGAAATTTTTGACATGGGGTGGGGTTCCTCCACCAGAAAATGTTGTATTTCTTAGATGCAATTTCCTGCATTCTAGTCCATTTTAGGGTGACTTGCTAGACATGGCAAATCCTAAATCCCATGTGATTCATAGCTTGCATTCTCAGTTGCATGGCCTCCACAAGACAATACTATTTATCGGAAAGAAACAACCCCCCTGGTGAAAGCAGCACATTCTGAAGGCAACAATCTGAGAAATTTCACGTTAAAGATCTGCTTGTGGAAGAGAAAGGAACTAATTTGCCTGACATTAAGCTAAACCCTCCCCCATCACTGACATCCCTGTGGTGTTTCAGGGCAGGGCAGAATTAGAAGGTACTTTGTTAAAATGGAAATGCTTTTATAACAAAAAGTCCATATAATCATTCAGTAATCAATAATACACAGGATATAATCACACGTACACGCACACACACACACACACACACACACACACCTTAGTCCTGGTTTAGACCTGGTTTAGACCTGCTTTAGTCCTGATTTAGACCTGGTTTAGACCTGGTTTAGACCTGGTTTAGTCCTGGTTTAGACCTGGCTTAGACCTGGTTTAGTCCTGGTTTAGTCCTGGTTTAGACCTGGTTTAATCCTGGTTTAGTCCTGTACACACACGCTGACATAAGGCCCCTGTGGTCAGCTTATCTGTGATGCAGAAATAATCTGATAATATGACGCACCCATAAGAACGCGGTCACTCCCGATAGTTTGCGTATCCACGTGTATGCTTGCGTCGGGTATATCCACTGTCTTTAATTATCCAGAGCTCCGGAGAAACGGACATATCCCGAACGTATCCCGTGTCCCGAGGCGAGAGTTTCTTACGTAGCATTTACGTAGCAAGTTAAGGATTCTTCTTCTCTGGAAATGCCGCATACATATTCATGAGGCTCGCTCACATCTGATCGGCGAACAGGCGCCAACACAACAGAGCTAATCGTCATGATTGGCGGGAGCGCGATTGGTGGGTAATTATGCTGCAACATGATTGGAAGCTGGAGCGCAGTTCGGCCTATGATTGGCTCTTGGCAATCATAGCAGCCCCCCCATCCACCCTCAACTCAAGTACTGTTTAAAATACACCTGGGCTGAAGTAACATATTAAAAGTTATTGTGGAACAAACTGTGATCAACTCAATGCCTGACACTGAAATTACAGGGCACTTGAGAGATTTTACCACAGGTGTTAGAGAATTGTTGTGCAATTTCTTTTGTGCAATTTCTCTTTCTGAGAAAATAACATTAATTCATTTTACTCATCATCATAAATTGGATTCCATCTGGATGAAATAATCTACCCAAATCAATGACCATGTTGATCAAAACAAAAACTAATCCTTGTGGTGGCAGACAAGGCGCATTTAAGCATGTTGACCATTTGTAAGCAGCTCCAGTGTCTCATATCCATCCTCCTGTCATAGCCTCCAGAGCGCTCATTTGGTGTGTCTGCTCCAAGACAAAACCAATGGAACATATGGGGAGATGAGAAATCCTACATATAGAGGATTTAAATGGTAAATTGTAAGATTCTAACAAACGTAAGTAAAAATAATTAATGGTAGAATCATTATAACTATTCATCACAATCAATTTTTAAGCTAATAAGAATCATCACAATCAATCTTTAACTATTTAACTATTCATCACAATGAATTTTGAAGCACTTTTCCCAAATCTCAGAGGCCAGACTAGAGTCACAATAATGCTGATGACAACTAGCATGACACCAGTGTTACTTCCTTCTTAACAAACATTAAAAGGCTTTATAACTAGATGCAGATAGCACACAGTGGTCTTATTTAGAGACTAAGAGCTGCTTTTACAATAATCTGGTGGGGCAGTTACATTACATTATGTATTTATGAAATGTTAAGAAGCAGTAGCTCAGTTGGTAGAACGTTTGCCTACTGATCCAGGGGTTGGCGGTTTGAATCCCGCTCTTGTCGGGTTGACCGTGTGTGACCTGCTGTTGTGTCCTTGGGCAAGACACTTGGACACTGGTAGCCCCCATGACAGAAGTGCATCAAGGCCAGTTGTGACGTGGGGTGTCCTCCTGTGGACACACCACCTGCGGGAGGATTCATGGGGGCTGGTGCATTGTGACCCAGAAATGGAAGAAGATGGCTGGATCTTTTTATCTATATCTATATCTTATCTATCTATCTATCTATCTATCTATCTATCTATATATATATATATATATATATATATATATGTATATATATATATATAAATTTAAACACCAAGCTGCCAGTAAAGAATGAAAGATTAAACTGAATGAATATGAGAGTAGCATAACATCCACCCAGCTGCAGCTCCACATGAGAAAAAGTCAAGTGGACTCGACATGAGAGCAGGAGTCAAAGACATGCTAATTATGATCACTGCCAATTCAGCCCCGCACTATTTTTGGACAGATTCAAACTACTCCAGCTCATCTGGTTTAGTAAAGTCTTATGACATAAGATTATATGTACAAGAGAATACTAACTATAAACAGTATTAAGACGTGAACATAGTGAAAACACAGTGGTTGGTTACTCAACACATTACTCAAATAGGATTAAAAAGTATGCTGCCAAAAGTACTCTGCATAATTTGATTCATTTCTATCGCACAAATTAGGTATCATCTGTTCCTTTAAGCAACAACCCCCCTTGAGATCATTTGAGCACATCACGATGTAACCTTGTATTAGAGAATAAATCAAAATATAAAGTGACAGAAAGGACAGGTGAGGAGGAGTTTAATATAACATGTTTTCGAGTTGTTGAATTGTGGTCAGAACCATGAGGATTATGGCTGTCTCCCTTTCTTCCACCGTTGCCTTCCTACATAAACCACCTGCACGGAGATTCAGTTACTGCTTAACTGTTATTTGTTCCACATACAAGCCAGCCTAGTGTTTTTAAAAAGATCTTACCATGGGGTGAAAATCTGACTTGATCATTACAGAGCATTTTCCACCTCCGAGCCAGTATCATAGTCTATTAATACCATCTGCACTGTTTCTATATGTGAATAGTTTAGTAATTAGTCCAAAGTTAAAGTAATTTGTGTTATTTCAGCTACAAAAATTTGAAGTAATGATTATTAGATGTCTTCACACATGTTTAGGCCTCATGTTTTGAAAATAATTACCTTCAACATTCTGCATGGTAGCAGATGAGTTTAATGACATGCTGTGAAATATAATACCCAAGGGAATGACATTTCCAAGAAAAAAAGAAAGAAAAAAAATAAAAACATGTTTTTATTTTAGTGTATTTTTTTGGCTAAAAAGTTACATACAGTGACACCATGTAACTTTTCAAACTTTTCACCTTGGAATGTCACAGTATTGTATTTGTTTTGTTTTTTTTTACATATGTTGCTACAAATATCTTAGAAATATACATTCTTACTGTGAGTGGGCTCACCTCTCCACAACCCTGACCTGTAACACAGCCTTGTGGCACCACATATTTGTTAGATAGATATGTTTAATGTAATATCGTGGAACATTTTAGACAAAGCAATAATATCTCCGTGGAGTCAAGCAAGTACCCTCCACCATAAAAAGTTACATAACGCATCTTTAATCATCTTAATTAATAGCATTGTGACATAACTAAAAGACATCTGATCTGTAAGTGTTTATTAAATCAAAGTGGTGTTGGTCCTGATTTTATGCCAGTCATGTCCACAGTACTGACCCTTTATAGACTTGTATTGATAAAGTAGTTTCTTTGGTCTGGGGAGATTTATTGAACACTGTGAGCTTGTTCACTGAATCACTCCTGATTACACTAAGGACAGTAAATTCCACCTAGTCCCTGCACAAGGCTACATGTTGTACAGCAAATTTACTGTTAATTGTTTTTAAATCTCTGAGCAGGGGCCTATGTGACGCTCTAGATTTTGTGTTTAGTGGCGAGTATCTCAAAAAGGACCATTTTATGCCCCCTGGTGGTTAACCTATGCAATAACAAATGGGTCGACACACACTTAAATGGCTTTGATCTTACCCTCATTAAAACGACACAATTGTTTGAGAATAAATTGTGCACTTTTGGCACATTTCCAGATATTTTTTAGAGGATTCTGTAGTTTTTATGCCTTTATGTTCTTTTGGCATTAAAATCCTGAGGTAGGATTTTGTATCTATAGTTATACAAATATTCTGAATAATTTATTAGATTTACATCATTATCCCAAAAGTAGCTTAATTCTAGTTGGTGGCCCTTTACTTGAAATTAAAAACAATGTCTCTGCATCTCCTGCCTCTATGACTTATTTCTGCTGTAACTGACAAGCTTTAGTTTGGTGACAAGATCAAACACAGCAATATCACAGCTGCCTATAGCAGTTAGCCTACACTAGTGAAACAGGCTAATTACCATACATCCTTATCAAGGAGAATTAACATATGCAAATGACATGATTTTGTCTTTTGTCTGTCTCAGCTATTAATACTTGTTGATGAGAACATTAGTTTAAAAATCTATGCGCCTTTTCCCCAATCATACTGTATCGTATTGACTATTATATTACTTAATTTAGTCTAAATTTAAATCAAAGTATCTTTTAGATTTAAAAGGGGCATTATGTAACTTTTCTTTTGGAGAGTCCACCACCTGCTTGTATCAGTTAAGGTGTTATTGGTTTGAATCGAACTTTCCACAGTCAGATATGTGGAGAGGTGATCCTGTAAGAATTCATATTTTTAAGGCATTTCTAGCATTTAAAAAGTGTAATAAAATAAAATCAAGACAGATATGTACTGTACTGTGGGACATTCCTGATAAAGCATTATCATCTCCATGGAGTCAAGCAGGTGACAGTACTATATTCTCTTATTAAAAAAGGGTCAAACTGCACATAATTTTGCTTGATGACTCGTATCCATTGGACCTAGAGCCACTCTCCTCAGCCTCAGTGTGACAAATGACTCCTTCCTCTGAAAGAAACCATCTCCTCTTCAAACTTTCTCTCAAGCTGGTGAGGATGATGGCCCCGGTGGGACTGTAGCCTGACACAGTGCACCGCCCTCTGACTCCACCCATTCCGCTGTTCTCCGCAGGGTCATTCAGGGGACAAGGCCTCTCCTCTGCCTCAAACCATATGTCATCTTGTTCTGCATGTTTACCTTTCACAGCTGAGAATTTCACACAGATGTCTACATTTGTGTGCTTGGTCGTAGCGTGGGCACAGTTCCAGATAGATTTACCTGAGTTTGAAATCGAGCCAATTGCAAATGGGAAACCTTTTGCACCCACCAATGAGGACGCAAGGCGACGGCAGGGTGTTGTGTGAGCAGCAGCGAATCAGGTGGAGTTCTGAGTGGCAGCCAGGTCGCAGCAGGCTAGTCTCTCGAAGCCGTCTGCCAAACTGGCTGACCACACTGCCTTGTGTGTGAGAGAGAGGGGTAAATAAAAAGAGCGAGAGATGGAAAAATTAGAGAGGGAGAGACATAGAAAGAGGGGGAGGGGAAAAGGGGGGAGAGTGGCAGAGAAATAGAGAGGCATGAAAAGAGCGAGGGTGTGAAAGGGAAGGAGGAAGAGAGAGAAGCACAGAAAGAAGCAGAGGGCAATGGGTGGAGAGGATGGACAGGCAAAGGGAGTCAAAAAGAAATGGAGACATAGAGATGTTCCTCTCCTCCCTCTATGGAAGGAAAGGGTGGAGGGAGGGAAAGAGATGGAAAGAGACAGAGGGAAAGAAAAAGAGACAGGGGGGAAAGAGGAGAGAAAGAGAAGGAGAGCAAAGGAAAGAGACAGAGAGATAAAGAGAGCGGGGCAAGCAAAGGAGAATAAGAAATGGATGGAACGAGAGGGAGGAACAGACAGAATGAGAGACAGAAGACAAGAGAGTTACAGAGACAAGTGGAGGAAGAGAGAGGACATGTGCCCCCACCCCCCTGACTCTCTGCTCCTCATCGGCATGCACAGAAGAGTCCACCGTGTATGAAGAGCCATAGTATTAGCATTTAAATTACTCTTAAAAGTGTGTGTGAGGACGGCACCTCTTCTAATGGGAGTGGACAAATGGCCTGTAGCTAACACGACATTTCCTTTGGCTGGGTCCTCACGAGAAGTTTCCTCAGAATCAGTTATTAGGATTCCTTAAGGGCTTTCCTATTCCCAGCTGAACACATTCATTAGCGACAGCATCCCACAGCGGCTCCCTCTGCTGCCACACTGCGGAATCACGTCAGCACCATGGACAGCTCCGGGGAACACGGAAGGCTTTTTCAACGACTCCCTTCTTCCTTCTGTCCACAGCTATAGCTTAAAGTGTGCATCATTTTATAATCGCTTGAACAATATGGAACCCATAATTCCTCAATGTTTATTTTAATTTGTTACTTGCAGTAGTGTGCTTTAATAGATGTATTATGTATTTTTAGTAGGTAGTCTACCATGTGCTTGTCTCCATGAAGATTTACAGTATCTTGCATTTATTCTTTCATTTATTTTTGCTATAAAGCATCTGATAATGCAAACATTTTCACTGTCTCGCCCCTCCACAAATCAGACCTGTAACTTGACCTGGTGGTGTCAACTGAAATAGTATTAAATCAGCTATACATGATAGAAAAAAAACAAAAAAAACTACCTTTTATAGCTAATATCTGACACCAAATATTTTAAACCATATTTTTTACATTCTTTCACTCTCTGGAAGCAAACTTCAGGCACGATTTTCATTTCCCTTCAGATGGTCATTTCATTTACATTTTTCCTTCTTTTGCATAAACAGCTCCACTCTTCTGTCTTTTCTAAGGAATTCTCATAAGCTGAATATATCAGGGGCCTCTCTTAAAATATCTTTCGCCAAATCAACAGTGCCTGTGGGATAGCTCTTCAGTTAGCGTGTTTTGTGCTTGCCATCTACATGTGTAAAGATTCTCTACACCAGGGAGATGGGTTGATGAGGTTGCTTTTTGCTCTCCGCTCCTCACATGTAGATAGAAAATGAGTTGGAGAGGAAAGCTAAGTATGAGGAGTGAGAAGATTTTGCGGGAGGGTTTGGGAAAGGAGGGGGGTAAATTTACTCCCAGCTAATGATGTAATTATACTGAAAACAAATGTAACAAGCAAGCATGTTTAACACAAACAAAGTCAAAAGTGAGGGCGGTTTCAAAGGATCACACTGGGAGTTTTTATATAATCAGGAATGAATCTTAGTTCTTGACATGATTTTTTGTTTGTTTGTTTCCATAGCTACATAAGCAATAGAAAGAATGTTGTATGTGTTGTTGGATATGATATTTTGTAACCCTCTAATATTTTACAGAGATGGGAGGTCGTTTACTTTATTAATATGCTCTTTCGTGCTAGAGGTGGATACATAGAGGAGGCTGGTGGACTTGACAGACTGATCAGGTTCAACATTTGTGAGATTTCAGTTTGATTTATTTATTTAAAAAAAGAAACTTTGCATCCAAGAACCGTATTAAAAAGTAAACAAAAGTATTTAGCATCTTAAAATCTCCATTGGTTTAACATTAGCCTAACTGAAAATCTGTGAATGTGGCATCATCACACTAAGGACAGAGAATACATCCAACTGCATTATGTAATGCCCATTGTAAAAAGAAATGTATAAGATGTAACAGATGTTCTTATAAATATTGCTTTCTGGTTCTTACTGCTCTCTCTTCCTCCAGGCCACATCTCTCCGTGGAAGGCGTCCAAACAGGTGAGTGATCTCCGTCTGTGTGTGTGTCTGTTTGAAAGAGCGCACAGATATTGTTGTGTTTGTCTCATCTGCCTCTGAGCATTCGACTTGTGCTTTATTGGCAAATGAGGCTGGCTGTTCTGACCGGTTCACATCACTCAGTCTGCTGACTCTTCTATGTAGGTTTAAGTAAACCATTACTATGGGTTATATGGGGTGTTTGGTTATTTAGTGTGTTATATAACTTACAAACATGTTAGTATTTATCAGAACCTCATTCAAAACCTCTCTGAGTGAACTATGGTATGTACAGAGATATATTATTCATGGAGAAGTACAAAGTAGTGGTTCAAGAAATTACTTCTACTCAAACTACTACTCAAGTAAGAAGAGTAACTTCCTGGACACATCTGATTTAAAATTTGAACTATTTTTTGTGGATAGAACATATAAATAACGAAAAAATCATATTTGAAGGAGTGGTGCGCCAAACACAAATATCCACTTTATTTAAAGCTTTTGTCACTTGTATACTTACAATGGAAATAACTAAATCTTAGGAGTAAGTATAGTATAGTGTCTGAAAGCTGGTCCAAGAAGTACAAGCTAGAATACTGAACAAGATTAGCTAGTGGCAGGTACTCATAAACTCTTACTGTTATGGCATGTATGCATGTTTGAAGGTGAGCAACCAAGGGATACCCCCACCCAAACACAGGGCAGTAGATAATTGAGACATGTTTTTACTACTATTGAACAGTGAGAGTAGCTTAACTGGAAGTCATTATGAGCTTGGTGAAACATGAAGCTCAGATTATAGTTCTTCTTTCAACATTTACTTTTGTTTTGCTTCCCTTGTAGCTACCAGACCAGTGGGACCAGCATGGAAGCCCCCAGACCAACCTCTCTGGTCCGCTACTACCCCCGGGCACACCTTTCCCGAACCAGCCCCAACACCGGACCTCTGTGCCGGACTCTACGGAGGGCTTTGACCTCAACAAACCAGATCCCTACGACCTATACGAGAAGTCCCGGGCCCTTTACGAAAGCAGACGTGAGTACTGAAACCTACCTGAACAGATTTTATGGTAATGTAATGTAGTATTAACCATGTGTTTGTGGCAGGTCCTGAGTACGAGGAAGTGGAAGTGCACCTCCTGAGGGAAAAGACGGGATTTGGATTCCGGATCCTGGGGGGAGACGAGGCGGTGCAGGCTGTGAGTCCGGACGCCCGTGACAAGGCTCGTATGGGACGGGCTGGTTCACACACTCTTAACCTCATACATGTGCATCATCATTAACATTCCTAAAAACTTAAATGTGAACTTATCCATTAGATCAGGTGTGTCAAAACATATTTCACTGAGGGCTGTATAGAGAAACATACACAAAGCAGAGGGCAAAAGTTGGTTAAATTACAGATATATAACTATGATTCGACACATAAAAATTGATTACAACACCTTTCTTTTGTTCAAATCCATTCTAATCTCTCAGTGAAATGTGTTCCCTGTTTCCAAATTGTCCATGTATTTCCTGTATACTTTTCTTTTCAACTTTTTTTTCCACAAACTGCCTCTTAACTGATGTAAAACTATGGTAAATGTTAATAATACCACAGGTATTACTCCACCAAATTAGAAAAACATGAAAACCTGTCATATGCACTTAAAAGATTGGGTACCTGCTTTTCACACCGCAAAATGATATCAGAAAAGTGAAACTATGATGGACCACCCAAGTGCAGCCAATACTTTCTGGTTCATGAGAAATAAAAATACCTCATTATTAGCTGCAGACAGCAGTAGTCTCATTTGTTATATGCTTACAAGTAGCTCTCAGACAGTGCAGGTTTTCTAAACTTGCAGTAAAAAGAACTGTTTATGGTATTTTGGGCCAATTCACCCTCAGGACATAGTTTGGACCTGCCTGCATTAGATCCTCAAACACACAGATATAACCAATATCTTTTACTGCTGCTCCGATCCTCCCATACTTCTCTCTTGTCTTGCTAACTCATCTCAGTAAAAAACAGCATACTCAGTCAAATGGCCTACAATGACAAATGCATTTATTTTGATCCCTACACTACTGTAATTGCAATAACTTCTCTGCACTACTATTTTTCTTCCTGTTCTTCTTCATCTATGCTACTAATATTGATTGTTTCGAACAGATTGTTATTGGAGCCATAATAGAGAACACTCCGGCTGAGCGTGATGGACGACTGCGGCCTGGTGACGAGCTCATTTCGGTGGATAAGAATGTGGTTGCTGGGAAACCACACAAATATGTAATAGACCTGATGCATGCAGCTGCTCGCAATGGCCAAGTCAGCCTGACAGTCAGAAGAAGGGTGCACATGCCCGGTGAGGACTAGTTTGTTTTGTTCAAGTTAAAAGGAGAATGTAATAGGATGCATCACTGACAGGAAGTTAAAAAGATTCCTCTGTATGCCTTAGGTTAATGTGGCTCTCAATATCTGACTGTCCTGATTTTCAAACATGGACTGTATTTCCTCTGCTGACTCTGAGAGCATAAATTTAACAAATGTGCCCAGCTAGACACTTGCATAGGAGTTCTTTCAGCAGAATGCAAACAGAGGAAAAGTTTGGCTTTGACGGGGAATCCCTTTGGGAAGCAGAGGAGTGCAGTGTTGTGTGTAATAAATGCTGCAAATCTGTCAAGTCTCCAATGAGGAGATTTGAGGATGTCTTTGGTTGAAAACAGACTGTATGAAATCATGACTCTCAGGGTGGTGTAGGGGGGCAGATGTGTTTTTGGTGCCAGGAGAAGCATGTCATGTGATATGTGTCATGTGACTTGTGTCATGTGACCTGTGCATGCTTGTCCACAGGTGAGCCCTGTCCAGTGAACGGCCGCAGTCCTGGCTCTGTCTCTACTCAGCATAGCTCTCCTCGCAGTGATGCCCATGCAGCTGCTCATGGTGTGGGCATCCCCACGGTCACCCCTGCCCCTGAGGGAGCGGCCCTGCAGACCAGTGATGTGGTCATCCACCGCAAAGAGAACGAAGGCTTTGGCTTTGTCATTATCAGCTCCCTCAACAGGCCTGAGAACACTGCAGTCATCAGTGAGTCTGCCTCCACATACCATGCTCTATTCATCATAGTATCCAGCTCATTTTTAATTTGCAATGTATTATTATAAGTATGGATCAGTATGACCACCCTGACATCAGTAGTGACCACCCTGACACACACATAGAGGACACTAGACAAACGTGTGAGTTTTCCTGTCCTGTTGTAGCTGTGCCTCACAAAATCGGCCGTATCATCGAGGGCAGCCCTGCAGACCGCTGTGGGAAGCTGAAGGTGGGAGACCGGATCCTGGCGGTGAACGGACAGTCCATTATCAGCATGCCCCATGCAGACATCGTAAAACTCATCAAGGATGCAGGCCTCACTGTTACCCTACACATCATTCCCGAGGAGGGTAAGAGCGCCGGTCAGTTTCAACTTACTCTTATCTATACATAATGCTGTCCATATCTTATGCTTTATGTTGACTCATATTTGTAGAATAAATCAAAGTTTTAGTGGGTCAGTATATGAAATATTGTATTTGGTACCTTTGTTATTGATACAGGGTTAAATCCACCAGTGAATACTGCACCCTTGGGCACAACAATTACCCACCATGCCTCCACTGTCTGTTTACAATGGTGAAGGGTTAGGTTATGGTTTAGATTAAGGTTGGACAAGTAATAATTTGTGTGTGTGTGTGTGTGTGTGTGTGTGTGTGTGTGTGTGTGTGCGCGTGCGCGCGCGCATGTCTGTCTATCTTAGTTGTTTTGTTAGATACTCTAGACTAGATCATTGTAATATCACATTTTACTCCAATTCACCAACTACCAACACCCTTCAAATTACTCTTATTTTGCCTTTTCACCTTCAGGTTCTCAGTCTGGCCCCAGCTCAGAGAAGCAGAGCCCTATGACCCAGAAACACAGCCCGCAGACCCAGCCCACTAGTGTAGCCCAAATGAGCCAAGCCTCGCTGCAGCCTGGTCAGCCGCTGCCCGTTCCTGGACAGATGCCCCCTCAGCCGGGACAGGTGGTTCAGAGCGTCCCTGTGTCTATCCCCACTGCCTCGGGGAGTCAACCTGTGCCAGCCGGGACACAGCAGAGCCCAGTCACACAGCCCTCTGCCCAGCTCTACCTCCATGATGGCAGGTAAGGCTCAGGACAGCCACAATACAAGGAAGGGAACACAGTTAGATGGGATTTGTTGTTTGCTTGTTTCCATAGAGATATTAGAGCGTTGCCCATAATGTTCAACAGTATAGCATTATTTATATCTAAGTCTAAATCAGTTGATGCGCTTAGGCCTGGTTACAAATCAGATCTGTAGAGGTGAACCCGCTCACACTAAGGATGTATGTTTTTTAGAGCTAAAAATAGCTTTAGTAGAAAAAATGAATGATAGATAAGTGTAATGCCATAACATCAGGTGACATGACCCTTCACTAGAAATGTTACATAATGCACTTAATGCAGTTAGTTGATTAAATATTTACCAGTGGTAATTTTGACAACCAATTTGAATTTAGTGTTGGTCAGATAATATTTTAATTATTATTGACAAATACCATGCTGATTTTGTTAGATTTGAGTTAACTTACTCTTAGCTTACTATAATACAGTTTATTCAGGTGATGACTTCTTGCTTCACTGTTTCTTAAACTTCTACCACATGTGTAATCTTTGTATATGGCAATGGTTAGAAATAGAATTATTCTGTGTATGCTTAGATCTGTAATTTTGTTTTGTTTTTATTAAAGAAAATATCTACATAGTTTAACCATTACTGATTACCTTTTTATCACAAAGAATATCTATTTTGTCAAAATGTATTCTGTGACAAATTAACACTGGTGTTTATTTATTTTACTTACTTTACTTATTAGTTAATTTGAAATGCCAAAAATTCTGGGTAGCCAGCAGAGTTCTCACTGGTCTTTCAATAAAATGGGAAGAGCTATAGTCTTTTTCATAGATGGAGCTGTTACTAAAATTCTCAATAGCGCAGTGTGGACAGATATTTTCCCAGTATACCCTACTTTAGATAATTTTCCCTGTATAGAAGACAGTTTCTCCATCTCGGACACTCAGACAGTACCTGCACACTGTTGCATAACACCACTTAGCTCTGTCAGTCTCAGTGAATAATTTAGCCTAAGGTCACTCCTGTATGAAGCACTGGAGTGACTGGAGAGGTGATGCGTGTAGATGGGACCCTGCTGTAAACACACCAGAAAAAAACATGCACACAGTCTGAAAGGAGAGGTTTTTTAGTGACATCAACTTTACTTTTCAAATTTAGCATAGAGACCCATAGTTTCAACATATTTGTACTTTTTATATTGATTGCTAAACTAAAATTATAACTATTTATGCTAAACATACCAGCCAATAGAAGTCACAGTTTTGTTGTATTTTAGTATCAACTTGTACATTTACTTTTGCTAGTTCAATGTAAAACTTTCATACAGTACTTGATTCATTATTACAGTCTATGATAACGACATGTAGCCCACTGATTTATAACAACTTGTAATTATATGTAAGATGAATACTTAAACCCTAACTATAACTGTGAGTTTGTACACAGTGTATTTTATGAGCTTCTAAGTCTCATTCTATTGAGTTTCTCTTTCTTTAGCATTTCCAAAACAAACATGTAGCGAGCAGTGCCCTCTATAATACTTTATTCTTCACTCCCAGGTCAGAGGTTAAGGCCAGGCAGGATGTGAAACCTGACTTCCGCCATGCGCCCTTCACTGATTACAGGCAGCCCCCAGTGGACTACCGCCACCCCCCGGTCACCGATTACCGCCAGCCCCCAACCCTGGACTACAGGCACCCCCCAGGCCTGCTGGACTTCAGAGGGCACCCCGCAGCGGCACAGTTCCCCCTAGGGATCCCCGCTGACTTCAGACAGGTACTAGGACTGTGCTTTACTGTGCTGTTACACACAGAAGATCATGTTAAAGTGCATACGTCTGGACTGTATCACAAAGTAGTGAACACGATTCATTTTAAGTTTGACCTAGTTTTCCCTTAGTTGAGCACAATTTTACTTCCTGGTTGAACATGGACAGCATATATGACATAATGTAGAGGTAATTCCATAGTTGTTACCCAACAACAATACTGAAAACAAGGACCATAGCTTGTCTAATTCACCCAAGAGTTATTATCTGATGACTAAAATATGTCCTTTATATGTATATTGTCCCTATATTGTGGATAGTATTACAACTCACATGGCATTACTTCCTATAATGTTAAATTTTCAACTTTTCTACACAAACTCACACTTAACTGATGTAAAACTATGATAAATATGTACTTCAAATGCTATCCTACTGAAAATGATCATTAGAAAAACATGAAAACTGGTCATATGCACTTTAAAGACCTGAACTTAAAATGTCTTGATTCAAACACAGACAGATAATTATTCTTAGACTTTAAAATTGGACTAAAGGCTGTGCTATGTGCTTCCAGGACTACGATTACTTCACAGTGGAGCTGGAGAAAAGCTCCAAAGGCTTCGGCTTCAGTATTCGAGGGGGCAGAGAATACAAGATGGACCTGTTTGTGTTGCGCCTGGCAGAAGACGGCCCTGCTATACGCAATGGCAGGATGCGGGTAAGGGAATGGGGGGAGTGACCATAAAAGTCAGGGAAATAACACAAATAATTAGGATTGATGTCAAGAGATTTGTGTTGTCCCCCTTTACAATAGATTGTGAGATGTTCAGACAGGCATCAGATTTGAGAATTGGAATAGAAATTGTTCTTTGTAGAAAATCTTACATCCTACTATACTAAAAGGATTTATTTGTTTATTACCCAAATTGGGGGGGCCTCAGAGTGCAAAATTTTCTGGTGTTGTATTATTGAACTTGTGGTGACACAAAATTGAGCGCAGCATGAACCAAGCTCTAGTCTCAAGCCTCTGCCCACAGTCTGCTTTGGGACATGTCTATCCCATCGTAACCTTAGACTCATCCTAACAAGTGTTCTTGTGCACAACATGTAATTCCATTGATAACGTGGAGCAGGACACTTGTCTTGAAGCAGGAGGTAAGAGAAATAAGGTAGTTTAATGAGTGTATGTTTTGCAGGTTGGAGATCAGATCATTGAGATAAACGGAGACAGCACACGGGACATGACACACGCCCGGGCCATCGAGCTGATCAAGGCGGGGGGCAGGAGGGTGCGGCTGCTGCTGAAGAGGGGCACAGGCCAGGTGCCAGATTATGGTGGGTCTGGACTGAATAATGATGGGAATAGTCATACTTTATTAACACTTATGTAATTTCAGTTTACAGTTACCCTAATAGATTTGTACATAGTATGTTGCTACTAACAACTATTTCTGTGCAATAATACTGCTAATCTCTCTTGTCCATGTGTAATAGCCCTGCTGTTGTTTCTAATGACACTGTAGGCCTTTACTTGTATTACTTCCCTCAGGATTGGTACCTTCCAACCTCTCCATGTGCATGAAAGGTGACACACTAAGCTCCCCATATTTCTTCCTAATGGGCCACTCTAAAGACACGGTTCGTGGATACAGCATGTCTTTACTTCTGGATTCATCTATTTAATGTGCTGTCTGCATGAGAGTGTTGTGCATACGCAAGAGCACCTGTAGTTTAAGTGTTTGTGAAGGGTCAGATCAGACATTTTAGTGTTGAGACAAAACACTGCATGTCTGCACCAGTGCAGTGACAGTTCAAAGAAACTCTGAACATGTGACACACGTGTAAACATGTAACTGCTAGTATGTTAGTACGTGCACATATGTGTACACATGTACTTGTATGTGCTCTATATATGGTGGCTATGATGTTTGAATGCTGTAGTTTGACAGTTGTGGAGCATGTGCATGTCTCACCGCAGCGTGTCTCTGTTCCTCACACTGTCCTCTGTCCCACAGACTGTGGCGGCCCCTGGACTCCCCTTTCTACAGCCCACTCTGCCCTGCAGGAAGTGACCCTGGAACTGCACTCCACTCCCCTACTCTCATCCCATACAGCCCCGGAATCCCCTTCTCAGCTCCCTCTAGAGGCCACAGTGTACATGGCAGACAAAGCTCCACAGCTGACAGAGCACAGCTCCAGCAGGGGGCCCTCAGGTGGCAGGTCCACCCAGCAGAAGAGCGTGATCAGGGGCCAATGTGGAGAGGCAGAGGGACCTCGGCTGCTGCCTGCTAAAGCCATCCTGGGCTCCAGTGACAGAAGGCAAAGGGACACTTGCTCCCCCTGCTGTGAGAGGAAGGCTCTGCATGCTCAGACTGGGAGCACCATGTGGCCCTGGGACTCCTATGTGAGTGTAAATGGTGTATCTGTGGGCAGTGCAGATGGAAGCCTCCAGGAGAGGCTGCTGTCCAGAGCCTGTCCCAGAGAAGAGGAGCATTCTGGGGCATGTGGGCCATGCTGTCCCCCCAAAGCTGTGGAAGAGCCTCCTGCTCGGAGCACTGCTGTCTCCCCCAGGCCCTGGGGTGTCCCTGACAAACTGCCCGGGACACTGCGCTCCTGGACGTCCACTGTCAGCAGGTAGAAAGGATCCAACTGGCTTGGACTGGACACTTGTGTGCTCCCTGCTCACTATGGGATGTTTCAGAGAAGCCTCTCCTCTCCTGTTTCTCTCCATCTTCCCCTCATCTCAGTCTTTTTACAAGAGGATTATTACACCCACAACCTTAAGCAGAACTTTCACAGCTATTGTAACCTAGAGTATACAACCAAATGCAGACTATAGAAGGAGTTTATGGTCAGCAGAGCATTTGAAATGGACACATGTACACTTGTACCTTTAATGGGGCGTCCTCGCGAGGATCACATTTATCAAACTCAAGAGACAGATTTGTCTGAAGGCTTTTCTTTGGGCTCATGCTCTGTGCAGCAAAGACACTGAACAAGTCATTTGAGAAAGAACCAGCGATACATCCAGAAATGTGACCAATGTGAGTCATAGGCATATGCTAGCAGTGTCCATACCAATAAAACATATACTGTAAATGTAAAGTTGTGAAAATATGTACATTTGATCATATGGAGGCGTTGTTGTAGATAAAAAGAGGAGCAAACTCACCGGGACAGTATTTTAGGTCTATTACTGTCATGGCCTGGTCTATAACTACATATCAAAACTGTGCGAGTCACCAAACCCAGTGCATGAGTATACGGCACTATGTTAGACAAGGGCCCACGTCTTTAGCCCTAGCCTTTAGACAGGACGCCTCTGTGGAGCATTTTCATGTCCCTCTCACTTTAGTTCTGTCAACGGGACTGTCAGAGCGCTTAGTAACAGCTATGATGTCCTCTGAGTTACATTTCACCTCGCAGTCATTGTGTAGAACTGTGCTGTATTCATTTTTGCTCGATAAACTTTGGTCTGCTCTGTGTTCTCATTTCTGCATATGCGCCTTTTACTGTGCTAAGTGTACCAGACCACTGTGGGAGAGGGGCGTGGGAGTGGGGACAAAGACGAGAACCGTGCTGGCTGGGGTGGGCCGGAGTGCCTTACTCAAACTAATGCAGTTCAGTTTTGGTTTGTTTTTGGTAATGAAGGCAAGTTTAAGTGACAGTGCGCTAGGGCTGTGCAAAAAGTCAAATTTGAATCAAGATTGAGATTTCTCATTTTCAACAGTGTACTTGGTTGCTTTTAATGGAGAGGTTTACAAGAAATCAAAAATAAATATTAAACTGTAATGATTAAAGGTGCACTATGAACATTTTCTGGTCAGGGGTTGACTACTATGGAGATGTTATTGCATGGCCGGTAATGTTCCAGAGTATGACACTCAATGTATCAGTCCTATATTTATTAAATGACAAGTGTTTTTATTGCCCAAAAATACCTTGAAACATATTAATTCTTGCGGTGAGCAGGCTTGTCTCTGCACAGATCTGACCTCTAACATCGCAACTTCATTTACAAAGATAATTTGAATGCCATGCAATGGAACATTTACAAAACATCTCCATCAGGAAAATTACATAGTGAACCTTTAAAATCTATAGTTTATATTCAGAACACTAATATTGAAATGTATTTATTTGTTCTTAACAAGACAAAATCAAATTTAAAATCATGATACAATGGGAAAAAAGTGATTTGATTTTTTTTGTCATATCACCCAGCCCTTAAGTGCACCAATGTTGGAGCCCCCTGCTTAGGCTCAAACCAAGTGATACACATATACAGTATATTAGACAGCATGCACTCATGTGTCAAAGACTTCCCTGTTCCCACGTGTCAAAGAGGTTCCAATGTAGCTTGTACAAGTCCATTCTCTCTGAAGGAGTCAGTGAAGCAGTTATCAAACTCCATTTTGTCTTTTCTGCAAGCACATTCCACTCACACTGCTGCAGATGGCTCCATCTCCTGCAAATAAGATTTCAGACCAAGCATAAATCATCAGAAAATATATCTTATCTGCTGAACAGTTAAAGTATGCTGCTAAACTGAGCAATCCGAGTTTTCTATCTCCATCAATATTCTCACATATTTGCTTTATTCAAATAGAAAAAATAGAGCTTTCAAGTATTCAAGTTGAGAGGTAAAAACAAAAATTGCTGTGACAATTCTGTAGCCAAACTTTACACAATGGGAACTTGTGGAGCAAAACTTGTATCAGAATTCACAGATCCCAATAGTGCAGTGCGGCGCAAAGGCTGTAGACATGTGTTTTATGGTACCATGTGGAGAAAAGGTAAAACTCTTGTGTCATCTGTCTCTGTCTCTGTCTGGGCCGCCCCCTTTGCCTGCTGTGAGTGATTTTGTAAACAGAAAAGAAAAAAAATGGCTTTATTTGTGAAGAATGGAGCGTTCATAACCCCCATTGAGATCAAGTATAACTGTGTAGTGCTAATTGTGTACTATCCACCTTGTACAGCTGTATTCCTACAAATATGGTTTACTGTATCATTGATACTGTAGTTTCAAAGACGTGAACAACTATTTTTATGAAATGCGACAGTACTGATATATTACATTTTGCTAAAAAACAAAAAACTTGTTTACTGAAAGATATTCTGAAATACTGTCAATAAACTCTTGACATGGTGTAAAATACTCCTTGTAATAGTCTGCTTTTTATTGACCCAGGTTAGCTTGGAACACAAGTAATCATAGTATAAAAATGTATTCAATATGAAATTACACTTTCAACAAGTTGTGAACATGTTCAGGTATTTAATGTTTTTTTTTATTTTTTTATTTTTTTATTGCTATAATCATGCAGGACGGTTGCCATCGCATGAAACCCATGAATACAACTCTATGGTAGATTTACCGTTTTTGAAAAGATATGCAAACTTATGATCCAAAAATGTTATGGATTATGTTTTAGGAATTGACTCCACAAACTTGCCATATTACCGGTAATCGTAAGGCTTAATAATTGTAAGGCTTAAAGTCCTTTCACCACTTTTCATTGTGAAAAGATAATTTCATGTTTGTATATTTGTACTGAACAGAGAAAATGCAGAACTTTGTGCCAGTTTCCGTTTCATGTGGATAGGTCCAGAAATTACAGAGATATTAACCATAAACTACACCAACAAATCTGCAAAATCTACCATGTCCTACGGCTCAGTTTTAAACTACGGATTCTTGACTGTGAACACAACCTACATATTGTTTTATCAGCGACCAGAACAACAGTGGCTAAGGTGGTAGAGCCGTCATCAATAGGTAGAAGATTGGAGGTCCAATCATAGCTCAGTGGTATAGCTCAATGTTGTCCTTGGGCAAGTCAAAACATAATGTGTTAAATGAATAAATAAATAATCCGAATTTGAAAATGTCCATTTCAAAGAGTTTCAGGGTCTTTGGAGGTTGAGGCCATGAGATCAGAAAAGCAGATGGGAGAGGGCTGGAGATTCTTTTAATGTTCGTTGTGATTTTCTATTAGTGGTGACGTGTCACTGTTATCCTGCACAGCCAGAGACGTGTCCTGTGTGAAGAAAACCAAAACCATATCATACTGATTGCAAAAACAAACTAATTAGAACTTGTGTAATTCTGAGGGGGAGAATGTGTTTGGACTAATTTCATAGTAGTGAGTCAATACAACTAGTCATTCACTTACTAGGACATTTCGGTAAATTCCTATTTTGAAACGGCAGCAAATAATGTCGACCAAAAAGCCCATCATACCGTGCAGCATGCCTGAAAGCAACAGAGGATCAAGTGAGATTACCCTGAAATATTGTGTGAATATTATGTTCTTATGGCATGAGAAATCATCACCATCATATTGAGGAAATGTTCAGGTAGTAACAATACACTAATTGATGAGTTTGGAAAACAGGCTGAATCTGAAGCTGACTCTACTGCCTTCATATATAATGGGAGTACTAAACAGTAAATACTATTTGACAAGTAAAAAAATGTACATGAATAAATTTGATACGTGTGGCAGAGATCCACAAAATAACTGAAAAAATAATTTTTATTTATTTATTTTTTAATCTGTTAGCTGCTTGTTTTGAAGGCAACATAATTATCCTGCAATTATAAGTTTAATGGAATGTTTTCAGTAGCGGTCTATAGGCTACTGTCTCAAGTGAATTTTCTTGTTTACAGTGCATGCATGTATATTTATCTAAATAAATTATGTTTTCACTACCACCATAAATTACTTTAACAAAATCAACTTAAAATTTCTTTTCTGGAGCACATGCAGACAGCGTCATTAAACTAACGCCTCCCCTTATGCCATTAATAAACACCAGTTACTGTTACTAAGCAATATTTTATATAATATATATATATATATATAATATAATATAATATATATATATATATATATATATATATATATATATATATATATATATATATATATATATGTGTGTGTGTGTATATATATATATACACACACTCAACAAAAATATAAACGCAACACTTTTGTTTTTGCTCCCATTTTTCCTGAGATGGACCCAAAGATCCAAAATTCACTCCAGATACACAACACTACCATTTCTCTCAAACATTGTTCACAAATCTGTCCAAATGTGTGACAGCGAGCACCTCTGCCCCGCCAAGACAATCCACCCCACCTCACAGGTGCGCCACATCAAGATGCCGATCCGACATCATGACCAGTGCACAGGTGCGCCCCAGACTGCCCACAATAAAAGGCCACCCCGAAATGTGCATTTTTTTTTGCTTTATTGGGGGTCTGGGGACTCAGAACCAGTCAGTATCTGGTGTGACCACCATTTGCCTCATGCAGTGCAACACATCTTCTTCACATAGAGTTTATCAGATTGTCAATTGTGGCCTGTGGAATGTTGGTCCACTCCTCTTCAATGGCTGTGCGAAGTTGCTGGATATTAGTGGGAGCTGGTACACGTTGTCGTATACGCCGGTCAAGCACATCCCAAACATGCTCAGTGGGTGACATGTCCGGTGAGTATGCTGGCCATGCAAGAACTGGGACATTTTCAGCTTCAAAGAATTGTGTACAGATCCTTGCAACATGGGGCCGTGCATTATCTTGCTGAAACATGAGGTGATGTTCATGGATGTATGGCACAACAATGGGCCTCAGGATCTCATCACGGTATCTCTGTGCATTCAAAATGCCATCAATAAAATGCACCTGTGTTCTTCATCCATAACAGCCTTTGAAGAGGAGTGGACCAACATTCCACAGGCCACAATTGACAATCTGATAAACTCTATGCGAAGAAGATGTGTTGCACTGCATGAGGCAAATGGTGGTCACACCAGATACTGACTGGTTCTGAGTCCCCAGACCCCCAATAAAGCAAAAAAAAAAAATGCACATTTCGGGGTGGCCTTTTATTGTGGGCAGTCTGGGGCACACCTGTGCACTGGTCATGATGTCGGATCGGCATCTTGATGTGGCGCACCTGTGAGGTGGGGTTTATTGTCTTGGCGGGGCAGAGGTGCTCGCTGTCACACATTTGAACAGATTTGTGAACAATGTTTGAGAGAAATGTTAGTGTTGTGTATCTGGAGTGAATTTTGGATCTTTGGGTCCATCTCAGGAAAAATGGGAGCAAAAACAAAAGTGTTGCGTTTATATTTATGTTGAGTGTGTGTATATATAATTTATGATATATTGTTATAGATAGCATTTCTACAACACCATAAACTATTCACAGAATAAAAATATAATCTGGATACAGTTAAGGACTATGTGCACCTGTAGTGGAGAAGATGCCCCCTACAATGCCGCAGAGACGCACGAGGAACTGCCACAGGGGCATGTGTTGCTCTGTGACCCGGATCATCAGAGAGCTGATGTCATACTTCATAAAAATCCCCGAGACGCCATGACTGCCCGCTGCATGGTTTATCACCCGCTCCTGTGCACCAGCAAAGCATACAGTAAGTACAAGAGTCACCGTACATAATGTACCCTTCACTAATATTAGCATCCCTGGAAATACCAACAGTACGTTTAAATTAAAGCTGCACTATGTAACTTTTCGCTTGGGGGTTGGTCATCGGCTTGTTTCTATGGATATATCATTGCTCTGCCTGGAATGTTCCACAGTATGACATTAAACAGCTCTATCTTACATTTATTAAATTACAGATGTTTTTTTTAGCTTTTCTAGAGGTGAGAGGCATCCCACTGTGAGCGAGGTTGCCTCTCGCAGATCCGACCTATAACTTGGACTGGTTTGGTCTCCATGAAGTTTAATGACACACTGTGAAACATTCCAGACAAAGGAATAACATCTCCATGAAGGAAAGTATTTTCACGGACCCTCCACCAGAAAAGTTAGTTACACATTGCATCTTAAAGTTAATGCTTTGTGTTGTAGTTTTTACGTAGCCAAGACCTACTAAGATTTAGACAGCAGATGAGGATGAAATTAATCAGTTTATACTTGTCATTTTGACCACTTTTCACCATTTCATTTTGAATTATTTTGAATTATTTGCTGCAGTAACTGTGCTCATTTTTCATCACTTTGAAACCCATGTTCCCAATGTTTCCAGGTTGAAAGCTACAGTGAATAAATATTTCCCCATTCTTAATTTTTGCAGAAAACAAAGACAATGAACTTTGCACCAGAGCAATTGACAAGATCAACAAATCTGCAATCTGACAGCTAAAGAGCAAATTCTACCATAGAATTTTGACCTGTCCTCCAGCTCACTTTTACACTGCCTACAAGGATCTTAGGATGTTGTGATGTCATGTGACTGCAGCCTCTTTTAAGCTAAAGGCATTCTACAATATTGTGGGGTTCGGTATAACACAAATATATTTCTCTGTTCTTAAGGGCTAACTCACCCGTTCTGTGACAGAGTACTGATGTGTGTCTGCTGTGACCTTATAGGTGTTGAGTTTTGTAGGCACGATGGTGATGAAATACTGAAACATGTGATTAGCTGGGGAGAGATTGAAATATTAAAACAGCATATGTAACAAGATTCTACTATAAAATACTTACAGTCAGTGGAGACTTTCTCAGTGCCATCAAGAGTACTGATAATCCCAGGAATCATCTCTCCAAAAGACAAGTGATTGATCCGATGGGAGAAATTAAATGCTGGAACAAAAAAAAGAACGAAAAAAAAAGATTACGCTATCAGTAATTGTACATGCAAATTTGTAAGCAATTTCTTCAAGCAATTTTTAATTGTGACTATTGAATTGGAAGTGGACTTGGTTCCCCTATTCTAGAGTTTCCACAGATGGTCTACCCCTAATCTCTACAATTTACTCCATCCATCCATCCATTTTCTTCCGCTTTTCCATTTTCTGGGTCGCGGGGGCAGCAGTCCAAGCAGTGTTCTGCTGCCCAGAACACAATGCACCAGCCCCCATGAATCCTTCCGCGGGTGGTGGGTCCACAGGAGGACGGCTCACGTCACAACGGGCCTTGATGTTTCTTCTGCCATGGGGGCTACCAGTGTCCACAGACACTGGGGGCGAAGTGGGGTTAAGTGTCTTGCCCAAGGACACAACGGCAGCACTCATCTGTGGGAGCTGAGAGCGGGATTAGCTCAGTTGGTAGAGCATATGCCTTGTGATCCAGGGGTTGGCGGTTCTACAATTTACTGCAATTACTAATCCTCATTTAAAAAAAAGAAAAAAAAAAACTTTAGTAGCTGCATGGTTTTGGGAAAGAAATCTAACTGACTTTTCTGGCAAGCATCAGTAGGATTTTGTTCAGGGCTCATTGTAAATAACAGGAGGATTAACATTTGGGTGTACCTAAACTAATACAAGAATCCTGTGCATTTCAGAACATGTTAGTAGACATCTAAACTACAGCTACAAGATTTTCCTATAAAAGGACAAGATACTTTGTTCTTTGCAGAGGATTATTATTAGTACTATTATTATCTAAATAAATGCAGTCTTTACGATCTGATAATTACGTGTGTAGATGCTACTTACAGTCATGACTAACTAAAGCCGCTAGATGGGCGTGGCCTCTAGGATGTGGGATGGACCTGAAAAATGACATTTTCAGCTTCCAGACATAAGTAAAGTTAAAACAATTTGTCATTATTATGCTACATACTTCCCAACAGTAATATGGAAGTTCCCTGCCACTTTGTTAACATACAGGTGGCCGTGAATCCTGCATGCATTCAGGGGCGCAGAACTGTCATCACTGTGAAGGAAATGTAAATGAGACATAATAAAAATGTTTAAACCACACTCATTTGCATAAGACACTTGTTAATACTTTTTGATTGGCGATGGTGGGGCTATTTTTATTGCAGATTTGAAGAGAACATCTTGAAGAGAATGCTCTACTCTGAGGCGCTCCTGGATATGCCAAAGAGTTCTGAGAAAAAAAAAAAACTAATTAATAGTCAAAATGCTCCAGTCCATCACCTGTTTTAGGTCGTGTTTGCTTTTCTAACTACACAAAGGAACAAAACGATTAGGAGGGACTGTCTAACTATGGTATCCTGTTAAAAGTAAATATCAGACTCTCAGTACTTACAATTGCCATATTCTTTGCTGAGGTGAGAGCTCAAAATTTACCTGAATATAAGATAACAACATATTCATGAACATAAGGTTGATAAAGAAATGAATAAAGAAATGTTAAAAAAAAAGATGTTCTTACTGGCTCATATTCTAAACCGTCTGAGGCAACCATGGTTTCTGCCAGATCCAGGACATCAGCACCAATGTCTGGATTTAAAAAGACAAACATTCACTCAATACAGAAGGAAAAATAAAGCTTTTTAAATCATATCTAGTGCAGATTTCTCATTCATAAATAAGGTAAATAAGAATAACTTACATTGGCACTTCATGGCAACTGTAATATCAACATTGATCCTTAATTTACTGTTAAAAAAAAGACATTTTTGTTAAAACAGACCACATTATTATCTGAAAAAAAAAACATGAAGTGATCGTTACCTAGTAAAATCTTTGTCCACTTCATACTCGTATTTCATCCACGTATCTCTGTATACGAAGAACTCCAGAAAGGCCAGGATTGCCATGAAAGTGAATGCTATTAAAGACACTAGAAAAGAAAAAGAAACACTGTTTAATTGTTGCAGGATCAAATTCACTTCATACTTCACTTCATTCATAGGATCAAATTCAATTCATACTTTGATTGATTTAAAATTGTTTTTCAAAGATGGTAAGATGCTAGGTGATATTTTAAATTTGCACTTTGTAACTTTTCTGGTGAAGGGTCCTCCACCTGCTTGTATCCATGGAGATGTTATTGCTTTGCCTGAAATTCTCCACAGTATGTCATTTAACTAATCTATTTCCATGGAAACAAGCAAATGACACCACCAGGCAAGTTACAGGTCAGATCTGTGATGAGGCAACCCCACAGAAAGAACGGATGTTTTTCATGTTTGTTTGTTTTTTTCAGTTAAATAAAAGAGGCATGACAGATTAAACTGTGGAACATAAAGAGAGTTAATGGACCCTTCGACGGAAATATGATACACCTTTAATTTTGAGCTACAAACCCTTTCATACTTTTGACATGAAACTCTGAAAGCTGATTATGAGCAGATTTTTAGACTGATGATAAGACTACTGCAATGACAGGAGGCAGAAAGACCATCTGTTTGTTTGTTTCTTTATTTTGGATCATGGTCCCTTTGATTGCTCACATCAGAGCCATCTATAAGAACTAAACTATAAAGCTTCTAGATATTGTCAAATGAATACAATTTATAGCTTTATATTAAAAACAGAGCACTCGGTTAAGCCCCTGCATGGTCCCGTTGATTGCTCACATCAGATTTTGCAGTTTCCTTGACATTTAAATAATATTAAAGGTCCAGAAATCAGATAATAATCAGATTTCGGTGTGTATGTGAATATACCTGTCCCACCACTGGCTGTCGACTCCACATAGCTGTCGGGGATCTTAGGAAAAGCATCCAACTCCTTCACTAAGTTCAACGCTTTCTTTTTAGTCAGTCTCCTCATTTTACGTGTCCCTCATGAGCTCAGCCTTCGTCCTTATTGTCCTGTAGTTACTAGTGCTGGGAAGTGTCACATATGGCTCAATCTTTGCCGTCTCGCCTAGTTTAAGCAAGCGTGAGAAGCAATGAGCGAATGAAGGCACGATATGTTAAAATTATACTTTTACTGTTGGGATCAAACATTAAAAAACCTTAAAATGTGGTGATCGCCGAAAAAATGTTTCATGAATGAGCCAAACAAAGCGACGTGTCCATGTCCGGCAACAGCACCGTTTGACCCCGCCGCTGGAGGGAGCACACAGGCTGGCACGGTCTGACTCAGCGCCCTCTGGTGGTGGGAAACATGTACAACAGTTTAAGCCGAAAAATCAAAAAATCAGTCAACTTACTGATATGTCAAGCTTAGGAGTTTTTATTATATATATATATATATATGAACGCATGAACGAACGCATGCAAGAGCCGCGGTGGTCCTAGACCTGGTCTAGACCTGGTCTAGAGGAGGCATGGTTTGAGCACGGGTCTCGTTCATGCGCTCAGACTGCGTGCGGTCCCCCTCGCTGCTCGCCTCAGCCGTGACTCAAAACGAAACCAGGAAATAGACCCGCACGCGGCACTTTAATCCACCTGGTCCAGTCCTGGTTTAGTCCAGGTCTAGTCCTGGTCCAGTCCTGGTTTAGTCCAGGTCTAGACCTGCTCGCAGCCCCGCGCCGGGTCATGCTGCGCTATCACACACGTGTCCGCGCGCACACTTCTCCGCCCTCCCCCTTCCCCCACGCTTCACTATTAATACATTTTGTTGAAAATCTATGAAAGTTTGAGTGTTTAAACGAGAGTCAAATGTGAGAAAAGTTTAAATCCAGTCTGAGAAAAGCGTATAATGTGTGTGGCTGAGCGCGCATTATTTGAATTTTTGAGATTTCGCTTTTCGTAACTTGAATTTTCTTTCGTATCTAGAGACCAAAATTTAACGTGAAGGCATTTCGTAACTTTTCATTTGTTGGGTCTTTCGTAAGGTGAGGTACCACTGTGTGTGTGTGTATATATATATATATATATATATATATATATATATATATATATATATATATATATATATATACACACACACATACACACACACTATATTGCCAAAAAATATTCACTCACCCATCCACATAATGGAAATCAGGCGTTCCAGTCACTTCCATGGCCACATGTGTATAAAATCAAGCACACTGTTTCTACAAACATTTGTGAAAGAATGGGTCGCTCTCAGGAGCTCAGTGAATTCCAGCCTGGTACAGTGATAGGATGTCACCTGTGCAACAAGTCCAGTTGTGAAATTTCCTCACTCCTAAATATTCCACAGTTCCACAACTGTCAGTGGTATTATAACAAAGTGGAAGGGATTGAGAACAACAGCAAACCAGCCACAAAGTGATAGGCCACGTAAACTGATGGGGCAGGGTAAGTGGATGCTGAGGACCATAGTGTGCAGAGGTCGCCAACTTTCTCCAGAGTCAATCACTACAGACCTCCAAACTTCATGTGGCCTTCAGATTAGCTCAAGAACAGTGTGTAGAGAGCTTCGTGGAATGGGTCTCCATGGCCGAGCAGCTGCATCCAGGCCATACATCACCAAGTGCAATGCAAAGCGTCGGATGCAGTGGTGTACGAGTCTGGGTTTGGCGGTTGCTAGGAGAACGGTACTTGTCTGACTGCATTGGGCCAAGTGTAAAGTTTGGTGGAGGGGTATTATGGTGTGGGGTTGTTTTTCAGGAGCTGGGCTTGGCCCCTTAGTTCCAGTGAAAGGAACTCTGAATGCTTCAGCAGCTCAAGAGATTTTGGACAATTTCATGTGGGAACAGTTTGGAGATGGCCCCTTCCTCTTCCAGTATGACTGTGCCCCAGTGCACAAAGCAACGTCAATAAAGACATGGATGAGAGAGAATTTGGTGTGGATGAGCTTGAATGGCCTGCACAGAGTCCTGACCTCAACCCGAAATAACACCTTTGGGATGAATTTGAGCGGAGACTAAGACCTTCTCATCCAACATCAGTGTGTGACCTCACAAAGCCGCTTGGTCAAAAATTTCAATAAACACAGTCCTAAACCTTGTGGACACCCTTCCCAGAAGAGTTGAAGCTGTTATAGCTGCAAAGGGTGGACCAATGTCATATTAAAGACTTTGGATTAAGAATGAGATATCACTTAAATTCATATGCAAGTCAAGGCAGGTAAGCGAATACTTTTGGCAATATAGTGTAGTTTCACTTGTATTACTTGTTTTAGACTAAATTTGCAGTGGTGGAAAGTACACAAGTAAAAATACTGTAATAGGCATATGTACTTTTTATATACTTAAGTAGTTTTTGCAAAAGATATTTTCTTTTTACTGGATTGAAAAGATTTTTAGCCTGAAATGGCTAAGGAGTTTATTTTTGTATCACATTCATGGTGACATCTTACCTAGAGGTTTTGAGAAAACAAAAGTATGTTACTAAACCAAGTTGGGTTATTAAAACAGTAGCTTTTGTTGACCAAATATCAGCACAATTCTTTCTCAGAATCACCAGATTTAACACTTTAACAGTTTTCAAAATCAGTACAATATTTAAGCTTTTAACAAACATTTTCCGCTGCCCAGGTCACATGCACCGGCCCCCATGGATCCTCCCGCGGGTGGTGGGTCCACGGGAGGATCCATGGGGGCCAGTGCATGTGATCTGGGCAGTGGATCTAGACTGTTGCCCCCATGACCCAAAAATACGGAATAAAGAGGAAAATGAAAAATAAATGATGAAAAATGAAAAAACACTTCAAATTGAATAAAATGAAATAGGCAAGTTTATTGCCATGTGAATGTGTGAACATTCCTGGGAAAGTAGTCATAAGCAGGTGGCAGATCCTCCAGCAAAAAAGCAATATGGTGCACCTTTAAACAAGTCATGTTTTTATAGCCCTCCTATTAGTTGTCCAGTTACGGAACAAGGAACGTTATGGTCTGGACCAGGTCATCCCATTGCACCTTTATTAGCATATAGTAGATGTACTACAGGTCCTGCATCATATGTCTATATCTGCTGGCTTTTTCCTTCGGAGGTTCTGTAAACAGACCAGTCAAGATCGCATACCGTACATTACCTGTGAGACACAGAAACACAAGCATACAAACATATCTGTATAAAAGGTTTTTAAGAACAACTTAACATAGATATAAACTCAAACACACCCCAGAACAAGGGTGCATTAACAGAATAAATAAACAGAGAAATCCACATTATCTCCATTTTAAACAAAGAATCATGTAAATATACATGAAACGGCGCACGATGATTAGAGCAGTCTTCCACTGAGTATTTCCGTTTTATTGTGGTCACTCTCTCAGAGCATGGTAGAGGCGGAACATCACAGGGACATGCCATAATTAAATTTAATATCATCATAACACCCACACCTGCCTAATAGTTTCACTAAGTCTGCCCTATTCAGCTGGTACAGAGTCTGGCCCCTCGTCCCTCAGCACAGCGATCTCTTGGCCATCAGAAGTGGGCGTGTCAGGGGGTTCTTGGGACAGGTCCTCAGAGCACCTGCTCACTGTGGGTGAGATGACATCCAGACTCGTATCACATGACTCTGTGCTTTGTTCAGGTGTGGCTGTGGTGGTTGTCGTGGCAACACTAGGGGGTACAGGGTCAAATTCGTCATCTTCATCCTCCAAAATGGGTGACTCGTGGATGTCTGTCACATTGACAGAAAAGTTTTAGAGAAATGAACAGACATGAGATAAGATTTAGACACATTGATATTTGAAGAAGCATAAGCTGGACTCACTGCTGAAAGCCTCAGGATACTGCTTTGCGATCTTTCCCTTCAGTGTCCTGTGCAGAGGATTCATGTAAACAGTTGTAAACAGTTGTCTGCAGTCTGTAAACCTCACCTGATTCTTCTAAAGACACTGTCCAAGTCTTTTTTCATCTCCACCAGGGTCCTGGTATGGAGCAGAAAGCGCTCGTTCATCTGCTGCAGTCTCACATTTGACAGTCCATTGAAGTTAATCAGCATTTCATTGGTTTTCTCAAAGCGGTCCAGCCTAAACAAATATGCATTACAATTATTAAACAGGAGAGCCAAAGCAGAATGTGACGTTTCAGCTCACATGTGCCTCTGAGCCTGGATGATAGCATTCACATCCTCAGAGTTCACCATGCTAAGCATCCTGTTACAGAAGACGCCAGAGGCTGTGGGCTCCCCCATGATGACAAGTGAAACCTGCAGAATAAAGAGACTTAAGATGCTCATCTGGTGCACAAGGTTTAGTGTATACTTATAGACATGTTTTTTTTAAAAGAAACCCTGATTTTATAGGATTTGTTAAAACAGAATACATAAAAAAATGAAGGGAAAAAAAGATTGAAGAAATACAAAGATAGTCGTCCCACCTTGTACTCCTGTAATGGTGACTGTCTCTAAAATGTCTCAAATAAAATGCCTGTTACGTTTAAGTGGTGTATTAAAAAAGAACAACATTGGTTGGTATTAGCGTTAGCATTAAGCGGTCTACAATAACTTCCGGTCATGAGACAGCTGATCTGCGGTCTGCTGCCCCCTAGCGCTCACAGTGTGCTGCCCCCTAGCGCTCACAGTGCGCTGCCCCCTAGCGCTCACAGTGTGCACTCGCACTCTGTTATATAAGATGTGGTTTATTTATTTATATTGCAGACAGATGCCGCATTTTAAAGGACCGGGCTTACTCCACACTGCGTACAGGCCATAGACTTACACTATGTCTATGTTTTGACCACAGTCTACATAGTCTATTAGAATATTGCCGATGTCTTTATTTATCAAGTAACAGGCTTTTAAAATAAATGCCAGTCATAGACCGTACACATACTTATACATTATCTATGATGCCAAATAAGCAAAATACTGAGAGAAGTCATTTTGCTCAGCACTTAGTTACATTATGGTTATAGCTTGAGTCATTATCTTAGGATAAAAAGAAAAAAAAAACAAGATGACTTCAAGATCGAGAAAAACTCACAAAATTACTTTTATTAAGGGACAAGTAAAAAATTACATGAAGTATAAAAAATACAAAACAGCTTTGTCTAACTTGTAAGCTAAGTAAATGCATAGCAGTACAGAACATGCAAGTCTAAAGTTGTATTCTACAAGTTGGTAATATATTACGCTACAAGCTACGAGGGAAAAGTACAGTTTGGTTGCTGTAATTCTAAACAATACAGATCAAAGTGTTGGTACTGAATAAGTTAGGATTAAGGTTAAGCAGTAAATAAATACAACCACAATTCACAAATATTGACACCCAGTAATTCTACACAAAGTTAAAGTCTGTGCCAGAATTACATTCAATTTCTGATGTATTTAAAAGCCATACTACACAGGTCTAAAAAACTCTAAGCAGGAATATGGTAATACAAATAAATATAAAATAAATAAATAATGAAAGAAACATTTAAGAGTTGACCCCACCCATTATGTACAGAACACACCTACTGCTCATGACAATATCACATGTATGGAACTCTCATTTTAGTGTTCATTGGAATACCATAAACGTACATAGAAATGACCAAGTGTCCATAGAAACCTGCACTGAGTTTACATGAGTGAATTGAATGTGCTTTGGCTTTTATTAGATAAATAAAGTAATATTAGACTATATATCACAACACATTTGTGGTATATTAAGAGGCTATGGTAAATTTCACGGGTATGCAAATAATGCTATAAAGTCTTTCACCTTAAAAATGATACAAAGCACTGGAACGGATATTGCTGAATGACTATAGACCGGTGGTGGGGTTTGCTGTGTTTTTTTGTGGTATTGTAATATGCATTTTTTTGTTTGTTTTTTTTTTAATACAAAAATAAGTTTTCAAAACTTGATTTAAAAAGAAGACAAAAATAAAAAGTTAAATTTACAGCGTATATAAGGCCATGCAATTTTGTACTCATGCATCAGATCGTTCGGTCTTTTGGATGAGCGGGCTTGCCATTCATGCAAAATGCACTATGTCGCTGAGGCCACAATAAATTGGAGCTACTGTCCCTTTTGTTCCTTAATACCAATCCAGAATTAACACTAGCACTGTCCATAACACATTATTATTAAGGCTGGTGTATTTGCTGTTGAAGCTGTGAATAGGCCTTATTTCAAACGGAAACCCACATATACAAAGACGTGAATCCGGTCTACAAAAACAAAAGATCTTTGATAGGAATGGAAGTGGTGATAAATAGACACATACACAAGGGCAACTGTACAAATTTGTGTCTAAAGAATCATTCATTCCAAAACGAGATAACCACCAAGATATCCTTTTCTGAACCAAAAAAAGAAAAAAACTACAGTAACTTCAGTATAATATCATGAGCAAAAACGGTAGGTATATATTCTTCTGTAAATCATAATGATATCACATGTGATGATTTTCAGGTAGCACCGCTTTTCTGCCCTGACAAATGCGCAGTGGAATTATTGCGTTTTGGAATAAAAATCCTGTCAGTGAACCAGCAACGTAGAACTCCAGCATTATATCTAAAGTCGATCAAAAACATCACAAAAAATGATCCGCCAATATACAAAAATATGACAAAACAAAACAGAAAAGTCCATAAGTTACTGTTTTGACATAACAAAAAAAGCTTCATAAAACGTTGTACTGTATTTGAGCTGCTTGACGACTGAAGGCGATCTGAGGCCACTTCTTTCAGTAAGTGCTTGAGAAAAAGCAACACCCCGGGATTTCTTCAGAGATGTGTGCAAAAAGTGAGGTTGGAATTTTTTTTTACCAGGCTTCCTCGGCGACAGCCACGCTCCTGGTTGGGGAGGTTGTCACGGTAACGCACAGTGGAGCAGACTCTTCGCATGCTGGCATCTCTGTCTCCTCCTCTGGCTGGTGTGTTGGGGATTTCTGCCTGCCAACATCTGGTGCTCCGCCTGGCACCAGCTCCACCTCCTCCTCGTCCTCCTCCTCTTCCTCCTCCTCCTCTTCCTCCTCCTCCGGCCGCCTCTGCTGCTGCTGCTGTTGGCGCTGCTTTTTGCGGCAGCACGGTTTGAACAAATGGGGGTCAATGAGCACCTCCCCAAAGCGGCCCTTGTAGATGATGCCACAGCACACCTTTTGCCTGGAAACACATGACACGTATGGTGATGCACATGGAGTAAGAGGAGTGTGCAGGAAGATAGTCCATGTGCTATGTGTTAATGCCATTGTAATGGTATTTTTCGTGTGTGTTACTTTGTGAAAAACTTCCAATATGATGCTTGTATTTGGGCACCGTTGCAAATTCACCACATTGTGTAGTGTAAAAACTTTATTTAGTTTGTATTTTGTTTATTGTTGCATATATCAGGATATGCCAGTTATATACCTCTTCCAGTATGTTAAATCCAGGAAGGAGAATACTGGAGAGCGGCTGGAGCCCGGGCTCAGCTCTGTGTCAGAGCCATCATCGGACAGGTTGCTATAGCTGGGAGACTGGGCTGGAGAAGCACTGGAGGTGGTGCTGTGGGCATCTGAGTCTGTGGGCACATGGTACACAGTTAAACTGTTGAATGTAAAAAGGCTAGACTTCAAAGTGTGAAAAAGCAGACTGACTGTTCCTCTTGAGCTCTTTCTGCAGCCTGCTGATCTGGCTTGGCCGTGCTTTCTTTGAAATGGACTTGATCTTTTTGGGCCGTGATGTGAGCTTCAGGCTGGGACCTCCCCTGGCGTCTACCACCTTTGAACAAAATTGAGTGTGTATCATCAAAAGCTTGTGGTGTCTGCTGGTGACCTTGTATGTCATTGCCTCTTGTAACCATGTCACAACGTCGCAATAAACATTACTCACGTGATTCCAGTTCTTTTTGGTGCCCACTGGCAGCTTTTTCCAGCGTTTGACCAAAAGGACACAGGCATTACAGATTTCCCCAGATCGGGTCTCACTCAACCTACGCAGAATTAGAATGAAAATGTAATTTAAAAAGGAGCACTCTATGTAGTGAATGTCTAAAGTGCGCGTTACAGGTGGGCGTCTCTCCTCGCGACAGCCACGTGCCTGTGCCACTACGGTCTCTTACCCGAAGCAGCTCTTGAAGTCCTTCTCGTACCGCTTGCTGTCAGTAAAACGAGAGCTGGAGGACTTGGCGCGGCAGATGCAACAGCCGTCCAGACTCCTGTACATCTTCGGCTTGTGGAAGCCAAACATCTGGGTAATACATGATTAATATCCATTAGTCTACGTCTCCATCATAGATCAACGCGCATTTTAGAGGAGCGTCTTTGGAGATTTTGACATTTTATGAAAATATACAGCCATATTCAATTATAACTACATCAAAATACGTAAGTGAGTTGCGTAAATGTGCAGCGTCTCTTCATTGTGACCCACATGGAGAAGTAGGTCATCAGACAGACACCGTGTCAGACAGATCCCGTTGTCACCCTGTGCGCACGCTTTATTTAGGCAAAATATTGTGTTTTCGCACGTTTGCCTCCAGAATCATCAGCATCAGTTTTAATTTTAGCAAGACAGAACCGAGGAGTACGAGAATACACGTCAAGGGGTGGATCCAAACTCCAACTACGAGGCTGAGGGATGTGCAGAGGAATTATGATTTATGTTGCTAGGCAAATTTAACTCTCGCTGTACCACATGGAGACCTGAACTGCGGCAAAACTGTGAGCCGCGCCCCCCAGACTGCTTTTTTTTCTTGCCATCAGTCCTCGGGGTCCTCTGACAGTGCAGCGCCACGGCGAGCAACCAAAGCACGCCAAACAAGAGGGATCTCCCACTTTGGACACTTGCTCCAAAGGGACACTTTCGGGGCGTGTTGCGTGCAGAGGAAAAACCCTTCAGCTGAAGTTTGCCCAGTTCATATTCATAGCCTATTTCTGATAACAAGGTCAAATAAGTAAGAGAAAATATTTCCACAGAACGTTGATGGCCATATCTGCTGTATTTAAATTACGCAATACACGGCAGTAGAAATAGAATTAAAGCCTTTATGAGAAACTACGAGACAACCAATGCATAAGAAAGAAATATAATTTATACCAAAGGGCTTGTAGACGTATACAAATAATTTGAGTCCCAATTTGTTCGACAAAATGGTCATGATTATGCAGTCATATGCAGGCTGTTATAGCCTAAAGTGTGTTTTATTGTCTCATGAAATGTGTTTTATAGTTGCATGAAATAAGGCTGTTTTAATCTGATACCTATAACGCATTTAATAGCTTGCTGCTCTCCACGTGTTCCATCGCCACCCACTTTTTAGTTTGGAGAAGGTGGTCTGTAGGAGCTAGACGATCTCTGCAACAGAATACAGTACGTGACGCAACATGGCAACATGGAGCCACACTTCAAAGGCGGAGGCTGCGTGGAGAAGGGGGTGTGATGCGATTTTCCGCTAAAGCCGGACAAATTTAACAAACTCAACAAAAAATGTAAAAAGCCGTGAAGACTTGTTAGAAAAGAGTCAACCGTAAAATATAAAATGCAAAAATGTGAAAATCACTTATTTTCAGTCGAAAAAAAGTGCAAGTCGCCGATTTCACCGCCCACTCCAGCGAGGAAGCATGGCATGCCACACGACCTGCTTCATGCGCAACCATTTTATAATGACCGTCCTATACTCGACGACGAAACACTTCTCTAGCTCCGCTATTCTATAATATTCCATCAAAGAAAGTAAAGCAAACACAATACTGAAGCATTTTGTGCTAGTTGTGAAACCAAAATGGAGCTTTTGTGGTACGACGGTGTAATATGATCTTTACTCTTTGTTATTCCACAGCCGCGTCACTGCAACAGTCCGCCCGTAAGCACATGTGTCCCACAAGTTCAGAGCGCACTGTTTTAAACTTGTACAACTACACAGCCTTAGAGTACGAAGCCGAGTGTTTGACTTGGTTGGAGTTTCGGCAGGTTTAGTCTACGAGGCGCTGTTTTGTTGACAGAGGCGCCCGCGTGCTCAGACGCATCTCGTGCGGGTGGGCGTGAGACCCAACTTGGCTTATTTAGCACGCGTAAATGTGGAATAGGTTAGACTGTCGACGCTTCAACCTCAATGTGAACACAGAAAACGCTCAAATATCACTCAAGCACCTGAAGCAACACACAACAATCGACTTTCTAACGATTTGAGACCGGGGAATGGCACAATTTACTGCGAAGGCAGCGCCAATGTGCAGAGCACCACAGAGTAGCAACAACACCAGTGCCCCTCATGTTTGCGCGCTAGTCTGGTGCACTTTTAACATGCATTTACTGTATTTAATGTGGCGATAACTAACCGGCACCAGGTCTATTTAAAAAGATTTTCATATTTGACTTTTTCTCTGGGCATGGTTCATGCAGAACATCAGCAATTGTTCTAAACAACTCGGTGCTTGTTTTGAATTGCATCTTTTAGATCAACTACAGCCATCATCTAAACAGTAAGTGCCTACATCCACAGTCAGTGCGCAGAGCATGCAGCAGCATCTCTTACCTTGCTTTAATGGAGTCAAGTTGAGAACGTATGAATCCTTATGGCGCGTTGATATAATGTGACTAATATGAAAATCAACCCGCATCAGTAAGTCGCTCTTGTTGATGTCGGCGCTTGTGGACGGGACTGAATAGTTGTGGACAAAGTGCGCATGCGTTGTATCCACACCTCCATTTCGGAGTAGAGCAGAAGGTTTTTTTTTCGTTTCTTCAATCAAGACATTTACATAAACGACGTATGACGTGTCCGTGCGTCTACATTCTACTGGCCATATAAGGACGGAACATTGCGCGGGAACAGGGGCTCGGCCCCGGTTGCTATGGCACATTGGAGAATGTAAGCAAAGAGGCGGGGTCTGCAGTTTTTACTACTAAACGCCAGATGGCCCGTCTGGAAGCCCACGGTTTTTAGGGAGCTGGGCGTCTAGAGGCGAGATGCGCTTTGTTGACATGAATCGCGTGACAACCGCCAAGATTAGGGGTCAAATAAAAGAGCAAAGCTGGATCCAGGCAAATGGTCAGGCAGGGCACGAGAAGAGTAGGCTAGTCCTTGTCGCGTCTTGCAACATCCCCCAACAGAGGACGAACATAGGCATTATCATGGCCATCATACTAACCAAAGGCCTTTGTTGTTTTTAGTTTTAGTTTATTTGGAGTTGGGGAAACGTCGGTTGCTGAAACAATAGCTGCTGTGGAGATTAGGAAAGGTGACTTACTGCTGTACACTACAGACTGTAGGTTATAATAGAGTGATGAGGAGCCCCCATTGTGACTGCAGCTACTTCCACGTGTGACGAGCAGACGCTCGTGCAAGGACACGGTTACAACTAAATTACGCAACAGTTGCACCGGTGCGCACTGCAGGCTATTGGCAACTGGGCAGACAGGCGCAAGAAAGTCACGCTTTTGTCAAATTAATAACTTTTATTCTTTATAACATGTCATAAATAACAATTATTGCTTCTTCCCATCTGCAGTATGTAAAAGATAAAATGGGCTTGGTCATTTCAGATTTCAGAGGGTTTGCACGACAGTGCAAGAAATAACGTTTCAACATTTTATATTATTAAATAAAATTCAGCAAACATAATGTTTTTTATCATTTGTTTCCCTGTATCCTCAGCTGGGTGTGTGTCTTAATATTTACAAAAAGTAAAAGGTGACCAACCTAACATTTTTGAACACAACTGTACAGAAAATACAGCAGCATTCTGAGCAATATTAATAGACAAGCACAACTCCAGAGATGAGCCAAATTATTTACAATAATGACAGTGACAAAGACTGACACAAGCAGGCCACCAGCTCAGCTCCAGTGTTAGACCAACTGAGGATTTGACGAGCGAACACTCCTGACCCAAAAACTCAGAAGCACACAGATTTATATAAACAAAAATGTGATAGTGTATTAGAATGAGGCAATACTTTTATCCAGATAAAAATGCATTACTATTACAAGGCTTGAGTCAGGGCATGACTACTAAAGCGCACATGGATACGTAAATAAATATATTTGAGCCATGCATTGGGTTAGCTTCAAATCCAATTGCAAGCATTACAGCAGCAGAGAGGTGGTCACATTTGGGTATACAGTGTCAGTTACAATAAAAGTGAATCAAGTGTGACAATATGAATGTGTCTAACAACGCCGAAGAAAACAGAATTCACAGTGTAAACAAGCATCAGAAAGGTAACCATTTCCTAAAGCATATAGGAACAATACTGGTACAGCCTGGGACATTTACTATACAGTAATAAACAAGGCCATATTTACTTTTTGGAAATGTCCTTACTAGTCCTTCAGTTTGATAAATTTAACAAGTCAGAGCTCTATCCCCTTTACCAAAGATACTTCCAGGGTGATATTGAACCCATAAAGCGTGTGCAAGATGCGAGACAGGGCATGGACAGCGGCACGATCCCGGAGCAAAGCACTGTCCTCATAGGTTCGACCTGTCAGGGGGCAGTCAGCCAGTAGAGGGAGCCACAGAGCCAGAAGCTGATCCCTGCAAACAAACAAATGTCAATCAAATTCTTAGTTCTTAGCCTTTAATTTCATTATATTATACAATGCAAATGAGCACTCAGATTTTTTTTTTTACCAGGTCAGTTAATGTAATTAACAAAGCAGACCTATTACAAAATAAACTGGCTTATGCATTGCTGCATTACCCTGATGTTACATAACTCCAATGTCATTGTATAAGCTGGGATACTATGGCGGCATCATTGGTTTGAGATGACACCATAACATTGTGTAGGCCAGTTGTGTTTTTGCTTTGGGGGGAAAGTATAATGTTATTGAATTCATACATAAGGGGACTTTTTTATGTTAATATAATATCATAACAAGATTCTATTTATTGTCATTTTTATGCAAACATATAGTCTACAAATGCTTTCATAAATTACACCAATATTAAATAAGATATGTGCCTAATTTAGAGCAACCTATATCACGTTCATATAGGATACTGGTTATATGGCTGATCATTAATTATAGAACTAGGCCCTTGAACTTGCATTATTAGAAGAAAACTCTGCATAATTTACCTAATCCCCAGGCAAACAAAGAGCTGGAATTTTCCCTCTTTTCCAATATTCCGAGGCGAGGAGTTGATGGCATTAACATAGTGACACAGAGAGTCCCACGGTTGACCTTTAGCCCGCATGGATCCATTCAAATCGCCCATTTGATCAGCCGTCTCCAAGGAAACCACTGCTTTCTCTGTGTAAAAATGCAAATATCTGTCACTATTGTGTGACTTTAAATTTTTGTTTCCCAACCAGAGTTGATGCAGAGTTTAGCAGGTTTAACTTACCGATGTAGTCCCAAACAAACACACTTCTCTGGAACAAGCGGCTGGATTTAAGTCCGTGGAGAAGAAACTTTTCCAGCGCACACACCAGGCCTCCCTCACCACACAACAGCACTGTCAGGTTTCCCCTCTGGGACAACACAAGTAGGACAAGGAGTTAATGGACTATTTTAGCTCAAAAGATTCAAATTTCAGCTTTAGCAATCGCCCTTGAAGGTTGAGACTAGTTTAAATCTAGTTTAAGGTTAGATTTAGGTTTATTTATATTCGTTAAAGAGGGGGTATTACACTTCTCTAGGATATTAAATGTTAGCATATATTTTTAGATTTTTTGAAAATGCTATGTTTGCCAAAATGTATGCAATAACATGTCAAATTTGTTTTAGTTTAGTTTCTGACACTCTTCAGGAGAGTGGGAGTTACCTAGGATTGCATGCATACATTTTTTTTTATCAATGTACTACCTTTTTGTATTTTAAAAGTGAAAAAAATGCATAGCACACTCAGATGGCTAATGTCTATAAGTGTTTTTTATTTTTAAATAATGTTTTGGCAAAAACCCTTCATCAGATCATTTTTCATGTGCTATGCATTTTTTCACATTTAAGTTGCTGCTCCTTGCGTTTGCACCTCTACAACCTCTACCTGGTGGGCGTTATAGGAATATTTTAAAATATTTAAAAACAGTACATACTGTTTTTGTCATGCTATAGGCAACTGGAGAATCTCATTTTACACTTTGTATTTGCTTTGTTACAGTTTTTATTGAATATTTATTTCTATATATCCATATAGAGGATCCGAGATAAGGGCACTCATGAACTTAATAGATCTCTCAAACCACTTGACTGTCTGACATTGAGGCCTCAGTTGTAGAAGTTAATGGGAAAAAATAACAGCCCAGCAGTCTCCATTTTCTAAAATACAATTATTACGAGCCCTGAATTTCTATTTTGTCTCCAAACGGACATCAAGGGTAATGACTCTGAAGAGGTTAGGAAGAGTCTGAAAGGGTTTACCAATCAAGGCTAAAATCAGCATTAAAGGCACAAACCTCCTGTTCTGGTTTATGAAAGTATTTGACAAGGTTATTCGCTGCCTCCCTCATGTCCTCTTGTACTTCCACTGCATGCACTCCTGTAAAAATATACAAATCATAGACACTTGAGGACCAACAAAATATCTGATGATTGAGAACAGGAAACGTGATATACAGCAGCTGAATGTGCTATTGTGTCTATTTAGCAACAAGTAGGTCATCCATTGTGCTAAAGAATGTGTTCATTGTTGATACGTACTGGTGCGGCTGCTAAGCGATCCCAGCACTGTCATCACAGTCTGAGAGGGGGAGGCCAGCTCAGGGGGGGTAGCAGACCACCTCCCAGAATCCTCCTCTGCACCAGGTGTGACCAGCTGACCAATGAGGACACGCTCCAGGCTGCCATCGCCCACTCCTTTGCCCAGCCAGCGACCACAGGGGAACCTAACATACAAGAAAACACAGTATGAGATGTTTTTGTATTTTTGTTTTGTATTGCACCTGCCGCCCCGAAACGTGAATTGTATGGGTTCATATCACATCATATTTGCCTGGATTGTTTTACTGAGACTGAACGGGACAAATTAGTATAATACATTTCTTAAATTTGAGGTTTGATTGGAACTGCAGGTGGATATTCTAACTAGTGGTTAGAATATGCATACACTCTGCATACACCATAAACTATGTTAGTTTTTTTTAAAAGTTTGGTGAGTTTTGAAGAAAAAAAACAAACAAACATGTATATATTTTATATTTTTAGTATATCATTGCTATGAGTGAGAATTGTTGGTATTCTACAGACATAATCACAACATAAATACTAAAGTTCATTTGTGGATTTTACTCAAAATCCACAAATGATTTGGCAAATTAGAAAACAAAAAAAAAGATATACAATAAATGATATAGGAATATGCCTACTGATTACGAATGTTTACCAAGCACAAGAGATGTAACAATAAACATATCGTGATATTGTTTTGTCAAAAGGCTCACAATAATATCGTGGGTCATCACAATCTCAAACTACAAGTTTCTTTGCTTTAAAGTATTGTTTTGTTGCAGCAACTGCTAAAAGCAGAAAGAATTACAGATCATTATCCGTTGCTCCATTTCAGTGCAGACTACTTGAAGAGACAACAGCAAGTAAGCACTTTTATATTGTACTTCTTTGGAATCAGCTGTAATGATTTGGACCAAAGTTTTGTCAAGGCATTTTTAAAAGTGAAAAGTAGCCACAATATCTGTTATAGCTCAATAAATATCGTACCATGAGATGTATATTGTGATAATATTGTACCGAGAGATTTGGATATTGTTACATCCCTGCTTTCCACTCACTAAGCACATTATACAGTATTATTTTTGTAAAAAATGTTATTGACAGATACTGAGGTCAAATGTCTATTTGAGCATGCATTTATTTTTTTTGAGTGAACTATGATGTATGAAAAGAACCAAAGTTTGTTAAAGTTACTTGTAAGTGTGTCCTGTGATCTCGTTGTACACCATGACACAGTCGATGAGACACTTGGCCAACAGTCCGGAGTTTTCTTGGCCTAGCTGCAGAGTGCTCAGCCTGCCCAGGTTTTTACACTAAAGCAATGAAAAACAAACTCTTAGATCTGCTTATAAATCAATCTTTACACTTATAATAACATGATCAAACAAACCTGGAAGTAGATCTCTTGTGTGTTCTTGGGGAACTGTCTAACTCCTGAATCACCCAGCTCTCCTGACACGCACACCCATGGGTTAACAGTTGCCATGGCAATGCTTAGTTTTTTCATGGGTATTATGGCAACACGATATGGTATACCTGAGAACGCATTATGGACAATTTTGTTCAAATGTAAGTAGTAATGTTATTAAAGGGCCTGTACCTAATTTTATTTTAATCTAGTCCAAATAAATGCTCTTAACAGAATGCATCATATAGTAAAAGCATGGATTAGAAATAAATTGGCATTGTATATATAATAAAATTCTATGTAAAATGGATATATATTATTTTATCATCCCAACAGGCATATTGTTACAAAAAACATATCATATTTTATTCTCTGTTATGGTGTATTTTCATAAGTAAAAGCAAATAATGGAAAGAATGGACAACAATAAAGAAACAACCACATGACACTATCCCAGACAGTTGTGTTATGGTGCAGTATCACAGAAATGACTAAGTGGGTGGGGCTAAAAGTTCAAACTAAAACATTTTTCTGGCTCATGGTTCAAAATCAGGTACAGGCCCTTTAATATTATTGTAAAAAAAAATAAATACACAAATTCTGCATTCCTAGACAATACTGGTTATAACAATAGAATGTGATGACATACTGATTGAAGTGAAGACTCGGGTGAAGCAGAGGTAGTCCACTGTGTTCAGTGACAAAAGATGGAACAAAAACTGCTCACGTTCTTCCTCACAAAGCAGGAACGCATGTGGTTTGTACAGCTGTCTGCAAGGTCCCCACAAGGTAATATTGTCAAGGTTAGATAAAAAATATGATTCTATATAAAATACGCCTACCTACTATATCAAGCACAATTTATAAAAGTGTCTCTTACCGAATTAGCTCTTGATTCGTAAGCAGTTCTTTAAGGTGTTGAGATAGCATTTTCTTCTCCAAGGCCAGATGAATCCAAGCTCTTGCCTGACCCACTTCAGACATCCCCTCACTCATGGTCTGAATAAAGCTATAAAAATACATAAGCACAGCTGTTAAGAGTACATTCTTATTGTACTGTTGATTTTGTTACATGGAATAGTAATTGTATAGTTAGTATTTGTGGTCATATTATAGTGAACAGGTGCACTTTGTAACTTAACTTTTATTTTTTTTTATTTTATAGGGACAGTGTATATTAATGGACACCTTTATTTACAGTGTATAAATGCCAGATGATCCCCAAACCGGATCTTCATCGAACCGGGACCTCCAATGGGCACTGGGGTGGTTTGCAGCCAAGTGTGAAGCGGCTGGGATGAGGATAAGCTCCTCCAAATCCAAGGCCATGGTTCTTGACCGGAAAAAGGTGGCTTGCCCTCTCTGGGTGGGTGGGGACTCCTTGCTTCAATTGGAGGAGTTCACGGGGTCTTGTTCACGAGTGAGGAGAGGATGGAGCATGAGATTGATAGGCGGATCGGTGCAGCGTCGGCAGTGATGTGGTCGCTGTACCTTTGTGGTGAAGAGGGAGCTGAGCCAAAAGGCAAAGCTCTCAATTTACAGGTCAGTCTATGTTCCTATCCTCACCTATGGTCATGAGCTTTGGGTAATGACTGAAAGGACAAGATCACAGAGACAAGTGGCCAAAATGAGTTTCTTCCGCAGAGTGGCTGGGCACACCCTTAGAGATAGGGTGAGGAGCTCAGTCCACACAGGAGAAGCTTGGAGTAGAGCCGCTCCTCCACGTCGAGAGGAGCCCACTGAGGTGGCTTGGGCATCTGTTCCTGATGCCTCCTTTTGGGCATGTCCCACCGGGAGGATGCCCCGGGGAAGACCCAGGACACCGTGGAGGGACTATGTCTCCCGGTTGGCCTGGGAACGCCTTGGGGTCCCCCCGGAGGAGCTGGAGGAAGTGTCCAGGGTGAAGGAAGTATGGGAGCCCTTGCTTAGACTGTTGCCCCCGTGACCCGGCCCCGGATAAGCGGAAGAAAAAGGATGGATAATCCAAATATACAATAGTGTTGGAAATTAAAGATTTTGTTTTGAAATATTATATTTCTTTGTAATTTGTTACAATTTACAGTATAGTGCTTGCATTGTACCTCATGTCTTGTAATAAGGATCCTCTTAGGTGCACGGTGGCATCATTAAATGTTTTCTGTTCTGAGCCTGTAAACAATGTAAACACAGTGAGTTTTGGGTCCAGTTCCCTGACATAGCTGACACAGATTGGTCTAATGAATGCTCTGACCTGGAGACTCAGCTGGTGCCTCAGCCTTCCTCTGGGCTGCCTGGTAGTGTAGCAGATGGGACCACATGGCAGACTTCCCCTGTTCAGAAATACTGTTATCAAACCACTCCATATAGGCTATATAGGGCTTTATATCATTCTTATATCATCTTCTTATAATATAGTATTTGAAATAACCAAACAAAAATAAACCAGCCAACAGCCAAATCAGGACTAAGGCAGAAATAAAATCATGGACAAAACCAGTATTAAACCTGGAAATAAGACAGAGACTCTGAAAAAATACAAGTGAACTATATAGTTGCATTCTAAAATAAATAGATATTACAATCACTGAACTAAAGGCGCACTATTTAACTTTCATATGCCACATTGTAATGCCCGTGACTGACCTGCTTGAGCTGTAGACCGTGGCCCCAGGTCCTCTCCAGTAAGTCACACAGCCCATGGATCAGAGTGTTCTCCTGCAGGCCTGTGATATTAGCCTCTCCCTGACCTAGCTCCACACTCTCCTTCCCCATGCGCTCCATCAGCATCCTCTTAGTCTACAGAAGCAGAAGAAACACGGCTGTGATAAAAAGCCAGAAAGTGACCAGTGAACAGGGCAACACAAGAGCAGAGTACGGACCTTTAGCCGACACTCGTTCAGGAGTCCATCTACGAATTCCCTGTGAGTTTGAGTGATGGCTTGAGGGCATTGGTCGAGGAGCTTAGTGTGAGCCAGGTTTTTACGTAGAAATATGTGCTTCTGTCCAAGAGAAAATCAATAAAAAGTGAATTAGATCATCATATCATAAATTGTAGAATGAAAATATATAATGATTTGACAAGGAAATATTGAAAGAGATTGACAGATATATAGGGCTAGTATTAGTATTGGTATGGGAAATCTTTAAAGACACAAGTTTCAAGTCACCATAAGGCCAGTGCTGTCCTGTAGGCCACTAATACAGCAGTGTTATCAGATTCAGTGCAATAGAACTTATAGTATACACAGAAGAACACTTTACTCTTCTGTGTAAGAAATGGGGAGGGGGGGGGGTAAAGAAAGTAAGAAAAATGTTAATGTCACCCAATAGTTAATTGATAATTGACTATTTATTTGCCATGAAAGCCCTATATCAATCAACCTCTAGATCTGACAATATAATGTAAAAGCACATATACAAAAAGGTAACTTAAATTGGGCAAAAAGGGCAAAGCAAAACAACTGTAATGAACTTAATAACATCAACACCAATCACTTAAAATACACTATATTCATATATATTTTAATGACTTACACAACGCTGTTTTTGACTTAGGAGTTTAAGAATCTGAAAGCAGTGTATGGGTATTTACTATTAAGACAACTTTACAACTGTTAATTAAAATACAATAATTATTATGTAATTTGTAAAATATGACAAAGGTTATCAAAACTCTAAAATCACACATTACACCAAATATAATATAGTCAATTAAGTAACTACCTGAGTTTGATCAATGTCTGCCCCTGATTGCTCTGCAAACTTTTTGGGATCAGACCTGCGTGATGCTGTGACTCGACCAGACCACCTGTTTATCCAAAGCAGTAATCAGCGAATTCATATAATAAAGATGACAACTGAAATGTGAACATGTGATTAGACTTACTTGTTGGTGCTGTTCCCCTGTGCCAGAACATCAGCCTGCAGTCGGGGGAAGTATCCTGGCTGGTGGCGTCCCTGTCCAATCTTCATGTTGAGCAGATGTGGGTGGATGGCTGTGTGGTCTGCCTTCTTCAGCCTGCGCTCAATGGTCTGAGCTGTTGACACATGTGTGACTAGATTTAATGGTCTAATAAACAAGATTTTATTACAAGCATTATTATAAGCCTAGGAGACTGAAGCAAGCATTTGAGGCTAGTGTGAACCCAACAGTCACACTCTGGTGCTCTATCTGTAAAGAATGGCCACTGCCATGCTGACCGTTAGTAACCTTTGTCTGAAAGGACAAATTTGATCAGCTTTATCTCAATCTAGTGCATACCAGGGCCATGCACAGAGCATGTGTGACACACTCTAACAGTAAGTCACCAAAACATACACTGCAAATAAAAAGCAGCAATGTATAGAAAGATTTGCAATAAAACATTTTGTAGCGTGACTTTTATTAGAAATACTGAAAGACTGTACTACAGAAGCTTGCACACACAAGCCTACAATAGATTTTGGAACATTTGAGTGTACCTTTGACTAATTTTCATTACTTATGCAAGGCAAATTTCATCATATCATTCACTATGTGAGCCAGCGCTGTACCTGACTCCAGCAGTGATGTGCACTTCCTATAGCGACCACTCCGTGGGTCTTGCTCGTCCGTGTCGTACAGTCGCTCTCTCTCCAGGCGACTGTCAAACAGCTGTTGCATGGGCTCCCTGTCTGCCCAACGAGAGATCACCTTCCCATCCACAAACCATGAAAACATGGCTGTCTCCAGGAAGCGAGACATGAACGTCAGGTGGGAGGCAGGCTGAACTGACAAGAAGGAACCCTGAAATGCAAATCAAAATCTGTTTAAGCCAAAGACACAGCTTTTATGTTTGTGAGATGATAGACTATATGTACATGTGCACTATGACATCTTATTAAAGTACCTTGTCAAAGTTGCAGGATCCTTCTCGGTTGCTCAACCAGGAGTCCAAATCAAAAGAGCTGTTTATGACAAACTGATCATACCTTCCAAACATAGCAGCAAACCTCCCAGCAAACACTTCCCTGATCTGAACATTAAGCTTGGCAGCCTTGAGTTCGTCATCCTCCTCCTCTAGCATTAGCGTCTTTGCACCACTGGCCATGTTGGCTCCTTCACACTGCTTGGCCAGTGCCTGCAGCTTCTCCAGGACTGCTAGCTCCTCGCCCCCGAGGTTACCATTCCGCCTGTCCTCCATCAGATCTTCCAGAACAAGGTTGCTCAGACGGGGCGATGGGGAGGTCAGGGTGGGTTTTGTTACCCCGCCTCCTTGTGGAGGTAGTCCAAAGCGCAGTAGTATTTCTGTCAGTTCTTGTATGAGTTCAGTCTGATCAGGGAACACAGGGAGGTCCTCAGGAGCTTCTACGCAGTGGTTGTCAATGTCCACAAAACAGAGGTTGGCCTGGATATGTACAGGAAATACAGTAAAAAAATTAGACTTGAGGGTTTTTTTTCTAATTTGTATATTTTCTTGTATGCTTTCTTGCCTTGTTTCTACCCTGTCATTTGCCAGTCTGTGTCAACCAATCACAGTCTACAAATTTGGCATCTTGACCATTCTCAAGCTACTGATAAAAATGCTGTCTCCCTCATCATTTGTACTTCTGTATAAGCAGCAGAACGATTAGCCTCCCCAGCCTCTCCACATGTTTTCCTTCACCACTATGTCCTAAGGGGAAGTTTTTCATGCTCCCCCATAGACATAATAATACATGCAAGGAAGTACTATATGTCTCACAATTCCCTGCAAAAACTCCTTCTGCTGTTGTCCATATTAATCCTGAATATCCCAATAAAATACTAAAAACTGACTACCTAATAAAAATGTTCGTTGCCTAAGACTCCACTCCATCAACTACTTAATCAACAAGGACTACAGTCATTTGTGGTGTTTCTCTGTTCATTGCTATACATTAACATGATGCTATATTTGTAACAATAGCAAAATAGACAGACGTCAAATGCAAAGTTTAAAAAAAAACTAAATTAAAAGATATTAGATATTCCAATCTAGCGTTCTTCAACTCAGTGTCAATGATCAGGATACACAACAGCAGTCTAGAACATAGTAATAGTACATTAGGTTAGAGTGGTGCAGTGGTCAGCCGCAGCAGCTCCTCCATCACCCGTGACCTCTGTGCCTGTTTGAAGAGCCACATGAAGCCTGATGAGCAAAACCGGGCTGACAGCTGCACCAGCCCTACACTACACAGCAGCCTCAGCACACTATCATTATAGAAATTCAAACAACAGACATCAAGAATGGCACATTGTCATAATTAAACTGGAGGTGAAGTTAATCTGATAACAACACCAAAGTTGAATAAGTCGAACTCTGTCTTTGTGTAAGAAACAAATGGTTGCCAAATTTATAACTATAACTATAACATATTAACCTTTAAAACCCAGAAGTCAATTTAGATGACCAGTTTGCCTACACACTGGTAAAATGGGAAATGCTTTTAAGCTTTTTCCACGGAGCAATCTCTAGCCCAACATTGATTTTACCACAATATCCTCAAAAACATAAGAAACGCCCCGATCTTGTCTTCCTGTCTGTTTTGGCTCTCACCCCCTAATCTGTCTTTGTACCTTTATTGAAATACAATAACAGTGTTATTATTGAAATACAATAACAGTGTTGCTCTTTGGCATAAGCCTGGTCAATAGATACATTTCCTCTGAACTGGGTGAATCCCAGTCTTTCACATTGTACAAAGCTGGATCTTTGCTTCATGTTGTATTATCAGCTTTTTGTCTGACTGCCCCCTAATCTGTCTTTGTACCTTTTTTCTGGGGCAGTCAGACTTCAAAGAGCATTTAGGATAATATTACAGTCATGTTAATCATGACTTTTGTCCTCATATTGATCAATTCCAATTTTGGATTTTACTTTGCCAAAATGAAACTTAATACAACATAGTAAATATTCTTCCTCCAAAGTCTGTACTCCGCTCCAAACCACTTGCTTTTATTGGCCAAAAAGACCTGAGCCTAAATTAAAATTTGATTAATTGAAGAGCCCAATTTTTGAGTATATTATCTAATCCATCTGAGCAGAGCGTACCTCATGTGGCAGGTGTAGGGATGATCTCTGGGCCCCCTCTCTGCGCTGGATGCCCATGAGGAAGGGCACGGGGGCGTCCAGGAGGTGGTGGATAGGCGCAGATGTGATGGGCAGATACATGTGTTGCCACTGGAACGGGAACAGCAGCGTGGTGATGCCCTCTGCCACCGTCATCAGTCTCTGGTAATCTGAGAACAAGCAAATGGGACACAATGTAAACGATATGAGGTTGATCGCATAGATATATGGGGTGGACTTCTTGAAAATATTTCCAAGTAGCAAATGTCAAGGGAGTTTCGAAGCATAAGCATTTGAGCCTGATTGAAAACATGGAGAATAAATCCAGCTGGAAATGTCAAATTAACTACTGCTAGGTCTGTTTATAGGTGCACTATGTAATATTTTTGGTGGAGGGTCTGTCACCTGCTTGTTTCTCTGGAGTGGTTACTGCTTTGCTTGAAAGATTACATAGTATGGCAATAACTCAACTATCTCCATGGAGAGAAGAGGGTGACAGGCCAACTTATATGTTTAATCTGTGGAAATATGTATTTTTAAGCAATAAAATTACCTATAATGTAATAAATCTACTGTAATGCCATATGGTGCTTATGTATTATAACATTATGTAAACTAGGGCTGCAAGATTTATTGCAATCAAAAAAACAATTCAATTAGAACATTTCAAAGACTGCAGTTTAAAGGTGCACTGTGTAACTTTTTGGTTGGTGGTCAGTCACCTGCTTGTTTCTATGGATATGTCATTGCTCTGCCTACAATGTTCCACAGATTAAACAGCTCTACCTTACATTTACAGCTCAAAAATTGAGCTGAGTGATTTTATAGCTCAAAAATAAGAAAAGTAAAACAGGCATTCTGACTATGAGTGGGGTTGACTCTCCACAGATCTGACCTGCAACTGGGGTCTGATTTGATCTACATGAAGATAGAAAGGTTTAATGCCATATTGTGAAACATTTCAGACAAAGCAATAACATCTCCATGGAGAAAAGCATTTAACAGAACCTCCACTGGAAAAGTTACACAATGCACCTTAAAGTAACTTAATTTCCATTATAAAATATCAAGTCTTATTATTATACAACCAGATAGCCATGTATATTAGACCTTTACACATTAGTTCATAATCCATTTTAATCCATTCTAATACATTCTTGTATTAGTTAAGCAGTTTTCCCTCAAATAGTGATGTTCTTTGACATGTTAATAATGTGAACTTTGAGCAGATACAAAGATTATTAAATTATATAATGCAAATGTAGTTACAAATTACAACCTTGCTTGCCAGGGAGAGGCATTTTTCCAAAATTAAATCAGTTAAAATCAAAAGTATAATACATTTTTAAGGTTTGGTTGAATGTCCATGTGCCCTTGGATGATATAGTAACAACGTGAGACTACTTTGTGTGGCATTCCAGCTTTGTCCAATCAGAATAGAGAACCTCTGTTACCAGGCTGTTACCGGGGGTTGGCTGTCTTACATCTGCCATATGGATGCCTATTGGCCAACCAGGGCATGTTTATCGTCACTGGATAGCTTTTATTGGCTTGCTTGTTTGAGGCTTCCTTTATATCTGCTTTGGTGAACACAACACAGCACCCAGTTAATTAAAGACATTTCACCAATGTTATCAGTGTCTGGTGTGCCATAAACTGAGTAACATTCAGGTCATGCTATAAGGTTCTTTCTAGTCTTTTTTTCCTTCCATTGATCCATCTCAAATTTTGATTGGATTTGAAATACAAAACTACAAACAAATGCCATTTAACACACAAGTACATTTATAAACAGATTAGGCACATAGAGACAATATCAATTAACTGACATATAATGAACCCTGATACAGTAACTCTGGGGGTAGTCAGCTCTTTACAGCATGTTAAGTTTTTTTCCCAGCAGGAGGATGTGAGCTCACCCTTAGCCTGGCCATTACATGGACACTCACGTGCTATCTGAGTGCGCTCTATTTCTCTCTCTCTTTCTCTCTCTTTCTCTCTCTCTCTCTCTCTCTCTCTCTCTCTCTCTCTCTCTCTCTCTCTCTCTCTCTCTATATATATATATATATATATATATAAATATATATTAGGGCTGTCAAACGATTAATTTTCTTGATCGCAACTAATCTCAGAAATTTCATAGTTAATCGCGATTAATCGTGATTTATTTTGCATGTTTAAAATTGATATCTTGCAGTAAGACCGTTCGAATCTAAAGTTAAACTCACAATGCAAAGTATTTCTCACCATTTTTTTTATTTCAAAAAAGTGCAGAGAAAGGAAAAAGTAACAATGAACCAGTAATAGTGCTTACTTTGAGAAATTGTAAATAAATGATTGAAGCCCGCTCGAGCTGCCTAGGGATGCGTAGAAGGAACAAAATACTAGCAAACTCAAAATAGCGCGTTTAACCAACAATGAGTTTAATTAATACAACCAAATGAGCTGCATATGGATGGTAGAATTGCGGAAAATGCTGGCAAACTCTGATCGCGATTAAAAAAATTGTTCGCGATTAAAACTCTATCGCGATTAACGCGTTAATATTCCCAGCCCTAATATATATATATATATATATATATATATAATATATATATATATATATATGTTTATATATATATATATACACACACACACACACACACATTCCCTATAAATTATATTTAACAAAACAAATCTTTAACTGACTAACTTAAAAATATTTTATAATAATTTTTAATTTTTAAAAATCATTCAACCCTATTCTGCAGACTACATTTGAAAACAGTGGGGAAATTATTACATGGGGTTTCATAAAAGATTACCTTGTGAGTAGAGGAGCACTTGTGTCTCTAGAAGGGCACAGGTCAGTAGCTGTACCATGTTGTCCACCCCCAGCAGGCAGAAGGCCTCCCCAAGAGGAAACTCCCCCAGAGGAAGCTCCCCTGGTCCGGGCCGCTGACAGAGGATGGGCCCCTGTACTCCGTGAAAGCGGAGAGAGCGTCCTGGAGGGGGCAGGGGGACCTCATACAGGATGTTGTGGATGTAGCTCTCCAGAGGAAGGGGTGGGGCAGTGTTGGAAGCCACAGCCTGGTGCAGCTGGGAGAGGAACTGTCTGGAGGCTTGAAGGAAAGGGAGTGGAGTGAGCAGGCACAGGGCTTTGGACACATACAGAGTGTCTTTAGATGCATCATAAGAGCCCACACCACCAGGGCACGGAGCCACACCAGCCAGGGACTCCACGTCTGACTCATCCAGGCTGCTCACCAGAGAGTCCATGCTGGAGGTGGAAGGCGAGGAGGCAGAGGAGGAGGCCGCTGAGGAGGAGTTGGACTGGCGCTCCACTTGGTGCATCTGGTACAAAGTGTGCATAGCCGTGGTGATAGCAGGACTCGTCACCTCCTCGTAGAATGTGTGGACAAAACCATAGGAGCGTGAGCCGTCTTCAAAAACAAGAGTGAAGGAGTGGAACTGAGGGTCCAGTCTCTCTGCCTGAGTACGGAAAGAGAGGCCACGGGGCATACACAGCTGTACAGAGAAATAAAAGAGCACATTAGCAAACCAATCACTGCTATTGTCTAAACTGCTTCTGAATCAGTTTAAATTCAAAGTGATTGGTTAGCTGATACAAAAAACAATCAAAAATGGGTGACATTTGTAAGATTATACTTTTTCCAGCCCGAAGATATTGGATAAAATGGGCTCTAAGACACAAACCAGGGAAGCACAAAATATTTTCCTGCCATGTTGAAAAATGTTGTTTTCGTTTTTAATTTTCTATTTATTTGCAGCTTTTTGTTGTTGTTGTTGTTTTCTAAGTGCAGCCTGCTTCTAAGTGGCAGCCTGCTTCCTTCAGTCTACCAAAGGGTAGCTGTGGCTACCAAAGCAGTTCACCACCACCAGTATGGAGTGAATGAATGATGCAATGTAAAGTGTTTTTGACTGTCCAAAAAATTGTTGTGTAAAACAATTTGATTATTATTATTTCATATTTGATATGTGCATATCTATCTTGCAAATAATGTTTTTACAAGCTTGTAGATGATTATATTCCACTACAGTAGTACTATAAAGCATTCATTGTTATTAGCAAGATACCTGTATTAAAAAAATCTCATGGTGATTACATTGCAATTACTTTATTGCTGTCACTGCAGGCCGTCTTTGCAAATTCTAATGTAGAGAAAATCGACTTAAAGTGACTGACGCCTGACCTTCTGCCCTGCTCAGGAATCAATAAGCCATACATCAGAAACACCAGCCAACGGCACAGTAAGAGTCCTTCCTGTTCTATCACACCCTTTGGCAAATTCCACTACAACATGAACACAATGAGGAAAATTATTTATCATATAAACTTTAGGCACTTGGTTCCTTATTTGGGAGCCTTGATTATTTTTAAGTCAAATATTGTTCACTGACTACAGTCAGAGCTGCACAATTTATGGAATTTTAATAGTGATTACAGTGTTCCAGTAGGTAATCTCAAATAATTGCTATAATTTAGTTTTAATAATCAAACACATAAAATTGCTCGCCCCTGATATCCATACTCACCATGTTAACTGCATTCTTATTGAAGGGGTTCTTTTCTGTGCTTTCCGGATAGTGCACCAGGACTTTAGACTTGAAGGATCGTCGAAGAGGACTCTGCTCAAGGCTCTCACCTGTGGGACAAACAGAATAAAGACAGATGAGGACAGGCTGCTGCTGCTACTGCTGCTGAGTCATGTTTCACTAAAAGATAGGAGGACAAGGCAACCTTGTCTGACACCCTTTAAAATGTGAATGCATTCGTAGCAAAAAGCAAAATCGTGCAGAAAGAGGGAAATCTTTCCAAAACGTGTGTGCAAGGTTACACATTAATCATAATAAATGCTGCTAACAATGCAGCAATCTATATTCTGCAAGAGTAAAGATTTTAGGAAGTAAGAAAATCTGTTCTGTTGTTTATTATGTGAATAGTCAATATTTCTCCATTCCCTACAAACGTATTCAATCATTCAAACAATATTTATAAAGCTCTTTTCATACAAAATGTAATACAAAGCGCCTTACAGTGATTAAGGATTAGAAGATTGATTTTAAATGATCTCATACAGGAGAACATTATTAATGGATGGATGGAATGTACTTAAATTATACATTCCCTGCATAATAATTTTCACCACAGTGGCAAACAGTTTGGGGCAAGGCTAATGCTCCAGCTACTCCTGATCCAGACATGGATCCAGGGTCATGGTACAATTGACTTTTAGGAAGGAGGCATGAGACGAGCTAATAGTGGTCTTTCCTATTGCAATTTGGATTCAATTACAGTTAATCTTGTAGCCCTGGTTTAGGGTCTTGTCCATAATAAGCAATAATTATAGTAATATTTCAATATTTCAAGTAGTAATCAATATGCAAGCGTGTCCATTAGTAATGTTTACATGCTGGCTGTTTTGGAAGAGAGCATAGGATTAAGATAATATTCTTCTTTTCAAAACAATACATTTGAGCTGCAATAACATAGGCTCAAATATATTATTGTGAGAAATTATTCTAATATCATTATAAAGTCAGCATCCATATTATTGCATTCATGAGTTTCAGCTTTCAGCAACATTTTTTCTAATTCAAAAGATATAAAAGCCCATTTTGTTTTAAATTGTAAATCATTAGGGCAAAAACAATTTTGAAAATCATGGACAGCCTACTCTTTGCATTATCATTAGCCTGTGATGTCATGATCTCCCCAAAAGAACATGACAAACAGGGAAGAGGAAGCACTGCGATCGGACTGTAGCGTACCAATAAGAGACTAATGTGTTACCACGGTGACAACACAGCGTTCTTCTACAGGGATAAAACTAACGTTGGTGTATGGAGACAAAATTGCTACGTTGCCATGGCAGCCATTTCTGCTGTGAATGCTGGGATAACCATCGGGACAGAGCTCGTCACTGGATACGTCACTAGACTTCAATCAGCGCTGCTCTCAACAAGGTCACCCACTTAAAACTGCATAATGACGCTCTCTAAAGATGAACTTTTGAGGTTTGAAAGACAAAGTACTCTTGACTGGGATAAAAGAGAGAGAGGTAAACAAGAATGAAGATTAGTATTAATATAAAAAAAGATTTGATGAGTCTAAATTGCTAATATGCTGAAAATGAAAAAATATGCAAAAGATTCCAAACTGTTCTCCTGCTGTTGTAAATAAGTTAAATATATAAAGAAGATACAGTGGAAAAAAGTAATTAATTTGGACCTCACATGTAATCAGTGACTATGTTCACATGCACTCCAAAATCTGATTATTTGATTTCTGGACATTTTTGGATAATTAAATAAATGACAACGCAAAATCTAATTTGAGCACTCAGAGGGACCATGATCAGAAAGAAACCAGCTGATCTGGTATGTCATTTTAATAGTCTTGTACCAAAAAAATGATATCATGTGATAATGAGTGATAATAATGTGATTTTGAGTGCGAATGTAACTGCAGCCAGTGTTAAATTGACGTTTTAAGCACCACAAATAATGATTTAAAGTTTATCATTTAAAATAGTGTCTAGTATTTTAGGAACATTTTCAATAGTGCAAAAGCGGCAAAGAAGGTTGACCATAGCTAGTTTTCAGATTTATTATAGAATCTCAAAACCACCATGATGTCATACTCCCAGCAAGATTCACATTGTACTTTCCTGTGAAATGTCCAAAATATTTACAAATGTTGAACCTGATCATATCTATTAATGACTAGATGCTAGAACTCACTATATACATATACATATATATATATATATATATATATATATATATATATATATATATATATATATATATATATATATATTCCACGCATACTGGCTAAAGAAGCTCACTGCTCTCCATGAGCGCCTGGCAGCACAAATGAACCAGCTGCTAAGGGATGGGACTCACCCTGAATGGCTAACCCAAGGGCGTACGATCCTGATCCTGAAGGATCCCTCGAAGGGTACAGTCCCATCCAACTATCGGCCAATAACCTGTCTCTCCACAACATGGAAGCTCATGTCAGGCATCATGGCGGCTAAGATAAGTGGGCACATGGATCAATACATGAGCGCAGCACAGAAGGGCATCAGCAAAAACTCCAGGGGAGCCAAACACCAACTCCTGGTTGACCAAACAGTCGCCCGTGATTGCAGAACCCGTCAGACCAACCTGTGCACTGCCTGGATTGATTACAAGAAAGCCTATGACTCAATGCCACACACATAGATTACTGAGTGCTTGGAGCTGTACAATATCAATAAGACTCTAAGGGCATTCATTGCAAACTCAGTGCGGTTGTGGAAAACCACCCTTGAAGCCAATGGCAAGCCACTTGCGCAAGTGTCCATCAAATGTGGCATATACCAAGGAGACGCACTGTCCCCACTGCTGTTCTGCATAGGTCTGAACCCCCTCAGCCAAATCATTGAAAGCACTGGCTACGGATACCGACTCCAGCCACCAGCAGTCACCTCCTCTACATGGATGACATCAAGCTGTACGCTAAGAGTGAGCGAGACATCGACTCACTGATCCACACCACCAGGATCTACAGCACAGACACTGGAATGTCATTCGGGCTTGAGAAATGTAGTAGGATGGTGACCGAGCGAGGGAAGGTAGTCCACACAGAGGGGGTCTCACTCCCAGAGAGAACAATAACAGACATTGAGGACAGTTACAAGTACCTTGGTATCCCACAAGCAAATGGCAACCTTGAAGAGGCAACAAGGAAAGCGGCTACAGCCAAATACCTGCAACGAGTAAGGCAAGTCCTAAGAAGTCAGCTCAATGGCAAGAACAAGGCCCAGGCAATAAACAGCTATGCCCTGCCAGTGATCAGATACCCAGCAGGAATCATAAGCTGGCCAAAGGAGGAGATACAGACCACAGACGTTAAGACACGAAAGCTCCTGACCATGCATGGAGGGTTCCATCCCAAATCCAGCACCCTGAGACTGTACACGAGCCGGAAGGAAGGAGGCCGAGGACTAGTGAGTGTTGGAACCACTGTCCAGGATGAAACATCCAAAATCCATAAGTACATCAAGGACAAGGCCCCAACAGATGATGTGCTCAAGGAATGCCTCAGACAGTGGAGTGCAGAGGAAGAGGTGCTGGAGGGACCATCATGGCAGGACAAACCCCTACATGGGGCATACCACCGAAACATAACTGAAGTGGCTGATATCAAGAAATCCTACCAATGGCTGGATAGGGCTGGTCTGATAGGATAGGGCCCTCATCCTGGCTGCACAGGAGCAGGCCTTGAACACCCGAGCAATAGAGGCCCAGATCTACCACACCAAACAAGACCCAAGGTGTAGGCTGTGCAAAAAGGCTCCTGAGACAGTCCAGCACATAACTGCAGGGTGTAAGATGCTGGCAGGGAAAGCATACATGGAGCGACACAACCAAGTGGCGGGCATAGTGTACAGAAACATCTGTGCAGAGTACGGGCTGGAGACCCCAAGGTCAAGGTGGGAAACACCTCCGAAAGTTGTGGAGAATGACCGAGCCAAGATCCTGTGGGACTTCCAGATACAGACGGACAGATTGGTGATGGCGAACCAACCAGACATAGTGGTGGTGGATAAGCAACAGAACAGAGCCGTGGTGGTGGACGTTGCAATAACAAGCGATGGTAACATCAGGAAAAAGGAACACGAGAAACTAGAGAAATACCAGGGGCTCAAGGAAGAGCTGGAGAAGGCCTGGAAGGTGTAGGCATCAGTGGTGCCCGTGGTGATCGGAGCACTCGGGGCTGTAACCCCCAAACTGGAGGAGTGGCTACAACAGATCCCAGGAAAAACATCAGACATCTCAGTCCAGAAAAGTGCAGTACTAGGAGCAGCAAAGATACTGCGCAGAACTCTCAAGCTCCCAGGCCTCTGGTACAGGACCCGAACTGGATGAGAGTGAGAGACCAACCACCGTGGAAGGTGAGGAGCACACTTATAACAGCGGGATATGTTTGGGAAGATACAATTCAAAGACGCTTTTTAAGACAAGCATAAAGTTCTACTGACCAAACAGGTCATTCTATAAAGATTAATATATTCTTCAAGGTAATTACACAACTTGTCCCACATATTTATTTTCATGTCTGTGAGTAGGGGTGAGACATGACTTACTTGGAGCCATTTTCAATTTTATCATGAACAATAATGTGAATATCTCATTTTGTCTCATTCTTATGGACCTAATCTTGTGTCTTGTCTTGTCCTGTGGAAAGATAAAGGTACACTTTCTTGTCCCCGTAGATTTTGTCCTCTGCATTTAACCCAAATTGTGCTGATTAAATTGTGATTTGCCTCACACATAATAAATAAATCTGTCTATTCAGAAAGTTCACACTGTAATAGATTAAACCCTTAATGAGACTGACCAATAAGAGCAGTGGATTTGGAAAAAATGTTTAGAGCTGCATTAAACTGAAAATTAGAATCATAATATATCACCAAAATGGCATATTGATGAGATCACAATAAGAGTTTTATCACCATATCATATTTGAGGAAATGACACAACTTGGTCCATCGATTTACTTTACTGATTAAATCATGCCCCAATCCATTTTGAAGCACCATTTAACATTCAGGCATTCTCATGTGAAATTTGATTAGGCTGCGGAAAACACACTGACATCTATTTAGTAGCCAACAAGAGCAGATTGTTTCCATACAAGCATTTAGCCATCAGACACAAACAGGGCTACTGTATGACCTCATCCTTGTCAATGTGAGCTTTGAGTGGTAATGCGCATGAACGCTAACGCTACCTCAACTGAAGATAATGGAGAGGAAAACTGCGGATTCTCACACGTTTCTAATCCAGTTGAAGAAGTGGAGGCCCTATGCTGCAGTGGGTATAGGATGACCTGATGTTACATAAGCAGCTTGGTGGAGCTCAGATAAAGTGGCATTGCTGTCAGTTGCTCTAGGGGTAGCACCAACTGGGTATTTGGGCTTTGTATTGACATGTGCCTTTATGTGTCTTTTAAATGGTCACATATAACTATTACACAACACAACTGAATGATTGATTTAGGATGCATTCACACTATCACATGCAGCACATCACAATGGGGACTAAACTGGAACTAAACCTGGTCCAGATCAAGACTGAGCCAGGACTAGAACCAGACCAAGTCTATAGCACTACACTGGGCTCAAACCAGAAGCAAGCCAGGACCAAGTGTGAAGGCACTCTAAAATTGCTTCATAATTACAATGGTTGCAATCAACAAAATCACAGTGGCTACAATTATAAAATCCCCAAGGGGTCTGTTAAGTATTTTGTTTAAAAACCTGCTAACTCCAACTTAGACCACTACATGTTATGAAATGCATGACATTTTTCTTATATTGGCAGTTCATATTTCAATAATCTCTTATGTGTTAATGCTCATGGATGAGTTTTAACTGTGCACTTGTGATACTGATTTAAAAAAAATATATAATAATCTTTGTCAGATCAAAAAGATGCTTTTTTCCCCCAATATCCCAATTAATTACGCAATCACTTCCAGCCAAATAATCTATTAATTCCAAAGTACAGAAAGCCATCCCTAGAGATACAGTTGTTAAGAAGGGGGCAAAGTGGTGTGACTATTGTATTTATAAACTGGAAATGACGTCAAGGTATCCAGCGCACCTGCTTGGTTGCTTTTTCTTACAAGGACAATATAAAGCAGCAGCTGTAACATGTGCAGACGTCACAGGGGGAGAGCGCAGATTCACATGTCCTCAGCTGACTGTTAACAACAAAAAGGCAAAAAAACAAAAAAACAAAAAACAGCATCCAAACTAGATCTGGCAACGTTTAATAAACTCAAGACGTTTCCAGCAAAGACTAGAAGCTCTCCACCTTCAAAACGCTTGACACAAAGGAGCAACACTGCAGCTGTGGCAACCCCCCCCACTTGCATTAAAAATCAGAGCATCATTCCGCCTTTGGAATGGAACAGATGTGTCCTTTTGCTAGACAAAGAATCTGGAATTTGAACAACTGCAAAACCAGATACACAGTAGACTAAAAAGAGGGGAGTTCTGGCTATTAGTCAGATTACCATAGTGTTTTTGGCCAGTGGAATGTAATCTGACAAGCATCCAGCCTGGTCATGGTGAACCCCCTTTGGTCCCTCCATCTGTCCTCTGCATTGGACAGTCCCTGGGCCATGGGCACGTTCTGGTATGTGACAATATGTTCCTTCATATTTAAGTGATAGATGGGTGACTTGCAAATATAAAGTGTTTGATAAAGTCAATGTTAAATCATGTGTAAAAGGTGTCAATAAATGAGAAATCACAGCAATCCTATTTTGTTTACCTCAATGTCCAACACAATATGAAAAAGATCGATATAAATAAGATTTTTTTATTTGGATTTAGGTGTCATTAAATCGGTGTGATTGCGCAATAAGTCACTAAAGCTAATTTATATCGAATTATTTAAGCTCGATTATCATGCGTAAAAATATGAACCGTCCAAGCGTATTGGCATCATCCCACTTAACATGTAGACAAAATATGTGACGTGGTCTCTGAACATTTATTTGATGTTTTTAATAATTAGTCCTGTTTTTGTCCAGCGTGTTTTAATGACATACCAGCTCCATCGTCTGGCTCCAGGCCCGTGTCGGTGTCCAGTCCACATACAACAAAATAGTGGGCGAAACGGCACGACCCAGATCCCGCGGTGGTCGCTGTGGTTCCATTCATCCTGGGAGGATAAAAGTGAGGTTGGAAGCTCCGTAAAGGACTAAAAACACCGCTTGTTCATCGCTGTCAGGGCCCACTTTGGTGGGTCTATGCTCGGCGGCTCTCTCCGGTCGGTGACTGAGCTCAGGATGTAGCGGCGCTGGCCATCTCGTTCAGCGCGGAGGGGAGGAGGCTCTGTGGGCGACAGAGACGGAGAGAGAGGGAGACAAAGCACTACCATCACAAGTCAACATGAGCAATATTCATTCAGCGGAAACATGCTCATATTTGGTTTGTTTTAAAAGAGAAAATCCAATTAATTAATGACATTTTAATCAAACAAATAAAAAGCCTGAAAAAAATAAAGAGGCACGTGTTGTGGAGTAAGTCTTTAAATATAACTTAAAAATAAGTTTTAACTGTTTCACATGGATAAATAATACTAATATTCACATTTATTGAAGTGTTTTATATACCTCACATTTCTAAAAGCATGTTTACCACAGTATGCTTTTAGAACAGCATGTGGCTGGCTCCTCTGTCTACACCAGTGTAGATGTCATCATGTCTATTATTGTAGGCCTGCTCATCCATGTGACCAAGTAGCTCCAAGTGAATGTAACATCTGCTTCATATCAAGGTTTCTAACTAAGATATAAAATAATGTTTGACAGACTTGGAAAAAATATTTTCAGTTTTATTTAAAACCATATATTTACATTTCTATAAGCAAATATTTTTCTAAAATATCAAACAAAAAATAAATATTGCCCAGCTGTAATGCCTGAGAGGGACAGCTTTTACATTCAAGTTGCAACACCAAAAAACAGTTCAATCGGACAACATCCAGTTCCAAGCTATTTTGTCAACCACAAGACATGGGAGAATAAACAGGTATTTGAAAATCAACAGCTTGACCACATCTTCAGTCCAACCCCAGGTTCTGGTAAATCTTTTACAATACACATACTGGCTTTAGTAATTTTTTTTGTTAAAAATAAATGTATTCTTATTAAAAATTAAAGTACTTTGTCCATATGTCAAGAGTAAGTGTAGTACATTCTCAATATGATCAGCAACAAAAATACAGAGGGATGGTCAGTTGCATCATGGCTTACAAATTATAGTAATCCAGTACAAAATGGCAGTGTGCTTGGCCTTTAGGTAAACATGAGGTCTTTTAGACGACAGGTGAACGTGTTTGGGGACTGTCTAAAAACATATGAATTTAATTATGCTTCTAAACATATCTTGCTCATAAACATAACTTACATTCCTATATCTGCATAACATAATATTCTTTTCCAACCATCCAAATATTACATACAATAAAATATGTAATAACATTTTTAGAGGTTTGAGTATTAAAGAAACGCTACTTTTTTGTGTCCCCTGAAAGCATTAGTGCAATAATGGTTTTATTATGAGTCATTATAAATGCATATAAATACTCTGAATGAACCAAAGCAAATAACTATGGCCAAGTAGTTTCCTCTGAATTGTGTTAATCATGCCACTCCACCAAAAGTTACATTTTAATTTGTTGTTGTAAGCTAAAAGGATTTCGCCAGTATATGATAATGTCATACTGTCATGCCCATGTTGTAACATCCATAATATGTATGCATGAAAATTGATACTAGCCAATATAAATAGACCACGTGATTAACTCGATAAGTGATGAATGGAGAGGGTCTGTCTGTGGTGGCTTTGGCAAATACTTAAAAGCACAAGTATTTCCTGGATTTAAACAAGTTCAGATGGTCAGATGGCTGAGGCAGAAGTCTATGTTAACACTCGAGCTGCCTGGACCCTGACCTCCTCTTCAGGGTGTGACAGGAGAGGAAGCACTCTGCTATGGAGCTGGGACGACTCATCTAACATGAGCCGGAACAGACAGTCCTTCTTCTGCCTTAACTCAGCAGCCACCTGGGCCGAAGGCCGCCAAGCCTTAAGGTTCCCTGCAAACGTGAGGAGACGCACTAGCACTGCTGGAACTGTCCTGGGGTCAAACAGAAGTAACAGAGAGGCTGGAGCCTGAAATAACAAGTACACACATGAGATTACTTTACACTAAAAATACCAAGTATTTTTAAGAATGACAATATTTTTACCTGGACCTGAACAATGTCATCCATCATATCTGGATTAGAAGACAAATTTACTAGAACTTTCAAGGTCTGAACCTGGAAAAAGAGTTTTAAAAAAGTATGTGTGAAAAGTCCCTCAGTCGTCCAGGTAGAATCCATGATAACAGGAGAAGTTCAATTTGTCAACTGGACAAAGTTTGTTTGGTTGAAAACGTTTCGCCACTCATCCGAGAGGCTTCGTCAGCTCTAATAAGAATACTGGTAAGACACTTGCTTATATCTTGCTGTAGGGAGGAGCTACCTAGCTAACTACTTTCCGGAACTATCTCATTGGTTTCCGTCTTTTGTTTCTCTGGCGTCTAGCTAACGATCCCTATTCATCCCTACACGCCTGTTTTTCACACCTCTGGCCCTGACCTGGCTAGCCCTATTGTTTCCCTGTTTGCTTGATTGCTTGTTTGCTTGATCTAGGAATAAGTTGCTCCTGTCGACATCTAAGATTAAAGCGTAGATGATTCCTCTTCTCAGCTAGATTTCTTGTGCCCTTTTCCAGCTTTCTTACCAGTCCAATGATGTTGGGCTCGTAGTACTTTTAAAAAAGTATTTAACTGTTAATTTAATTTAAAATCATCTTAAGGCTGCATCACTTACCTGCAATGTCTCATTGCTCACAACAAACAGCGACAGTAAAAGTTTGATAGACTCCTTTAACAAGTGCTGATGCTTGTCAGTGACTGAGAGGTTTGTCAGCAGTCTGAGTGCACAAAGCTGAAGTTCAGAATTCACTGGTGATGTTTCAATAAGCTCCAAAACTTTAGGGACATACACCTGAGAACAAGACGGTTACTACACAGTTACTACAAGCTAATTTAGGCTGTGAAATACATAATATCTTATAAAGGCAGAATACCGTTAGTTGCTCCTGGTTTTGAATATTCATACTGAGATTATTTAAAGCAATTAATGACTGCACGCGCACATCTGCAGCAGGATCAGAAAGAAAACCAGCTATAATAGGAAGCCCCTCATATTCACGGATGAGATTCTGAAAAATAATTATAATAATAATACAAAAACAGAATACAAAACCTGATACCACAAAAATGTTTAAATATATCACCCAAACCATTTTCTAGACTTATAATTCCATCATACCTGATTTACAGTGAAGGCAGAAGCATTCCCTAAAGTAAGTAGCATCCGGCATTTGTCATCTTGATTGTTGCTGGACTGTAAGCATGACAGCAGCATCTTTAGGTGCTTGGGCTCCAATTGACCAGCTAAAATATTGATGCAAGAACAAATGCACACAATTCGGATTCAAAATTAAAAACAGAGGCTGCAAATAACACTTTAGCCTACAGAAGATAATCGTCAGTGATGCTTACCTGATGCACCATCCACAGTCTTGGAAGTAACAGGTCGGGCACAAACCACATCAAGCCCCGACACTTTTGCCAACAAGCTCCCAGGCTGAAGGCTCACTGTACTCACATTAGAGCTGTCACTTCGTGTGCCTTTTCTGCTTTTCCTGAAGCTACCGCTGCTTATCAGTTTGTAAAGACCATAAGAAGCGCCTGCCCCAGCTACTATCCCAAGTAACGCCTTCATGTTTCCAAATCTGGGAGTAATGCTATCCCCCATGCTGCTATGAGCTAACAGTTAGTGTTAGCTACCGGGTTAAAAGTCTCCGTTCATCTGCGCCAGTAGAGACCTCCTTGTGGGCTTTTATCTGCAGTTTGTTAAGCGATACCATGGAAAACACCGCTAAAAACACGGCTCATTTGGAGAGCTTTGTTACTTTACCAGATCGAAGAGGAGTTAGCAGACACCAGAGCGCAAGTGCGTTTTTCCGGTCAGCTGATCAGACCGTGGTGGGACCAAGAAACAACCCAGCCTGTTTTCATTGGAGATGAGTAATATAGAAACTAAGTTCTTCACATTTTATTTGTGTTTGCAAATAATACACTTACATAAATAAATGGTGTTTTACCAAGAATTGAACCCATGGTCAGCGCGGTTCACCCACCCCCATCACCTGTGGTGGTCCAACCCCGGGCCACGATGGACGTAACCTAGCAAAGTCCAATCAAATATTAAAAATACTACGCTAATGGAGCAGGTGGATGCAGCTGTAGCAGACTTGTTATATTAGTGCATACATTCTAATTAAAAACAGCCATATGAAACCGTAAATGACAAGATGTAGTTAATGCACTTCTCCCACCATCCACCCTCAGCAGAGCAGTCAGCAGGGTGCGCGAGTTTTACGGACGGACGCTTGGTGGCTCACTTTCACAACTTTTCACCTTCTCTAGGAAATGTTGACGGAGCAGGCAGACCGCTGTGGGTTCGTAAATTGCTCGTAAAAGTCCAGATTTACCTAACGTTAGACCTAAAATGGCCTACTTTTTTGAAACACTTTGAAGAAAAGATAGGACATAGATAAGCAAACCTAAATTATGAAACCTGTTTATTTGCCACACGTTTAATGTTAAATTTAAATTTCATATGTTGGAATATTATTGCCTTTGATCTAAGGATTTTTAATGAATGACAACTAGATTAAATAACCTACAATTAATGGCCTATTTGTCTTCCATCAGCTCCTTTGCTCTACCCTGAAGCAGGGTTTGTTCGCCTGGGTCTTATGTGAGAACAGAATCCACTTCTGTTTTATGATGTTTTAGGTTGTGGCTGTACGTGGCTTTTTAGGCTGATGGGACTCTTCTTTTCTCTTTTGTGAAACACGTGGCTTTGTGCTCATTTGGTGAGTTAGTCTACTGCTTGTGCTATTAATAAGTCAGTCAGTGTATATATTTGCTGTAACAGCAAATCAGGTTACAATCAAAGAAATAGGCTACATTGTTTATGTTCACCTACTTGTGGCTTGACATATCTGTATTAACTTAATGACATTGATGACTTGTTGGCTTTTCCACTGGAACACATGCAGCAGTAATGCCTTTATAAAGGCGGGATTCAGAGGACTGAGGATTTGGATGGTTGATGTGTATGGGAAAGTTTGGAGAACTGTTTTCACTTGACATTTGGAGGTTGGGACTTGCTCATGGTTGACCCTCTTCCAACTGTACTATACAATTTTTCCATTTGTTTCATCCTGAAGTAATTAGTCTACCACTGTAAAATTATTTTTGTACACTTTGCAAAAAGATGCAGATTGCAGCTTTTGGAAATTGAAGCCAGATTAATTTAACTATTCAGTTTTAGCTGCAGGTGTTCATATAGAGAGGTGATGTTTTTTCCATGGTATGCATTAATGAAGAGGAGGGACATTGAAAATGTCATGCTCCACATGTGTAGGTTTAGTTTATGTTGTCATACTCCATGGCAGTTTCTTCTTTATTGTGTCAAGGCCAAGGTTGGTATTTAAAGATGCTCCAGATTGAGGCCAATCTAAACCATATGCAGAGTGACCTAATTAGGATACATATAGAGAATAGGGGTGTGCTGAAATATTGCTATATAATACTTAATCTGTTGCTAAACTATCGATATCAGAGGATGCTGTATCGATATCTTGCCATTTAATTGCTTAGAGATAGTGAACAACATATTTCTTTAATGTAGGTGGTGGCATATTGACTGTTTGAGTATTATTTTTTTTATATAACTGCCATGTTGTTTAAATTGTATACATCATAAAAACGTCATCAAATAAGCAACATGGTCATTCTGTTTATAACATTTGGAACATTTCAGTCTGAGCCCAGAAGGCTGTGGACAGCTGCTGTTTTGGAAGTTAGACACACACAGGTGGTGGATTCAGTCATCTTTGCACGTGATGATGGCTAAAATAGCTGTTCCATTCTTTTAACAATGAAAAATGCAAAACATCTGCCTTTATTTACTGTTAAATATCTACTCTCAACAACCTTGAATTTAAAGGTGCACTATGTAACCCGTAGTTGACTAAAGAAAATCTTGGTTGACAAAGACATGCCCTGTATCGTTTAGTCGACAAAAAGGGTGCATGGCAAAAGCTCTCAAAACTATTACATATCTGTATGTATGTGTATCCAACCACTCACACTCGCAAGAGAACAATACTACATGAGAGTTTACGCAAAAACAACTACTTATGCAGAAAAAAGTACTATGAAACAATTAACTTACAATATAAATATATTTATATAAAGACAGATTAAACTTGTGAATCATGAGTTTACTCTGCCTTTTTTCATAGAAATACCAAAAACAAAAACAAAAAAATCATCCCTAACTCACTCTCTGTTGTTGTCCCTCATAAATCCGTATAATCTAAATAAAATGACTAGTTGACTAAAGGACTATAGCCTTAATTGTTTTGCGTAGAATGTTCCACAGCATGGCATTAAACTTATAAACATTCATGAAGAGGTGAGCAACCTCACAGCAAGAATGCATGATATAGATATAGGTAGATTCTTTGCTCTACTGTGAAATGTTCTAGGCAAAGGAATAACATCTCCAAGGTGACAAGCCTGTAACAAACACTCCACAAGAAAAGTTACATAGTGCTGCTTTAACTTCTCTTTTTACTGCACATGAAATGGGAGCCTTGTCAATGAAAGTCCAGCATGTTTCTCCACGTCAGTCTTCCTAAGTGTGTATGCTTAAAGGTTATCCTAGCTCCTAGATCAAATTCCACCGCTTTTGTCACTGCAGACTCCTGTGTCACCGGCTCATCCAAGGTCTCCACACAGAACCCCATGCAACCAATAAGAGAGCATTTCATGTTTTCCACGGTTATAGAATAGACGTGAAGTGCTCATTTAATTTTTCATTGAATTAATTATAAGAGGTGTGTGTTGCAGGGTTGACAGTGCAGGATAGCTTACAATGAGCAACAAAGAGAAGAATGTCCCTCCAGGAATTTTCAAATGGTGTACATGGGTGACATGGCTGGAAAGCAAGCAGCTTGGTAAGTACTAGAATTTCTATTACACTTTGTACTTAGACATGGAATATCCAAACAAAACACACTTGTTTTCAAGTATTTCCAAGGAGGCTTGGGTTTACAGACGTGCATTGCAACCTCAGTTAAAAGTGTTTGCACCCTCATTTCAGGCACCTAAAATAATGCCACTTAAGGGAAGCGTATTATGTTTGCACTCCTTTCAAACTTTGAATGAACTCAACTGAAGTCAGTTTGGTCTGCACCCGGGCCTGTTTCAGTCATTACTCTCAATAGTACTTGCATCAAAAAATAATATGCAGTAGCTTTAGCAGTAGCTGTTTAATCAGTGGACACATGTTTATTATTGAGCTCAAAATGTGAATGTTTAACCAATGTATTGCCATTATGTATATATATATGGTATAGCCATTTATTACAATGTTAGGGTAAACATTTATTCATAACCTTAAAATATGCCATAGTAGGGCTGAAAAATGAATAGCAATCGAATCAAAATTGCAATTTGAATGGATGCAATTAGCAAATCGCAAAGGTTGCAGGTTTTTGAGTATCATAATTATCTCCATAAACAACAACATATGTCTTATTCTGCATAAAAAACTGCTGACCCTGTGTTTAGAATTGTACATGTTCTGAAATACATGGGATACATTAGTGAGAGTTCATTTGCCTATTTCACACTTTCTCAATTCTCTTCAACTCATGTAAACTTTGAACAGAATCTTATTATTAAAATATAAATTGTTAAATAATCGTACTGCGATATTTTCCCCACATCATTGCCATACACAATATACTTAGGTTCATATATATATATATATATATATATATATATATATATATATATATATATATATATATATATATATATATATATATATATATATATATATATATATATATATATATATATATATATATATATATATATATATATATATATATATATATATATATATATATATATATATATATATATATATATATATATATATATATATACAGTATATATATATATATATATATATATATATATATATATATATATATATATATATATATATATATATATATATATATATATATATATATATATATATATATATACCAAAGGCCTACTGTATACCAAAGAGTATAATAATGCACACACCAAACAGTCATGTGGAAAGTACCATCTTTGTCTTGTTTTGTTTGTCAGTTCAGTATTCAGAAGACACTTGGTGAAATGAGCAGTGAATCCCGATGTGATAATAAAGATGTTGTCTCTAAGCTGCCAAGCTGTCTCACACAGAAGGTACATCTTCTTCATTATACAATCGTTTGGCTCTGCGGCTTTTTATTTTCCATACCGGGAATGAGGGAGCTCCACTTCCCAGTCCCCTGTGCCGTCCATGTGAGATCATAGCTATTGCATAACACAAAAAAGAACTTTGCTGTAAACATCCTCCCACTAGCTTTGACGCTGCTGCGGTCATTACGATCATTCATTATTAGGGGTTTATGTTGAAATTACTACACATTGTGTCTTTTTTTTTACACAAACATGATGTAACTATGGCTTTTTGTGGTTTGAGCACAGCTGAATGTTTGAACAAGTTTATACTTAGTTTGAGTTTTAGATTTGCTACTAAAACATTGCATTAGTTGTTATGTTATGATAAGTACCTAATAAATTAAGCCTCTGCATGACTATGTTTGGACAATGGCAAGGGATGCGAATGCACTGGAATCAGACTCAGACGTTACACAACACTGGCACTCAAAACTCTGCCTTAATAAGACTTGTGTAATAAATGTAACTATAATATTTGAAATTTGAAGTTTTATAGGATACAAAACAAGCTTTAGAAGCCAATTGTGTTCTAAGTAAGTTCAACAGATGACAAATAATGACAAGCCCCATAAACCTGAAATATTAAAGACAAATTCTTAATTTTTTTTCTTCTTCTTCTACCTGTCTTTGTTAAGTATTAAACTAATGCCCTTCTCTGCCCTATTAAGTGCCTTTTTTAAGTGCTCTTGATCTGTTCACAAATGTTTTTAGGGAAACTAAACCTAATCTTCTAAATACCTAATACCTAATCATTACCTAATCTTCTAAACATATTTTAAATGTAACTTAACTCACTTTTTCACTGTAGGAGCTGCAGAGTTCTCTTACACACATTTTGACAAATATTGGTCTCAGAATGGCTGCATGGTTATTTTGGCAGTCGCAACCAGAAAAGTGTGGAAACCTCTTATTTAGTGTTTCAAACTTATTTCTCAAAATATAAGCTGACGACACTAGAATGAAGTTTCTGATCTATATCATAATTTGCATTTCATGACCATTTTCCAGATTTTTAGATTTTTGCGCTTACGAGACTGGTTGAATTGTGCCGAGGTGTGCAGCTCATGGAAAGATCTAATTCAGTCAAGTGCACTGTGGAGTCAGGTGAGTAATTCCATCAGTACTATTTCAAGTATCTAGTGATGGGTTTGGCTTTCTATGTAGTATTTCATTTATGGCAATAAGGTCATGGCAGTAAGGTCATAGTGTACAATGTTTGAGTGTTTTAGTGAATGAACATTTATATTTGGTTGTGTTAGATCAATTTCTCCAGCGAGAAGGAGTGGATCACAAATGCTGAGGTGAAACAGATTTTGCAGATGTATCGTCCTTTTGTAGTTCACCTGAACCTGCGCGGCTGCACCTTCCTCACTTGGCCCAGCATCAAGTGTGTCAGTGAGTATCCAGCTTTGTGATCAGAAACAGACAAGCATGTTCTGGGTTGTATTTTATCTTTTTTATTAATGAAAATATACAGAGTTCATCTGATACAGACATTTATACAGTGATGTTAAAAACCGAAAGAGGCAGAGGAAGCATTGAGATTGTAGGTCACTCTCCAGTGATCAGGACAGTCTAAAGATCTCATATTTCTGTGGCACTCTCAGATGACTGGGCTCCAGCTCCTCCTCTAGCTCTGCCTGCAGCTCCAGAGGGGTGTTCCACAGCTCGGGGTCAGTCTGATCCACGTTGGGACGGTTGTATGGCCGGTCTTTGGGACAGCCTCTGTTGTAGTTGTTGACATACTCCTCCACTCTCTCCCCAGTGTACTCAGGAGGGGAGCGGCACAGCAGCCCTGAGTACTGGACTGCAGGGTGCAGACGAAGCCAGTACACCATGTAGTGGATGCTGTGGGGAGAGCACAGAATGTAGAGGTTATGTTCATGTTTGATACAGAGCTTAATGTTATTCCCGTCAGCCGTAATAACTTAATTTGGAATTTTATTCACTGACACAATCATCATTGTTGTGATTGGTATACTGTAGGTAATTGAGCATTTCGATAATGACGTGGACCCAGTTCCTAATACAGTGGTTTAAGTATTTGTATTTCTTTCAGAAATAGGATCCCCAGCTATGTGAAAATTAATTCATCCTCAAATTACTAAATGTATTTCAATATTTGTTGTACTATTAATAGTGTTATTTTGCAGGCTCACAAACAAATATAGCCTGTTTACAAGCCTCTCATAGAACTCTCACAGATAAAAAAAAAATACCATACTTAGTGAGGATGACCTACCTATAGTCACACACCCAGGGGTTTCCTCCAAGCTTCAGCTGTGACAGAAAGTACAAGTCTTCCAGAACCCCATACTGGACAAAATGTAGAAGGTTGTTGGAAAGGTCCAGCTCACGTAAGTGCAGTAACCCAGTCAGGGAAGCTTGGAGGCACAGACAAAATATATTAACTCATTGCAGCAATTACATTTCACATATTTATACTGCTATAAGCTGCCTTATAAAGTCTAGACAGTATGTTTAGTAGCCCCATGTGCCTAAATTATATTATACTCGTTACCTAGTCATTTATCAACTTGCTCCTTGTATAAATACACATCATACTGTATATACAGAGAATGGCAAAATGAAATGTCTGCTGTCAAGGGAAAATTAGAAACAGAAGTTACGGTTGTGTAACATGTTTTAAACAATTTGGCTGTCCACCTGTTATCCATCAGAAAAGGCAAACAACTATGCCTGTTCAGTTTCCTCTCAAAGGACGTGTTACAGTAAAACATGACTCATACATTACTGAAATAGTACAAGTACCTGTGTCAAGATGCTCCATGTTGTTGCTGCTAAGGTTTAGGATTTTGAGGTTCTTTGCGCCCTGGAATTCTTTGGCTTTGAGATGACGGATGGCGTTGTGAGAAAGATCCAACTGAACCACATCATCAGGGATACCCGTGGGCACTTCAGTTAGACCTAAACATGACCAAAATCTTTAGTCAGATGCATTTCAAATAGATGTATCAAGATGTTTGAACCCGCCTGTAGCAAAGGTGTGAGACTCTTTACCTTTATTTCTGCAATCCATGCGCACCTGTGGGAAGAGGTACGTATGGCACACTTGTGTGGCGTCTGGTTTAAGGCGGATGCCGCTGGGCTCCAGAGGAGAGGTGGAGGGGCGAGTGCCTTCATCATTAGGAGGCAGCTCTTTGCACAGCTGCTCCACCTCCAAATGCTTCAACTTTCTGCCTTTGAGCCAAACGGGTTCTTCGCACCTGTCCAAAATTATAACAGTGATATTATAAAACCAGTATAAAGCCAAAATCAGTTTTAGATTGATTAATAGATAAATACATACACTGAAGAAAATAATTGTGTATATAGTTAAAAAACAGGGACTGTTTCAGAAAACATTTTCTGACCAATGTAGTCAATGAAACATACCCAGTCGTACCCATATTGCCACCATACTATAGTTGAATGTAGCTACTCACTTGGCATGATTTCCCAGGTTGCGGTTGCTGGGCACCTGCAGTGTGCGTATGAGACTGTCCATGGCACACTGGCAGTTCCACGGGTTATCATACATGCGCATGTATCGCAGGTTAGGCATGGGGATGATGGTCTCCTCACTCAGCGTGCTCAGACGGTTGTGCTGCAGCAGTAGTGTGGTGAGGCGAATCAGCCCTTCGAAGGCCCCCTCCTCCACCAGGGAGATCTCATTCTGCTGGAGGTCCAGACTGGTTAGGCCCTCATAGCCAGTGAAGACCCCATTACGGAGGACTTTGATTCGGTTGCGTGCTAAAAGGAGGTGTTTAGGCTCTTTGGACCAGGCCTGGGAGGAGGGGATGGTGTTGAGGTGTCTCTCCTGGCAGTCGATGAAGACCTCTCCAGATTCTGTAGACTCAGCACAGTTAGGTGCCACTAGTCTGGATGTATCTGACCTGCTGTGACGTCCAGCGCCCCGTACCCTGACATGCACAAAAAGACACAATGTAATAAATGATCATGCTTTATCCCCAACTAGGTTGCGTTCATAATTTCATATAGATGAAGAGTAGGGTCATGGTTACTCAGGGCAGACTTGAATTACTGTTACTATAAAAATCCCCAAATTGGCACAAAGTGTTCAATCTGCATATATTAACAAAAATGTTATTTTCTATTTAATTAAATTGGCCAGTTAATGAGATTATTTTAGCAAGCTCATGGGCCTAAATTCAACAGTACATACCCATCAGAATAAGAGAATTTATTCCTAAAATGGGAAATTTTCAGTGTTGCAACACAAAGTGCAAATTGAGCACAGAAGAATGACAATATGCAGTCAAAAAGCAAGATCAATATACAATTTCAAAACATTTAAATCCAGCTGTTAAACTAGAATATTAATATATATTTTGAATAAATATAAAATACAAATTGGAGTACAAATTATGCTAATTAAATCCAATAATATGTGCAAGTAGCGTAAAACTTCAAGGCTACTTCAAGGCTGTATGTAGAATAATGGCTATGACTGTAGATGTACAGAATAATAGTAATAATGGAGCCTATAGGTATCAAGTTCAAAGATCAAAGTCAGCTTTATTGTCAATTCTGCCATATGTGTTCAACATACAGTGAATCGAAATTTTGTTTCTCTCTGGCCAGGTAGTGCAAAAAAAGACAGTGTACAAAATACAATATAAAGACAAAACACAACAAAAACTATCTAAGACAGAGATCTAAAGTTAAACTAAAGTCTAAGATCTAAAATCTTAAAGCAGTGCAACATAATAAATAAATACCTATATATAGATGTCCAAAAGTGTGTGTGTGTGTGTGTGCATCAAAAATGTGCAATGGAAGATACAGCAGTGAAATGGTAACGTGCAATAGAATGTGCATTGAAGTTAAGATAAAAATAAATGTGCAACAGTAGTAATTCTAGTGCAATAACAGGAGTAAACAACAGTAGTAAAAATTCCAGTAGTAATGTGCAATAACAGTAGTAAACAACAGTACAACAGTAGTAAAATTCCAGTAGTAAATGTAAATGTGCAACAGTAGTCCTTAGCAGCAGTTTTTAAAGTGTCTAGTTGCAATTAATGAGCCTTAAAAGTATTAAAAAGTATTGAGGTAAACTTAAAACATGCCCTTACCTTGAGAGCTTATGTCTGGCCCCCTTCAGACCCCGTCCCTTGTTCTGCTTCTTGGCCTGGGTGGATGGGAGTATCACGAGTAACAGGGCAACCAGGAGGAGTGAGCAGGCCAGCCGCATTTTAAACCCGGGGCAGATGGTCCCAATGAAGACTGGAACTTTAAGATGAAAGTCTGAAAAAAAAAAAAAGACAGGAGCCATAAGTCATAGGCGATATGTTTGAGGAAAAATACAAGACAGATGTTTTTTTTTTGCTGTACAAGTAGTGCAAAGTGAAGTGTTATGTAAGAACTTTGAGCATGTCATAAATCACGAATTTGGAATTATTTTACTACTGAGAATTGATAACAAGACCATGCAATTTGTCAGCATGAATTAAACCAGACTGTATTTTATACTACTTTATTACACACTATGTCACAGAAAGCCTACCTTTGCCTCATCACATCTAAAGCTATTCAATTAAAGATGTACCATTTAACATTTTCTGAAGAAAGGTCCACCATGAACTTGTTTCCATGAATATGCTATTCCTTTGCCTGAAATGTTCCACATTATGGCATTAGACAAATATTGATCACCATGGAAATAAGAAGGTGGCATCACCAGGCCATTTTACAGGTCAGTTCTGTTTAACTCTTTATTAGCAAAAATTAAAAAAATAAAATCACTGCAATTGAATAAATTATAACCTTTACGGCATTCCTTGTAACATTCCAGGCAAAGTAATAATCTCTCCATGGAGACAAGCAGGTAGCGTACCCTCCAGCATAAAAGTGACATAGTGCACCTTTAATTACACCCTTCCCTCCCTCTTCCTGTCATTTCAACTCCAATTTTCCGTAACAAATCCATCATTACCTCACTTAATCTCACTGTGTCATCTGCACCTGCAGGGTCAAAGCACTTTAGCCATTCAATAAAACTCATTTAGGTTGAAAATGAGTTTTTTTTTTTTGTTGTTTTTTTAGGTGAATGCCGAAATCTCCAGGAACTCAATTTGTCAGAATGCTCAAACATTACAGTAAGTTTTTGTGCAAATGTAAATAGCTTGTAAATTTGGATTCTAACCTTTTCTTTCTTATATTTCTCCAGGATATGATGGTCCATAAACTTACCAAAGGCTGCCCCAGCCTGCTCTATTTGAACCTTTCTGCCACTAATATCACGAACCAAGCACTTAGAGAACTGTCGAGGTAGTCTTGCTTCTTACTCACATCATCACAATTTTTCCTTTCATTTTATTGGCCCTATACTCCCTTCATTCCCACATGTACCAATATGCCTTCTCTTCCCCCTTCCCTGTCATGCCCGAAAGCCTTTTTGGGCTTTGCTGAAAATGATGGAGCAAAACAGATGTGGCAAGCTCAGTTAGTGTGCTGATAGATTTATTAAGATACAATTAGCATACTTAGCTTTTTGAGCTACAAATTAATGAAATTCTTTTTACAAATCTTGTGTTTTAGGCTTTTAGCACATCTAAAATTGGTCAGTATCAGTTGTTGTATTTACTACCCCTAAGAATATATATATATATTTTAGTGTAGTTGTGCCCCTGAGCAATACACTACACCCATATTGAATTGTCCATATATTATATATATATATATATATATATATATTATATACAGTATATATATTAGGGCTGGGAATATTAACGCGTTAATCGCGATTAAACGCGTTATGATTGCGAACAATTTTTTTAATCGCGATCAGAGTTTGCCAGCATTTTCCGCAATTCTACCATCCATATGCAGCTCATTTGGTTGTATTAATTAAACTCATTGTCGGTTAAACGCGCTATTTTGAGTTTGCTAGTATTTTGTTCCTTCTACGCATCCGTAGGCAGCTCGAGCGGGCTTCAATCATTTATTTACAATTTCTCAAAGTAAGCACTATTACTGGTTCATTGTTACTTTTTCCTTTCTCTGCACTTTTTTGAAATAAAAAAAATGGTGAGAAATACTTTGCATTGTGAGTTTAACTTTAGATTCGAACGGTCTTACTGCAAGATATCAATTTCAAACATGCAAAATAAATCACGATTAATCGCGATTAACTATGAAATTTCTGAGATTAGTTGCGATCAAGAAAATTAATCGTTTGACAGCCCTAATATATATATATATTATATATATATATAAAAAATAACAAAAGTGAAATAAATATTTTGACTGCATGTTTACTGCTTGTCAAACATTTGCACAAGATAGAAAAGTGAACATTTTTAAAGCATTTTTTTTTTCACAGAAACTGCTTAAACCTCCAGTATCTCAGCGTGGCTTATTGCTCCAGATTCACAGATCAGGGATTTCTGTACCTCACAACTGGATGCGGATGTCACAATCTGGTCCACCTCAACGTATCCGGCTGCACTCAGGTCAGTCCAAGGGTAGTCCCACAATGCGCTTGGCTTTGGATAGTCACAGTCCCTCCTCTGTGCTTCCTTCAAGTCTGCCTGGATTCTTCTGAACAGCGAAGTCTCTGGGCTGAGTTTATCAAGCTGAGACCCACCCACTCCTCCATGTGTCCACAACATAACACACATGCATGCCAACTCAAAAGATGTACACCGTTGGGAATGTGCGTTAGTCCTGGTCCAGATGTATGGCTCCAATTTTTGGGGCTTTTTCTTTGAAGATATGGGGATAGAGCTAGCAGAGTGATTCAAATTCCATTGCACACTCATTCTTCTCTTGTTCTAGATGTCAGTAAATGCATTCAAGTACATCTCTGCTGGATGCCCCACCATCAAAGAAATAGTAATCAATGACATGCCCACACTGTCAGATAGCTGTGTCATGGTAAGTTTGAAAACTTGAGTAATACAATTATTACATATGAATGTACTCATAGTTGAAATGATATTTGTGATGTGTCATCCCAGGCTCTTTTGTCCAGATGTCACTGTCTCTGTGCCATTTCTCTGTTAGATTCACCCAGTCTTTCCAACTTAGCGTTCAAAGCCATTGCAGAAGTGGCCAAGCTGAGATCATTGTATATAGAGGGTAAGACAGATTTTCACATACAAAAAAGAAAGACAGACTACATACCACTACCAAGACGCATCTTGATATAGTTTCATTCGAATGGACAGTTAAAGGCAATACTCAAGTAGTATGGCTTGTTCATTGCTGCTCTGTACTGTAGTTGTAGCTGTCATTGGAAATATATTGGTCATTCAGATATTGTGTTTGTTGTAGGTAATAACCAGCTGACCGATGTGGGCTGGAGGGCCCTTTGCAGCAGCTCCATGGACCTGCGCAGAATCCATGCTGCAGAGTGCAACAGACTGAACAATGCCAGTGTAAAATCTATAGGGACCCTTAGACACCTGCAGTACCTCGACATCTCCATGTGCAAGTGTGTGTGTGTGTGTGTGTGTGTGTGTGTGTGTGTGTGTGTGAGACTCTTTGGTACTGGTCTTTTTTGACAGGACCTTTTACCTTACATAATATATCTTCTCTTGTCTCTTTTAGTGTGGGCAATGTAGGGATCAAACACCTAACTGATGGTTTGTCAGCACCTAAATTACGAGAGTTGAATATCAGTTACTGTCGCATCACTGATACAGCCGTGCGAAGGATAGCACTAAGGTATGTAGGCATCAATAATGCATAAAACACAAGACATACTTAACATAACAAACTTTTACCCATAAAATGCAAAAAATGCTTTGACAGCTATATATAAACTCTTCAAATGCCTCACATTTGTAATGCACAATTTGCATTTTATTTATTTGACAATTAACATTGCCACCAAATAAGTAACTGATGTCTACGCACTTAAGGGTTTTAGCTACAGGCTAATTTGGAGAATTGTTGCTGGTTAAAAAAGGTGTTTCTAAAAAAGTGAAATAGTAAAGGCATAGATAAGAATACACACATACAAAGAATTGACCATATCTGTCCACTCTATATCCCAGGGCAGTTAAGTCACTGCTAATTTTCCATAAGACAGTTTTTCCATTTTTGTGGAGAAACTGAGCTTCAGTGGCAAAGATTTCCATAAGTGTGAAGCTTTCATTGAGAACGCCGACTGTCCCAAAGCCTCAAATAAAATATGGCTTTTCAAAACCTTGAAAACTTTTTTGAAATTTAGTTAGAATGCATTATTTATATTAACTAAAAAATCCATGTCTCGCTCTTTGTTTTATGCTTTACTTATTCTGTGTGCATGTCAATGCTGAGACTGAGTCGGTTGTGCCATCTAAACCTGAGTTATTGTGGAGGGCTGAGTGACAAAGCCCTGGAGTTCCTCAGTGACAGTTCCATCCGCTCACTGGACATCAGTGGCTGCAATGTCCACGACCAGGTGTGTGCCAGGACTGTTGGAATGACAATATCTCATGTCTATTATCAACAGTCTGTATGGTGTGCTTTCTAGGGGCTTGCTGCTTTGGAGAGGGTCCACTTGAGAAAGATAGTCTTGGCGGAATGCATCTTTGTCACTGATGTTGGCATTGAGGTATGCCATAATTAAAAACAACTGTTGTTTTATGAACTGGGCTATCTGGGTTAATCCTCTACTGACTGGTTTTCCAGAATACAGTTTCAAATTATCGCTGATACCCAAGAAATATTACCAACATATGACAATAAATTAAATCATGAAGAACCAGATAAAGTGTTTTAATATTGTGTGTCTGATGTTAGAATCTCTGCAAGAATGTAAAATATTTGGAGGACGTGGACATATCACATTGTGTAGCTCTGACTGACCGGGCCATTAGAACACTGTCCTTCTTCTGTAGAGGCCTTACTGCACTCAAGATGGCAGCTTGCATCAAGGTAATATTTAAATGTAAAGAAAGACTGGTGTGTCATGAAGGTGCAATACTGTAAATGACTGTAAATGCTGTAGTAGAAGTATAGAAGTAGAAGTGTAGAAGTGTAGGCACAGGCTGTGTGAGATGCAATGAATAGTTCATTAAATGTGTAAACTTTGACACTGATGGTGGTAAAAGGTAGGAGCTGATGTGGCTGGGGAGGTTGACTATTTTGCTGCTACAGTGAAGGTTAAAGGGAGATACAGTGGTACCTCACCTTACGAAATTAATTCGTTCCAGAAGTGGTTTCGTAACGTGAAAAATTCGTAAGTTGAGTAGCTATTTCAATGGAAAAAGCCTGATTCGTTCCAAGGCCCCGATTCAAGTTTTTTTTTAAAATAGTGTACGTTTTTTTATAGTGTAACATTGTGTTCTGCGTCCTGATTGGTTTCTCAGACTGGATTTAAACTTTTCTCACATTTGTCTCTCGTTTGAACATTTTCAACAAAATTATTAATAGTGAAGTGTGGGGGGAAGGGGGAGGGGGGAGAAAACTGCGCTCTGACACGTGTGATAGCCCAGCATGACCCGGCGCAGGGCTGCCAGCAGGTCTAGACCTGGACTAAACCAGGACTGGACCAGGACTAAACCAGGACTAGACCAGGACTAGACCAGGACTAGACCAGGACTAGACTAGGACTAGACCAGGACTAGACCAGGTGGATTAAAGCGCCGCGCGCGGGTCTATTTCCTGGTTTCGTTTTGAGTCACAGCTGAGGGGAGCAGCGAGGGGGACCGCACGCAGTCTGAGCGCATGAACGAGACCAGTGCTCAAACCGTGCCTCCTCTAGACCTCCTCTAGACCTGCAGGTCTAGACCACCGCGGCTCTTGCATGCGTTCGTGGGTCTTGTTCATGCGCTCAGACTGCGTGCAGTCCCCTCCTCGCTGCTCCCCTCAGCTGTGACTCGAAACGAAACCAGGAAATAGACCCGCGCGCGGCGCTTTAATCCACCTGGTCTAGACCTGGTCTAGACCTGGTCTAGACCTGGTCTAGACCTGGTCTAGACCTGGTCTAGTCCTGGTCTAGTCCAGGTTTAGTCCAGGTTTAGTCCTGGTTTAGTCCAGGTCCAGTCCTGGTCCAGTCCTGGTTTAGTCTAGGTCTAGACCTGCTGGCAGCCCCGCACCGGGTCATGCTGCGCTATCACACGTGTCAGAGCGCAGTTTTCTGCCCCCTCCCCCTTCCCCCCACACTTCACTATGAATAATTTTGTTGAAAATCTATGAAAGTTTGAGTGTTTAAACGAGAGACAAATGTGAGAAAAGTTTAAATCCAGTCTGAGAAAAGCGTATAATGTGTGTGGCTGAGCGCGCATTATTTGAATTTTTGAGATTCCGCGTTTCGTAACTTGAAATTTTCGTTTGTTGGGTCATTCGTAAGGTGAGGTACCACTGTATAAATGTTTTAAGAGATGATTGATTTCGGAAGACAAGGACACACAGTAGACAAGCGGCAGGAACAATGGAAAGAAATAGCCTTCCATGCATTGAACATTTGTGTATATTTGTGCTTTAGATGACAGATATGGGCATCCACTACTTGACAACAGGAGCTCCGTACCTGAGGCAGCTGGATGTGAGTGGCTGTGTTAATTTGACTGATCGCACTGTGCGCCACTTAGAGAGAATATGTCCTCCTCTATGCTCTGTTTCCATGGCCTGCTGTAGCGGCATCTCCAAGTAAGATCAACATAAGAGTTTAGGTGAGGTGTTAAACTAAAGTGAATATTGTAAACAACTATACTTCTTGTGTTAAAGGTTGGCAGTGTTAAAGCTAGAGTCATATATGGATCATTTGGAGCATAGCAATGATGAACCATGTGATTGGTTGATTGTCAAAGTGCCAACGTCCATGGCTAGCCCAGTAAAGACTGAGGGGACAGGGGAAGAGGAGAGCTCACTACGGAAAAGAGCAGCAAGTACGTGAGATTATCTGGATTCTTTGGGGATACTTGATACTTCAAAAAAATTTACTTTAATAGAATCTCTGACAGTGCGTATAAATAAGGTATATTTTATATTCAATAACCGTATAGAATACATTGTCACAGGCATTGGTATACAGCTGAAACATATCTACAGTAGATAATCAAATTTAAGATTTAGTAAAATTTTCTTTAACATACATCTACAAAAACTGCAATAAAGGAATTATAATTGAACTTTATTAGTCAGAATGTTGATTTATTTCAAACTGGTTTGTTATTATTTATTTTATTATGAGACTAAATGTGTGTCTTCAGTTGAAACAGCAAATGTACCAGTCATGAAAAAGCAATACCAAACGCATGATGAATCAGAGTACATCAGTTTAGTTCTAATTGATCCAAGCTGTGAGCCCATTTTACTGCTTACCATAACTGGTTTGGCTATGTGCCTGGTGTTTTCTGCTCCATGAGAAACACCCTCTGGGCTAATGGCCACAAATGCTCCACACTGTTCCTATTGCACCCCAGAGACCAAAACATATGTAGATTATACCTGCTTATAGAGTAAAGATATCTTATCTCTTACTTTAGATGTCCATTTTCTACACTGTGGAGACCTTCTTAAGGAAATACTTGACATTAACTCTAACGAACTGACCAAATCCAAGTACAGAAATGTGTAAAAAATATATGAAGTTCAATCAGCAACTAAATCCTGTTTTAGCTATAGTTATTTGTCTCACCTTTTGTTTGCAATTTGCAATTAAATGTCTTAAAAGATTTAAATTAAAATTTGTATTGATCTTTCAGTGGAGAAGAAATTACATACATATAACACAATATTTCTTTTATTTATTTAGCTTCTAAAATGATAGACATGTACTGTGTAACATCTCTGATGGAGGATCCACTACCCGCTTGTCTCCATAAAGATGCTATTTAAACTGAAATGTTCCACAGATGGCATTAAACTTACCTACCACCTCGAAGAAGAGCAGGGGATGCCATCAAGCTAAGTTAATTTCTGTGGAGACACAACAGTTCCTATAAATTCATTTTTTAAATTGTGGAACATTCCACAGAAAGCAATAACATCTCCTTGGAGAAAAGCAAGTGGCAAACCCATAACACAAAGGTTTCATAGTGCGCATTGCAATTCCATTTGACATAAAATCCAAATGCTAAAATCTTACTTTAGTTACTTGTAAAGACAAAGTGGATAATGTGTCAAGAACAGCAAGTACAAAGTTACATTTCCATAAACAATGGTGTACCTCTTAAGCAGCATCACATTTTATTCTAATAGTCAATTCCACGTGGGTTCATTAGAGCTGTGAGAATGACTCATTTCTTCTCACTACACTTTGAAAGCACGTTGTTGTTCTTTTTCAGTATCTGCCTCCTGGGCTCTTACTGCCTTTTTACTGCAAGTGAATACATGTGGACATAAAACCAACATTACACTAGTGATTAATCAGAACCAAATGAGAGCCTTGCATTTTATTTGTTTGCTCATTTTGGACTGAGACTGTGTAAACTGTCATTTGGATTCTTGCTAGTGCCAATCTAATAATGTAATGTTTGCAATAATGAAGGCTGGTTCCCAGAAGTAAACCACAAATCTACATGTATGATAGATTTGACATGTATTATTAATGCATTCAGACAGCAAGTGCTAGATACATTTTTAGATGGTTTTATGTAAATTAAACATCAAATACCACTATCTTAGCTTGGGTATTAATTGCCATTCATTACCTTCCAACTGCAAAAATAATTAAGTATCATTGTCAAAATCATGGCGCATGCATGATTCTTGTCCAGGCTGTTGCTCCCCCCTAATGACTGAAGACAAAACTACAGTATAGATAAAGTTTAATAGTAGTAGAGAGAAAAATCAACATTTGACCATTATCTTGCATACAAAAAATAAATAACATTTTAACATTAACAGCAATAAATACAAAGTGATTATTTTTGCCCTCACCATTGCATTTGTTATTGTCACAGCTAATGGAAATATTTTAGTGCGATAATCAGTGTAAGTTGTTGCCATCTGTTCTTCATAGGCCCCATTACTCTTGTGAGCTGTAAGCTTTGTTAGAATGTTACTACCTCACCAAAAAACATATCCCAAGCTACGTTTTGCTTCATTCATATGTGTTTGAGTAACCCTCTCATTTATTTTTATTTTGTAGTGTCTACATTATTATCTAAATGATTTTAGCGAAGAGGTGTGAAGTTAAAAACACAGTGAAGCATTTCCTGTATTACCACCTGACATCTCAAGGTGCAACAAAGAGTTTTCAGACTGATAGAAGAAAATAGCCTAAACGTGCAGGATTTGTGTGTTAAACGTTTGAATGAACCAATACACAACTCCAGTTAGTTTTTTGTTAAGGATGCAACATTATAACATAGACCAAAAAATAGCGTAATATACGCCCTTTAAGCAATAACATAAGTTTGGTGTATCAAGACTTTGATAAGAGAAATCTCACCATTCTCATATTTGCATACAGTCATTTTGTTTGATCAGCTTCTCAATTTAAGTGACTCAAACCAGCTTTGTGTCTTCAGTGTGACAGAGGATGTTTTGGTCTGAGCTTTCAGGTGGGGCTGGTCCATTTGAGACTCCCCATTTACAAAACCTTGGAAAAAAAGACACAAATCAAAATGATTATTCAAACATACAATTGCCAAAATACAGATGGTAAAAAAGCAATAAAGGGTTTTATATACATGTGATATACATTTACACAGTTAATGCCATTGCACTTTTTGCCATCTATCCTATTCAATGTCTGAAAATTTGAGCTTTTAGGATTAGTATGTTTTAGAAAAGCCAGTGTTTTGGGTGGAGAATGCTCTTATATTCCTAGCCCTCATTATACTTACCCATAACTGTGGTCTGGTCTGGAGCCAGATGCTTTCCTGTTTCATGAAACACCACCTCTGGGCTGATGTCCACAGACGCTCCACACAGTTCCACCCCTGCTCTTAAAGTGGAGGGGACCCGCATACACACAGCTCCTATGGCTCGCAACAGGTTACAATGATGTATTACAATTTAATGATGCACAAAGTTCAGAGGGAGGACAGAGAGGGTAAAACAAATTTAAGGGCGAGGCACTGATAGTGAAGGAAAGGCCATAAACTTGTTATATTAATCTTTTATAGTGACAGGCAAGTTGATGGGTAATTATATCATATTAAACATGACTGTAACATACACATTTAGGGTGAGGTCACACTTGTCTTGGTTTGAGTTTGATTATGGATTATTTTGGTCCAGTTCTAGTACTGGTTTAGTCCCAAATTTGATGTAGTGTGTGGTGTTAAAGCAAGGCCTACCTTGTTCACTAAAGACATGTGCAGAGCCACCATCTCCTACATAGAGGTCTATGTCTCCACTGTGAGAGGACACCTGCATGAAGCTATTTGAACCATCTGTGCAAAAGAGACATTTCTTTTAACCTTGTGTATTATTCATATACTGTGAGGATATTGATCACACTTACCTATGATAGTATCCCCAGACTCATTTTTCACTGTGGCATTTCCTGTTTACAGTCAAACATAAATATTTATAATAAAAACTGTTTTTTGGTGGCATTAGATCTTGATATATTGTTTATGACAGTGATTTAATATAGTGTCACTCTCTCAACATTTGCTTTGAAATATATTACTTTAGCTTATGATGCCAATACAGTATTTGTTGCTACTAACTTTTCTACTATCCGTCATCAACATCAACTCACCATGCACATGTCCCAGTTCTATTTTCCCTGTATGGGACGAGATGCTGCTGGACTCTGCATAGATGGCCTTCACCTTCAGAGAGCCATATTCAGTGGACACATTCATAGTAGTACCCTGGAGTTTTTTCACATCCACCATCTGTAAATTCAAACACAGCAGTAAGGAACATGTTATGTATAAAAACAAAAGTTCTGTCATTTCTAATATGTGTGAAGAATCCCTCAGTCGTCCAGTTTTCCATGATAAAAGGAGAAATTAAATTTGTCAACTGGACAAAGTTTATTTGGTCGAAAACGTTTCGCAACTCATCCGAGGTGCTTCGTCAATTCTGGTTAGAGTGCTGATAGACACTGCTTAGACACTGCAGCTAGATATAAGCAGTCTGATTAATACTGGTAGAGAAATCGTCGGTTTGGAGTGGTGGTATTAAAAGTGTAGACCTATGCTGCCATCTACTGACAAAAGATTAAAACATAACCATGACTTTACACTTTCTCCACTCGAGACGATGTCCACGTTTCCATGGATAGTACCAAGACCAGTGACGTATCCTCCAGAAGACCTCACTTCAACGTGGTGGCTCTATAGATACAACAGTAATGTGCATTAATAGAACTAGTACCAAACTGATATAGTGGTTACTTGGCTGATGCAGATACCGATTAGATCAGTTATTCCCAAAGTGGGGTCCCCCCAAAATTTTGATAAAATGTAACATTACTTGAACACTACCATGTCTTATGATCGACCAAATATATAATGTTTTGAAACAAGGACACCAATTAAGTAAACACTATGAGATTTTTTTTTCATCCAAACTTGGTTATATACATGACTTGAACTTCTGAATTTTATTGTAGTTGCTGATAAGGTATCCTTGGCATCAAAAAGTTTAAGAACCCCTGGATTAAATTAACCTTTAAAATACATACTTTTGGGCCAATGTGTACTAGGGCAGATTTGCCATTTTAATTTACTAACAACTCACAGCCTTTTTGTACCTGCTGAGTGCAGTTAGCTCTTTGTATTAAACTGTTAACATAAAGCTTTGTGTGTATTCTTTGGGCAGCAGGTCTACCATCTCTAGTGGTTGGGCCTAAAAAAAATAAATGTTGGTTTCCGATTTGTTGACAGTTCTAGACATGGGTAGGTAGGGAATTTATTTTATTTTATTTTATTTTTTTTTTTTCCTGTGGGAATATGGACATTTTGAAATTTTATTTTATTTTATTTCCTTCCGCAGCAGTACTATTTCAATAAAGACTATAATTGAAATTGGCATAATTTCCCAAAGCTATCTCAATGCTAAGGGCATATTCTATACTTAAGTATAGTCGAACGAAGCTCCAACATGCCATGCGAAACCAGGTCGTTGACTGTACCAGAGTACATGTAGAATATATCTTACAATGTTACAAAAATACATGCTGATTTTGTATTGTTTTTTCTGTTCTTCTTTCAAATGGCAGTCATTAAATTTAGAAGCATAAACAATTTTGAATACTACATTTATTTAACACGGTGTTGACGTTGGTCAACTTAAAACTGGCACTGCATAATCTTAACAATTCACCGTGACCACGCATATGTCCAGCGACGCCGTCGCCATTGTTTTTATGGGTACAGACAGAGAATTTTACAGATCACAGAAAAACAGAAGCACATTACAGGGCGGTCCTCGGGTTACAATGTTGATTAGGGTGACCATATTGTATTTCACTGAAAAGAGGACACACTTCCAGCTCGCGCGCAAAATATATATTTTTTTTTGAGTTTTTTCACCCATTTTTAGGGGTTTTATGTGGGTCGGGGGCTTACTGTGCTTCTGAATTCCCCAGAAAAGAACACTTTACCTGGATATACTGAAAAATAGCCCAAAACACTCACAAACAGTTGCTTTATAAATAATATATTTATTAATATAAGCAATCTTAAGGCTGACACTTACACCTTAGTTAAGAAAAAAGAAAAAACAAAAAGAAAAAGAGTTAGCCTATCCTTCATTGTTCAGTAAGCCCATTCTTCAAAATAATGTGTCTAATGGCTAATGAAAAAAATATACAAATAATAGAGCACCCTCGCTTGCATTCACCATATCTTCATTTTTTCCAGGTCGCACAAAGTATGTCGTGAGTTTTGAACTCGAGCTCTCACCCTGCACAGCTATTTTGTGTTTTGTTGTGGCGATATGAGCTTTCAGATCGTTGGACCCCTTATTCGCCACAGAGACGCAAGTCCCAGCTTTGCACACTGTGCATTCTGCCTCCCACTTGTCACGCCCCGGGCGAAAACAGGGGTACTTTTTTTGCAATTCATCCGTGAAACTGCATTTGCGTTTCGGCATTTTCTGTGTCTTCGCAGTGCGCCTACCTGCCTGTCAGCCTGCGTGTATGTGTGTGTGTGTGTGAGTGAGCGAGCGAGCGAGCATGCGTGCGCGTGCGTGTGTGTGTGTGTGTGTGTGTGGAGCGTGGCGTGGCGCGCTTGTTTGTGAATGAATGAATACACGTTCCGGGGTTCGACTCGAACTGGAGCGCGTTTCCAACGGAATCAAAAACCCGGACATTTGAAGGATTTTATAAACTCCGGCCGGACAGCCCGGACAGCCTCTGAAAAGAGGACATGTCCGGGCAAAAGAAGACGTATGGTCACCCTAAGTTGATCCGTTCTTAAGACTTCGCCCTACAACCACAACAAAGCGTATTCTTCCGCCGTGCGCCGTTCGCGTTTGTTTACGTTGCTTACCACGCTAAACCGCGTAAGACGGAATGACGCGTAATTTTTTTTTTTTTTTTTTTTTACCGTCGTAACCCGAGGACCCCCGTACACATTGCCCCGCGGAAATTGAAAAATACAGTAGGCTATTAGTTTTCTTTCTTTTTTAACCGAAGCTTGTAAAATTAATTTGAGTATCAAATTTATTTTATTTTATTAAGTCCAATAAAATAATTTGGGTCGCATGCAAATCAACAGGGTCGGTCGGCAACCGGAAACTTAGATTTATTTTTTTTAGGCCCTATTACTATTTAGGAAAAGAGAACAATATTGCATTCTTACTTTGACAGAGTGGAGTGTGCAGTTTCCCTCTTGTGTGGTCACTTTGCAGATATCACACTCCATTTTGCTGATGTGCACATGACCTCTTCCCTGAGTGGTGATGAAAAGATCTACAAAAATACAGATCTTTTAATTATCATTTATTTGGTGCACACAGATAAATACAATATTATTTTGAATACTTTTTAATCATGATAAAAGCATTATAATGTAGAAAATATTTTTTAATTATATGCATACCATTAAACTATAAGAACATGCAAGTTCTCATTCACTCCAGCAAAGTAAATGGAGTAGGAGCAGTGTCTTGCCCAAGGACACATCAACAGTACAGCCATCCTACCACAACTCCAACTATGCCAAAGTTGTAGCTTATTCAATTATTATTGAATTATTACATCATAACATTGTAAAGTATTATAATGACTTCTAGTTACTTACTTATCATTCAACTGTAACAAGTAGACCCTGCCACATATAAAATGTTACTACTAACTAACAAGTGACTCACTGCTTTTGATTGGTGCTTCCAGATCTATTGATAACTCGCCATTTCCTTCTCCACTTGTGATCATCAGTTCTCTCCTCTCCTCATCATAGTGGACATGACAGTGGTCCAGAAGGATCTTTGTTCCTTCGCTGACACCGTGAACGGCGATGAAAACCCGGTCAGCTTCAGGGAAGGCGTGGGGGTCTAAGGGTGTGACGGAGATGTTGCAGGAGGCCAGCTGCGCCCGTACAGATGTGAAGGGACTGACGGACAGAGCCCACTTCTTCAGCGGCAGTTTCTGTGAAGTGTGCTGAGGACACGCAGAAATGACCCTCGGGACGACTGGACGCAAACAGCGGGCAAGCCCCACACACGAGGAGACTCGACGAGCTACAGCCCCGAGCATGGCTGACACGTGCTGCTACGTCTCATTCACACAATACTCTGTTAGTGACGAGAGATGAAAATAAACACACTTTTCTACAACATGTTTTCTGTGGCTGTCGTCTTAAACATGCGGCCCTTCTCCTCTGTCAAGCTTTGTTTTGCTTTACCACACTTCCGGTTGCAACCTTCAATTTCAACACAAAAACAACAAATGCACCGCTTTAATGGTGTGATGAAGAAAGATTTTGCACGTTCACCATTGTTACCTAGCTTAGATGGTACCAACTGTTGAAAATATACCCCTTTAGTGGTAAATTAAGCGACAAATATTTGATTTCGTTCTCTAGTTGCCGCACACTTGACAACCCGGAAAAGTACAGTTGTGTAAAGTTGGCACCGCCTACTTTTTTGTTTTGCCCAATCGTGTGATTTGTCTGCACATAAAGCATTGTGGGAAACTGAGTTGTCTTCACGCATCTTGAGTTGTCTTACACTATTTAACTCTAAAGTTTTATTCTAGGTAATTAAAGATAAGTCTTGGCCACTAGTAAAAACAGACACATTTCAAAAATACAACAGTTTATTTTGCATAGTCTATATAACATTTTCTTTGTTAAAAATTTATCTAGAACAGCCACACCATCACCAGGCCACCGTGTCCTAGGCAAATGAATATACTGTATGTACGTAAGGCTTTTTTCACTTAGGGCTTAAGTGGTTTACTAGGCCTATTATACAGGAGGAGCCCCACTTTTTAGTTTGGTTAAGTGCAAGAGGTTTTAACATTTGCTACCTTCATTTTTCTTTACTGCACTATAAAAGTGCTTTCACAATCACACTCACAAAATGTGCATTCATAAAAATTATCCGAAAAAGATACAGAAATTAAACATTTTGTACATCCTTATAAACACCTATAAGCACAACAACCACAAGGGGGCAGTATTGTCTTTACATCTCGATTAAAATTACATTATTTGGGCTCTGCTTTTAAAAAGTGCAATAGTAAAATGAAAGTACGTTATTCAGAGCTTTCTGGCTGTAGTTTGTGAATAACATATTCAGTCTCTACCTGAGCTTATGGCTTAAAGCCCTTTGGTCTGATCATCATTCTGACCGTTTTAAATGACAGTCTCTCGTTTGTGGGATAGTACTCTGTGGAGATGTTGTGCCATGTGCCCCAGTAGATGCCATCGCGCACTCCCTTGTACCTGCCCTTGTAGTACCTCCCGTTCAGGTTGGCTGCCATACAGGCATCGAACCACCAACCGGAGCTGTAGTAGGCCCCACAGTTCCCTGACGGGTAGCGGTCATTGTCCCGGTCCGGGGTGGTAAACGCCCTGTTGTTGTGATTATACTTCGTGTTGAAACGAAGGGCATCACCTGCAGTGCCCGAGTACCCGTCCACGGTCAGCCTGTAGCGCATGCGCTCACTCGCTACTTTAAAGAGCTGATATTGCGAGTACTCCTGGATCCCCTCGAAGTCCTCCAGTTCCACTCGCAGCTCCATACTCCTGTTCCGGGTAAGCAGGTGGATCAGATTGTTTCCAAGCCAGAACTCTCCTCCGTCCAGCAACCCGAAGCCGTCACGGTACTCGGCCCAGGAGCGGTTGAAGCTGACGCTGCCGTCGTGTCTGCTCTGGAGCACGGTCCATCCTCCACCGCTTTCCTCCATGTCACATAGCACGTGCACGCTGTTGCCGCTGGGGTCAGGGGTCACCAGGTACAGTCCACTTTTGGTGTGTCCCCTGAGCACGTGGTCTGAACAGTCTCTGGCAACCATCATATCTGTGAAGAGGGAGAATAATAGTACAGATAATAACTGGATACTAAATATTAAGTACATTGGGTATAGTTTAGTGAAGTCTCATTGTTCATTCTCTCCTTGTTCACTTCTGTCACAATCGGGAGTGATTAACGAGGTTATTACAGTCACAGCTGCCCTGGTGCAAATTAAGAGATATGCTGCTATTCTCTGCCAATGACCTCACCTGCCATCACTAATGCAACATTCACAGGCAAAGGAGCATCAGCAAACTTTACAACTTTTACCATATGGTTGATTAGTTACTACACCAAAAACTAGCCCATTACACAGTAATAGTTGGATAATTGAGGAAAACCATAATTCATTCTTTATTTACATACAAAGTATGTATAAAAAGTAAACTAACCACTAATGTATTATGCACCCTTACAAATAGATTGTAATTGTGTTTTAACCCACCACCATGGAGTGTTTACGGCTCAAAGCAGTGTGTACCATGAAATGAGACAGTGCTGCTGGGTGTAGACAAGTGAAGAAAAGGTCAGTGACGTTCCACTAATAAAAGATTTTATAGTGTTTTCAAGACTTAAGGAGGCTGACCCTAAACCCTCCAAACATTTTTTATACTTCAGTTGCTCAATGATGACAATTTTATTAATTGTTTCTTTTCCCAGTAGAAGATGGCATGAATCACATGCATAGCTGTGATTTTAAGCCAAATGGCAATTAGACACATTTTGCACACATGTAGACTCCCCGTTTGATATGTAAACAATGGGACATAATCTTTGGTATGTGGCTGTTACCATCATTAACTTATGAAACATATGAGGTTGATCTGCCTCTGTTGTGGTCTTTTTGTTATAAGGCTATATTACTTCTGCATCTGGAAAAGCACTTTGGTTTACATCAAACAATGATCAGCTATTGACACACTTGAGGCAACATCTCTCTCATGCAACATCATTTCAACATTAGAAATCTGTATTTTTTTGTTATTTTTTGTTAACCTTGTTATATAATTGTTGAAAACAAAGTGTCATTATGTAATATCTGATTTGTTAAAGGGTGGGTAGTATGTGAAAAATATGTTATAAACAAAAGTTTCATATGTTCATGTGGTATTAACATTACATTAATATTCACATACATGTAAAATATTAGTATGTATATCTTTTGTATAAATGGCATTGATACAATTATGTTGGTGATACTTGATATTTGATGATGAATCTAAATGTAAAAAAATAAAATATCATGATTATTTTTTTCACATCACATTGTCACTAAGTGCAAGAGGTTTTAACACGGGTTATAACAAAGTATTTATACTTGTTTTGTATGCTTGTATACTTATATTTGTATATTATATTTGTACTTGTATGTAGACCTATATTGTATAAACTCTTACCTGGTTTTCCTTCTGTTTTTTTGCTCCCTTCCGTCTGCGCTCCAGGGCCTTCATCCAGGGGCCTGCCGTGTGGTCGTTGCTGGCTACTTTTATTGAGGAACGCTGCCACCTGGTTAATTTTCACTCGCAGCTCTCGTGCACTGGGAGTGGTGTTCTCCACAGCTGGTGCTTTAGGACCAGGGTGGGGGGCTGGAGGGGCTGTTGACCTGAAAACAGCACGCACAGTGGGGCTAAGCTGCTGAACCCTGGGGGGAGAGCTTGAAGAGCCGTCCCCTAGATTGAGGTCACTTTTTGTTGGTAGAGTGGTGGATACTTGGGTGGTTATGTTTGGTTCTCTTGTCAAGGCGATGGATGGGACTGGCTTGGTTGTTTGTGAACTAGATCTAACCCCACTGTTTGGATTCATAGTTAAACTTTCCAAGACTGTAGTATTTTGACGTAAGGGGTCAGCTGCTAGGTCACGAGCAGTCTCCCAATTCAAAGTTGTCAATTTTGTAGGACCAGATGTTGGCTCTGCATCCGTTTCAGCCATTTTTTCTTTCTCTTTTAGTTGTTTTATCTTTGCAGCAGGTATAACTTTTGGCTTGACTGGCTTGGTCGGTGGTTTAAGTCCAGGCGACGCTTTTGAGCTGTTTTTCAAATCAGCAAATTTATTTATTTTTGGAATTTTGTCCTTTGGTGCTTGCTCTACTTTCACTTTATGACTTGATTCCAGTTTGAGATTTGTAGATTTAACTATGGACACATGGGGTTTAGGTTTTTGGTTAATTTTAGGAATTTTAAGATTTAATGTTGGGCTCTTTTTGCTGCCTTCCTTTGTACCATTCACCTCTGATGATCTATTTTGAGCTAGCATGACATTACCTGTATGGTTTTTCATATTTCCTGTCTTTTTGATAAATTGCTTCAACCTGCTCACCTTATCTATTTTAGAATGCATAGTTTGTCTGCTGTCATGCAGTGAGGTCACATTAGGTCTTTTCCTCTCATCTGTTAGCACACCTGTCATGTTAGGGGCCAGTGTAGGAGCGCTTGCCTTTTGTATTGGAGTAGCAGAAGGTAACGGATTATCCTTGACGTTTACCTGTAATGGAGTGCTTTGATCAGATTTAGAAGGAGTCTGAGCTGGCCGTTGGGCTATGCCGGGTGTCATCTTTGGGTGCATTCGCCTCTGGTCATTCTTAACTTGGGTGTCACGTGAAGGTGTCTGGTCAAGTTTATGGTCATTCTTAGGATTTTTGAGTTTTAGGTTAGCTTCGGGCTTCATTCCAGTACTGGGGTTTGGTCTTTGATTTGGTGCAATTTCTGAACTGCTTATCTTTCTGTTATTGCCTGATATTAGCACCGTCGTAGTGGTTGGCGATATTTGATGAGGAGTGAATGTTGTTGATGTAAGGTCTTCTTTAAAACTAGCATGGTGTCTCAAAGTAGAACTGCTTATATCATCAAACAAAACACTTTCCGGCTGTCTTGTAGGCATATCTGTGTGTGCATCTTGAACTGAGTTAATGTCCTTATCATTATAATTAGTTGATAGCTGTCCATAATTTGTTTTTTGTTTTGTTTCCTTTTGTCCTTGGTTAGAATTTTGATTAAAATGTGGCTTGAATGCTGTAGGAGTCAAAATAGTTGTATCCACTGCTAACTTATTGGCTATTGGTTGAAGTATATTGGCTTTAGCTGACACATCAAAACTTGAAGGAACTTTTTCCAAGTCCTTACTGATACTACTTGCAGAAGATACAGTTTTATTGGTTTGTTCATGTTCTTTTTCAGTCAAAGTGGTAATTTCTGAGTTGAAAGCTAAGGAATCAGTCACTGCATTTGGTTTACTTGTAGCTTTAACGAATGGTGCATCTAAGCTTGAATGCTTATTTTCACTGTCACGCTCATTGTCGTTACTTTGAGATAGTTGTCCGTTAAAAATACTATGCTCAAATTTTGGCGTTGCAGGAGTAGAAATGGATACATATTGTTCATTTTTTGCTTTTGTTTTTTCCAATTGTACATCATGATTTAAATGTGCACCGTCAAATTGATTACTTTGAATTCTATCCTTATAATCTGGTAGTTGCTGTTGGGGTTTAACATCTCTGTCTAAATGTGAGTTTGATGATGTAGGAGTGGAACTGGTTGAAGCTTCAGTCATTGTAAGTTGAATTTTAGTTTTTGATAATTGTGTATTAATACTTGAGGACATTGGATTGCTTCCTTTTTCATTTGGATTGTTTTTGGGTGGAGTATAACTTGTCTTTTCATCTCCATGTTTAATATCTTTGGTAAAATATGAGTTTGATAATTTTGGAGTAGTGGTGGTTGTAATTTCATCAAAATTTGGCTGATAAAATGGACGATTAGAAATTGAATGCTCAGTCTTATCATCCATATTGTTGTAATTACCTTGAGATGGCGGTTCATTGCCAGCTTCCATATGTTCATACTTAGAATTAGTTTTTGTTAATTCTGAATTTGAGTCTTCATTTAAAATTTTAGTCAATTGTTCATCAAGACTGGCATCCATGGTGTCACTATCCTTTTTACCTTGGTTATTTTCAGATGGATGTTCAAAAGTAGTTTTAGTTGTTCCTGGTTTGACATTTGTAATAAAATGTGCATTTTCAACAGTTGGAGAAGTAGCTGTAGATAGCACTATTTTTGAAATTTTAGTTTCGCCATGATTTGAGTTCACAATTTTAATGTCTTTTCTGTTAATTGTATTTGTTGATGATTTGGCATCCATATTTGAATCCTCTGTATTAATGTATTTTTTTGGAGCACTGGAGTTAGAACTAGCTGTATCTGATTCACTTATTGTCAATTCCAATTTTGAGTCTTCACCTAAACTTTTATTCAATTCTTTATCATGATTTATATCCATGATGTTTTTACCTTGGTTATTTTGAGATGGTTGTCCAGAAGCAGTTTCAGGTCTTCCTGGTTTGACATCAGTAATAAAATGTCCATTTCCAGCTGTTGGAGAAGTAGTTGTATCTGAACCATCTTCAGTAGGTACTGTTTTTAAATGTTTTGTTTTGTGATGATTTGAGTTTGCAATCTTTCTGTCTTTTCCACTGCTTGTATATGTTGATGATTCAGAGTCCAGGTTTGAATCCTCTGTTTTAATATCCTTTTCTTGAGTAGTTTGTGATGGCGGTCGTGAGGTTATTTTTTGCTCTCCTTGGATAGCATGTCTGCCTAAATGTGAGTTTGATGACGTAGGAGTGGAACTGGTTGCAGCTTCACTGATGGCTAATGTTGTAAAGAGATTTTCAGTCTTTGTTAATGGTTTGTCATTACTTGAGAACATAGGATTGATTGCTTTTTCATTGGAATTGTTTTGAGGTGGATTATTATAATTTGCTTTTTTATCTCCATTTTTTATATCTTTAGTCAAATAGGATATTGATAATTTTGGAGTAGAGGTGGTTGTAATTTCATCAACATCATGAGATGGTGGTTCATTGCCTTTAGTATCTTCTTGTTTAAAATAAGTTAAATGTAAATTGGAGTTAAACCTAGTTGTATCTGATGCATTTATTGCTAATTCTGTTTTTGAGTCTTTACCTAAACTTTTATTTGGTTGTTTATCAAGACTTGTATCCATGGTGCCGCTATTGTTTTTACCTTGATTATTTCGAGATGGTTGTCCAGAAGCAGTTTTGGGTCTTCCTGTTTTGACATCAATAAAATATCCATTCCCAGCAGTTGGAGAAGTAGAGGTATCAGAATCATCTTTAGTAGGTGTTGTTTTTGAAATTTTAGTTTCACGATGATTTGAGTTCACAGTCTTACTGATTGTATGCGATGACGATTCGTCCAGATTTGAATCCTCTGTATTAATATCTTTTTCTTTAGTAGTTTTTGATGACAGTCTTGAGGTTATTTTTCGCTCTCCTTGGATAATATCCCTGCTCAAATGTGAGTCAGAAGTGGTAGACCTTGATGTATTCAACTTATTAGCTATTTTTGATGGCTGCTTTACACGTTTAGGAAATTGTTTATTATAATTTGTTTGCTCAAAATTGGTACTTGCATTCTTTGAACGCTCTTTTGAATTTTGGCTTACAGTTTTACGATCTGTGCTGAAATCAGAATTTGATCTTGTATCTAATGGCATTGCAGTAGCTATTTTAGTAGGCCTGTATCCCTCGTCTATACCCAATTTCCCTCCATCATAGCCGGGTTGAATTTCCAATTGACCATCTAATTGACCATCTTCTGCATTTGCTACTCCTCCATTTTCAAAATTTTCCCCATCACCATTGACTGCCAACTCTCCATTAATTTTGAACTGCTCATTATTGCTACCCCTTCCATTATTTTGTCCTTGCTTAACATCTGTGGTCACATGTGAGGCTGTAAAAGTAGGCGGTGATGTCAAGGTGACTGACCAGTCCAAGTCAATAAACCCATGGCTCGGAGAGGAGTTAACGACACCCGAACGCAAGTCTGTCCCTTCCATCAGCTCTCTGTTTTCAAAATCTCTCAGCTTCTCTTCATTCCCTTTTAAACTCTTTTCTGCCTCCCCATTAACCCTGTGATCTTGCCCCATATCACCACCACCACTTCTCCCTGACATCTTTATTCTCTCTGCACTGCTAGTTTCCATTGTTCCATCCAGCCCCACGTGATGGCTACTCTGCATACTACTTATAGGTGCCTTTTTCCCCTCCTCGCTAGCATCACTGGTTTTCCCTCCTCTCTCCTCTGTTCTCTCCATCTGATTTGCATCAACGTGGGTTTTATCACTCCAGACAGGACGGTCCCAGTCTATTGGCTTCTCTGCGCCTTTATCCGTATTACTAACGTTTTTTTCTGTCCCATCCTCGTGACTTGCCTTGTGATGTTTGTCTGACCATATATGTCTGTCAGTGCTATCTGGACTGCTGGGTTTAATGTTTTCTTTATTCTTCATCATATCTTCTTCGCCTTTTGTTTGATAGTTTATTTTTTTACCATAATTTTTCTCGTCCAGTATTGTTTTGTCATGCAACGCCTTTCTGCGTGATTCTTCATTTAGTTTGCGTAGCTTCACTCCTCCATCCTCTGTCTCATCTGCAGCTTCTGCTTGCCTTTTACTGTCCATCATTTGATCACCCCATACCTGACTTTTTCCAATTGTCCGATTTTGGATGTGAATAGTAGCGTTGCCGAGAGGACTGTTTTGCTTATCTAAAGCCCGGTCTATCTGTTTCCTATCAACTTTTCTTTTTTCAGAAATCCTCACGTTTTTCCCTGCAGCCACCACCTGTTCCTCTTCGTCCTTTGGAGATTTTCCAAAGGGCAAAGCAGACCTTCTGTCTTCATTCACTACTCTTTTATTGTTTTCCCGTATCTGTCTGTTGATATAAAAATCTCCATCATCTGCATCTTGTTTTGGTCCCTGTGTGCACTCCTTTTCAGCTTGGCTTGCACTACAATCCTTGCAAATCTTCCTTAATTCATCCACATTGTTTTTCAGCATCTGCAACTCCTCCACCAGCCTCTCCAAGTCCATTAGCTGCTTGGGCAAGTTGACGGTCATGGGCGGCAGATTGACCACAAACGGACACCCATCTTCCTCATGTTCGCAGGGGCCCTCGGGTGCCAGGGTAGCGGAGCAGGGTGGAAAAAGTCCCACTTGGACGTCACTGTCCCGAGAGGCAGTAGCCAGTACCAGGATCCCAAAAATGCACAAGGCTGCTGCTGCTGCTGGTAATCCCATTGCGTCTGGCTCACAGTAAAGAAGTGGGGAAAGGGGAGAGTGTGTAAAAACAGACCCACCTCAGTTTAGGAGCGAGAGAGGGAGGGGGACAGGGAGGGCCAGTGGTGCTGATGACACACACCACTGGACTACTAGTAGTAGACTGCATGGGTGTGTGTCTCCTCGTGATGTTTTGGATTTTTTAAGCTGGGTTTCAGATAACATCACAACATTCTAAAGGCATGAAGTTTTTAATTGAATTGAGGCTAGGTGAAAGGGTTATTGTCACTATGCAGACTCTGGACTGTGATTGGATAAATATAGCAGGGGAAATTGGTGATAAATAAAAATAATAGGGTTAAAGTTGCACTGCGCAAGTTTTTTGGTGTGGGTCTCCATAGATTTTTCTTATGGTATTAAACATATCTCTAGCAAATAATTAAATACAACAGGTTTTATTGTGAGTGGCGGCACCTCAGTAGATCTGACCTTTAACTTAATCTGGTTGAGTAGCTCCATGATGGAACATTCAAGGCAGAGCATCAAAAAGTTATGCAGTGTAGCTTTAATTATTAATTATCTTATAAAGTAGTTGTTTTTAGATTTTAGAATGTGATACACAGGTGATATCATTGTCTTTCAGTTGATAGGCAAATATTTAATCCACTGTGCCACTTTTGCTCCAAATAAAATAAAAAATATTATAGTTTTTATTACTACTCAAAATTAGGGCCCATATTGTGCTATTTTCTGATCTGATCTCATTAAAAACAATAACCAGAATTGTGTTTGTTTGTTTGTTTGTTTGTTTGTTTGTTTAACACACAAATCCAACAAATTAGCAAACATATGTGATTGAAACAAAACACAACTCTTGGTATGTTTTTGATTAGGTAACAATTTTCTAATATGACTAAAAGCTCACAAAAGTTAATTTTGCATAATATTGGACCTTTAAAGCATAGTTGCCAAGCATGTATGATTTCAGGATAAAGGTAGAAAAAAAATTAGTCATCTGGACAATGTGTTTTGAATCTAGACATTTCAAGTGCCATCTGAGTGTCATTTTCAATCCTTTTTCTACTATGGACCACTCCTGGACAGATGACATTTCGAGTCAAAACAGGGTTCTTTCCATAAGTAACTCCCTGTTTTGGAAAGATATTGTATCCACCTATTTCCATCCATACAGTATTTTCAACACAGTTCTTTTAACATTCTGTTCTTATGTCCACACACCCTCCCAAATCTTAACCTTTGGAGCTGTATCAGAATGTCTATAGAATCTCATCCGTCTCAGATACAGAGAGCAGTTCTGTCATGTTAAGCTTTAGGCAGTGCATATTTTTGTTATCACCAATCCTTTAAAATCCCATTTGTCTTGACTTTAATCCCAACAACAAAATCAACACCAGTCATGATACATTCTCACTCTGTGCTGTAATAAATGCATGTGCGCAACAGTTGTTATGCAGGGCGGTTACCAAGTTTATCCTCATTAAGCAGCAGAAAACATGTGAATGACAGATGGGACAGGTCGAAAATATGCACACACGGCAATATGGGCGATTTATTGTTCAGAGAAGTAGAAATGTAAAAGGACTGTTACTTTAAAGATGTTATATTACAATATTTGCTGATATATATTATAATGTTGTTGTTGTTGTTGTTGTTGTTTTTTTATCAAAAACATACCTGGAGTTGTGTTTTGTTTCTAAAAATAAAGTAGTGATCCTTCCTATTATATTTATATTTAAAATGTAAATTCAGGTCCAAAAAATCAAGTTAGGACTGCAATTAAAGGTACACAATGTAACTTTTTTGAGTGTCCGCCACCTGCTTATCTCCATGGAAATTGTCTTGCCTAAATGTGAGATCAGCCCCATTCACTGTAAAAAAAAAATGTTTTTGAAAGTATTTCAGAGCAATAAAAAACAGCTATTTAAATATATGCTAGATAGATGTATTTAAAGCGATACTTAGTTTATCTGCACAGTTCATCTTCAAACTTCTATCACTTAGTTTTATAAAAACTTGAATTGTAACCTCAAAACAAGACAGAATATAAGTGAATTTCAGAAAGTATGTGAAAATTAAAAGTAAAATTGATGTTACATTTATGTTTTTGGCGGCACGGTAGCTGAGTGGTTAGCGCTCTTGCTTCACAGCAAGAAGGTTCCGGGTTCGATCCCCGGGTCGCCCAGGCCTTTCTGTGTGTGTTCTGTGTGGAGTTTGCATGCATAGTCTGGGTTCGATCCCCGGGTCGCCTGGGCCTTTCTGTGTGGAGTTTGCATGTTCTCCCCGTGTCTGGGTGGGTTTCCTCCGGGCACTCCGGTTTCCCCCCATCAACCCAAAACATGCACCATTGGTAAATCCAGCTTAGGTCCTGACCAAACCGAAGCAAGAAGATCATGGAGATGGTCCCCGGGCGCCCTAATGTGTGCTGCCCACTGCTCCTAATATATATGTATATATATATATAGGATGGGTTAAAATGCAGAGAAGAATTTCTCCAGTGTGAGATCAATAAAGTCACTTCTCTCTTACCTGAGTAAACCGAGCTAATCATTATTTCTCCCTCCAGTACAAGTTGTGGTTTAGTAAAGTATCTGCAAAATCAAACTCAGGAATGATTCGTATTTTCCAAAACAGACAAGTGCATTGCCAGAAGGGGGGATATTAGTTATGTTTTATTGACTTTAAACAGACAGGCAAATTCTTAACAAGAAAGAATGGTTAGGCAATCCTGGATGAGAGCCAGCGATGAGCCAAAACTGTTGTTGAACTTTGTAATAAGTCACAAGCCTCCTCCCACCCTCCTTAGAAATGGTTGCTATATTAGACAAACTTAACATAATTCAGGTTGAAATAGCTGAAAATAGAGGATATCTAAGGCACTTGCATTCATCATTTCAGTTTTTGCACACTAGCCTCTCCTTAAAAGGCCCGAGCTAGGATGGCCAGATTGTTGCCTCGGGAATATTTCAAATAATGTGTGTGTGTGTGTGTGTGTGTGTGTGTGTGTGTGTGTGTGTGTGTGTGTGTGTGTGTGTGTGTGTGTTTAATACTTTTAGCTAGTGGTGAACTGCAATTTACTTAACAGATAATGCCTATATAGAGAGTGCTCCACCGTCTGGCTTTCAGTTTTACAAAAAATGTATTTTGTGTCTGCTGCCCTCTCCTGATCAAGGCACCAAATTAAACCATTTTGAAAAGGCAAAAAGCAGCAGAGTGAATCATAATGCAAGGTTTTGTTGTAGCAAATAATATGAACAAGTGAACATTAATGATCTAGAGTTACAATGCATGAGTACAATGATGTGTGTGTATCACATTGTGCGGAATAAAATCTGCACACACACAATTCATGTGGCTTCCTCATGGGAACAAAAATAAGGTCCCCATGAAGTAACTATTCAATTATTAGTCCAATAACAGGGTGTTAAGTTCAGATGTGGGCTAAAAAGGTAAAGTTTAGGTTAGGCTCCATCTCCAGGAAATTAAAGGCAGTCAATGTTCTGTCCAAAAAAGCATGGAATCCCAACATGTTTGTGTGTTTTCTGGTAGTGGGGAAACTGTTGGTTTGATTTTCAAGCTGTATTATATTGTATACCTCATGCATAGTTGTTGAAATAGTTAACAGCTTGAACAAATGAATAAAAAGGCTATAATATGCAGGATTCAATATGTACTTCTATATTACAAGTGATATATTGCATGTGTATCTGCCTGTTGACCTTCTTACAACCCATTATGTCTTTAATCATTTTTAGAGAACTTTTTGTCAATCTATCAGTTCAGTAGCAGAAAACTATTTTAAATGTAATGGCTCACTCCGATATGATTTAATAATAAATGAATACAAGTTGGCAAACTATAATGAAGCACTATTAAAGATTTGTTCTGGAAGCTCTACTCTTTCTTTGATAGGCATGAACAGTGTAGACAGACAGGAAGCAGAGTGGGAGCGTGGCTAATTCCATGGACCTGAGCTGAGAAAGTAACCCAGGTCATTTCACCCATCTGGTGAGTACAATATAAAGGAGCTGTCAATCTATCAATGTTTAGTTGAAATATGGTGTGTGAGTGTTTCAGTATAAAAATAAATAAATAAACATCTATCATTATATTTTTTTCTTTATTGTGCTTGTGCCTTGGTTGCCTGTATACCTAATAAAGAGGTGAATATGATTATGAATATGTTGGACTACCCATTTGACATTAGATAACGTAACATATTTTTTTCCTAGTTTGACTATTTACGTTACATTAAGAATTTTACTTCCTGATTGGACATGGATGGCATACTACACTCAACAAAAATATAAACGCAACACTTTTGTTTTTGCTCCCATTTTTCCTGAGATGGACCCAAAGATCCAAAATTCACTCCAGATACACAACACTACCATTTCTCTCAAACATTGTTCACAAATCTGTCCAAATGTGTGACAGCGAGCACCTCTGCCCCGCCGAGACAATCCACCCCACTTCACAGGTGCGCCACATCAAGATGCCGATCCGACATCATGACCAGTGCATAGGTGCGCCCCAGACTGCCCACAATAAAAGGCCACCCCGAAATGTGCATTTTTTTTTTTTTTTTTTTTTTGCTTTATTGGAGGTCTGGGGACTCAGAACCAGTTAGTATCTGGTGTGACCACCATTTGCCTCATGCAGTGCAACACATCTTCTTCGCATAGAGTTTATCAGATTGTCAGTTGTGGCCTGTGGAATGTTGGTCCACTCCTCTTCAATGGCTGTTATGGACGAAAAACACAGGTGCATTTTATTGATGGCATTTTGAATGCACAGAGATACCGTGATGAGATCCTGAGGCCCATTGTTGTGCCATACATCCATGAACATCACCTCATGTTTCAGCAAGATAATGCACGGCCCCATGTTGCAAGGATCTGTACACAATTCTTGGAAGCTGAAAATGTCCCAGTTCTTGCATGGCCAGCATAGTCACCGGACATGTCACCCATTGAGCATGTTTGGGATGTGCTTGACCGGCGTATACAACAACGTGTACCAGCTCCCACTAATATCCAGCAACTTCGCACAGCCATTGAAGAGGAGTGGACCAACATTCCACAGGCCACAATTGACAATCTGATAAACTCTATGCGAAGAAGATGTGTTGCACTGCATGAGGCAAATGGTGGTCACACCAGATACTGACTGGTTCTGAGTCCCCAGACCCCCAATAAAGCAAAAAAAAAAAAAATGCACATTTCGGGGTGGCCTTTTATTGTGGGCAGTCTGGGCGCACCTGTGCACTGGTCATGATGTCGGATCGGCATCTTGATGTGGTGCACCTGTGAGGTGGGGTGGATTGTCTCGGCAGGGCAGAGGTGCTCGCTGTCACACATTTGGACAGATTTGTGAACAATGTTTGAGAGAAATGGTAGTGTTGTGTATCTGGAGTGAATTTTGGATCTTTGGGTCCATCTCAGGAAAAATGGGAGCAAAAACAAAAGTGTTGCATTTATATTTTTGTTGAGTATATATCTAATTATAGGTCTATGGGCAGCAGCAGTGAGTGGTCCAAAGCTCACCTAATTTACATAATAATAATGATGATTTCACAGATTAAAAGGTTTGTTGTTCCTTAATTAATTAATAAGTAATAATTAGAAAAACTTATAGGCTAACTGTAATTTTCCAATTTTAGGCTTTAAATTAAAGAATATAATTATGATTAGGCTCAAAACTATACCCTTTTTTAAAAAAATTTCACTTTTTTCACATTATCACTGAATTTGCTTTTTTCCTGCTAAAAAGAGACAGAGCTAGCTGTTGTATACCGCTGTGTGTATGTTGGCATCCTAATGAATCAAAATACAGACAACACCTCTCCCACTTGTGGTTGGAATAAATTCAATTAAAACTCAAATCATATAACTAAAAGAATAAATTACTTTGCAATGGTTATTTTTAATTGTGATGTCAATCCAAGCACAGAAAATTAGCAATGGTGGGTAGAGTGGTCTATGTTCCATTTGAGTAAAAATGTCACAAAAATGTCACAAAAATGACCAAGTAGTGAGAGCAGCTGAGAGAATCATGGGTGTCTCTCCCCCTCCCAGCAGGACATCTACTGCACCCTCACCCACAAAGCCCTCTGCATTGTGGGTGATCCCACCCACCCATTCAACTGCCTCTTCAGTCTGCTGCCATCAGGAAGGAGACTGAGGAGCCTCAGGGCAAAGACCAGCAGACTGAAAGACAGCTTCATCCACCAAGCTGTCAGGATGCTGAACTCTCTCCCTGCCCTGCCCTCCCTCCCCCCAATGCTATGCCTCCCTGCTTAAATGACACCATTTGAGCTTTATTACTCTACACATTGTGTGTTTTACTTATTTACTTATTTGTATTATATACAAGCCTATTGTACTTTTGCTATGGGTATTTCTGATGTTTTAGTCATTATGTTTATTTTCTTGTTTATAAGATGTTTAATGTTCACTGTGGGCCTAGGCAGTGCTGCAATTTAAAATCCTGTGTGTGCAACCTGTACCTATGGTTTTTGACAATAAAATTGACTTTGAACTTTGAACTTTGGACAATTACATGTGTTTTACAGTGAAAACATTGGTATTTTAAGAGTGTGGTGAAAATGGATTCTGGTGTGTCTCACATCTGTCTGTTGCTGCACCAGAGCGCCAAGAGGTTTCTCAGCTGTGCATTAGTGATGACAAAGGAAGCCTGTTGTTTAACTAGAGCTCTGTGGGAAGCATTAGGTTGGAAATGACAAATTGGATGAAAGGGTTCAAACTCCAACAGTATCAGAGAGTGAGGTAAAAAGGTCGTACCAAGTTATTACACTCATAACAGTAGGGTGTCCATAGAACTCACAGGAGCAGAGAGCTAAAGGCTGGTACAGGCTGAAACAGCTGGAGGTGGGTGGACTCTAAACATTTAGATTCAGTTGGTGCTTAAAAGGCTGATATTACTGTATTTTCTGATCGATGTTAATATGTTCTTTCCTCATCAAAACATACTTGAGTTGTGTTTTGTTTCATTCACGTCTAACACACAAATCCTGCATATTTAGGCTGAGCTCTTTTCTTAAACGGAAAACTACCTTGTGATGTCATGTGGTAATACAGAAAGTTCTCCATTGTGTCTTTAAACTCCATACAGCTTCACTAGAATCATTTGGATAATTTCAGCCCTGGAATTTCCCATCTCTACTGATTTTAAGGTAAAAGGTAGATTAGTTAACTTGAAAAAACAAAACAAAAACTTGAACAGCTTGAAGCCTGAAAGAGTTTTAGAGATATAGACAGATTACTCAAATAGGTGTGAAATGAAATAAAACTCCAGGAATGTTTTTGATAAGGCAACAACATGGCTAAAAGCTCACAGGAATCCATTTTGCGTAATATAGGATATTAATTAACATATATCATAATATTTTGTTGAGTTTGATTTATTATTAAGTTATCCTCATGTTTTGGGGTATTGTTCACAGTAACAAAATAGTTTGACACGCATTTACCTGCAATTTGACATGATTTAGTTAATTCATACAGCCTGTAGTAAGGTTGTGAAAAGAATAAAAATCAGATACTAATCAATAGTAAAACTAGTATCGAAACTAGATACTCATTTGAACAAGTATGGATACTCAAACAGTCACATTCACAGATAAATTAACTTTTCCTGAATAGCTTTAGAATGATCTTGAGTTGAACATGTACAAGACCTCATTGACTAGTATACACACAAGGACCATTGACAAGGTTAGGGCCACATGGTAATATAAAAGAAAGAACTAGAAGAAGAAGAAGTGACTTTATTGATCTCACACAGGAGAAATTCTTCTCTGCATTTAACCCATCCTGTTATTAGAAGTGAACTTTATTGATCTATTAGGTTATCTACTATATTATCTATTAGGAGCAGTGGGCAGCACATTACTGCGCCCGGGGACCATCTCCATGATCTTCTTGCTTCAGTTTGGTCAGGACTTCAGCTGGAGGATTTTACCTACGGTGCTTGTTTTGGGTTTTATTATTTAATATTAAAAATTACATTCTATTGTCCATATAAAGAGTGTCTTTAATTAGCATTGTGGAATCAGTATGGAGCATTGAGTCTATTGCTTAGTATCAAAAACATGTTTGAAATTTTAGTATCGGGACATTACTAGTCTTATTGCATAACATTTGTGTGTGTTTTTTTTTTTATTAATCGGATGTTATATTAATGGTACTACTCAGGATCAGGGTCTACACAAATGTAATTAGACAAGTATGCTAGCTGACATCCTCCATGCTAGTGCATCATAGTGCTCCCTGGACCTCTCAGGTTCAGCTCACACTGAGAAATGTGTGAGTAAGATGTTTATACTGCTGAAAGACTCCTGTCTGCACACCGGCCCAGATAGATTTATTATCACAGCCAATGTCCCAGTGCGGAGCCAAGACTAGATCCAGGACAGACTCTTGTCTGACAACATGATATGAAAGTGATCAACTACAGCTGCAGCTATTTACTGAGGTTAATACAGTACATTTGTTTATTGAGTGTGAAAATGGCATGGCAACATATTTGTTTTTATTACTGGGTGAGGTGACAGACTCACCCCACAGCCAGGTGGTCTTACGTTAGATTTTGAAATTCCTGTTGATACATGTTTGAGATCAAGATTTACTCACGTCTACTTGCCAATGATCAGCTTGCATTTTTAATGGAGAGGTCTATAGCCAATCATCTGTCAGTAAAAGCATGTGGAGCAGAGTTCAGAAATTGATGTTGAAAACCATTTGATTTAGTAAGACAAAATCAAAAGTTGTAATGGATTAAAAAAAAGTGATTCATTTAATCTGTCATGTCCCCCAGCCCTATTCCACAGACTATTTTAAAGCTGCAAGCCCTACTCTTTTATATCTGGTCTGTCCTCTTGTCATTCTAATAAAATGCTTTAACCATGACTTTGGCCATTTATGGGCAGCCTCATTTCTCCATCCTGTGCCCTTATGCTGTTGTGAGTCCACTTAGTGAGTTGGCACAGCCCATTACAGATGTGGATTGTTTAAACATTGCATTTTTTCTGTGCAGAGCAGAGACAAACATCAGACCTTCTCTTGGCTTTTTTCTTTGTGTTGGGCTTCCTGGCAGCGCACTTGATCCACTTTTACATCTGTCGTCATACTGCTCTGGTATGTCCATAAGCCCTGACCCATTTTCAGAAGTGGGTAGAGAGGACAATTAGTTTTACAACAATACTTTTATTTGAATAGTATTTTAACTAAACTATACTTACTGTACAAAACCATATTTTATCATATAGTACTTCTAATATCCACTTTCCAGACCGTATTAAAACTTAAATACATATTTACTACACTTCCCACTATGAGTTTACAATAATACAATTACAAATCGACCAATATGTTTTTTCATATCCGATGCTGATACTGATTGTTTCAAATCTAGAGAAATTGATGACCAATAAGCTCTGCCGATATTTCTGGCATATGTAGGACCGATTTTGATCATTTTCCCCACATTATAAAATTTGAATTTACTACAAACTCATCCACAATCCTGTTTTACTACAAAGTGGGTAAGACAGCAATGTAATCACATTCTGTGCAGCTCCCTCTTCTGCTGGAGATTTAAGGCTGATAGCTGATCAAAATAGCTGATAGCTGAAATTCAACTATTGGTCAGCCAATATTTCGATCCATCTCTATTGACAGTACATCTTTTGTACTTAACTTTAAAGGTCCCATGGCATGAAATTTTCACTTTCTGAGGTTTTTGAATGTTAATGTGAGCTCCCCTACCCTGTTTAGCCCCCCATGGCTAAAAGTTGCAAAATGTCTAAACTGAGCATTTGCGGTCCTTTTCTGCATTAGAAAAAAACACAGCTCAAAAGGGCGATTCTGAACAAGGCAACTATGTTACGTCACATCGGAAAAAGAAATGCAAATGCAGTTCCACCACCGTCTGGATGTCCACCCCCTGTCTCTGGAAATCACGCCCAGAGAGTTTGGACCGCGAAGGAGCTACGCAATGCGAAATGCGTTTTTTTATTTGCCTGGAGGCACGTGCGAGTGTTTCTAGGCTCAGAAGTCCTTTACCCGATCCTCTGGACCTCTGAAAAAGCAGTGGTTTAAAGGGGGGGGGGGGGCAAATGTCCTTCTGCGGCTCTCGTATTCAAAATGGCTGCCTCTGCATGGGCAAGATCCCCCTTTTATGTGACTATATCTAAGTCCCAAAGAATACTTTGATTTCATGATGGAAGTGAAAAGGCTTGGAAAACAATGTATTTTTGAATGGGTATCTTCAATTTCAGTAATTAACGGGTAAAAATCTTACACACTGTCCCTTTAATTTTATTTTCTGTGAAAATGTGTTTTTTTCATTGAAATTCCTCTCCTTTCTTCCTCCGCACTTAAAACGCGGAAGTGGGAGACAGCGCACCTAACCAGCTGGCGCATTTCACCCCCCCCCCCACCCGCTCCTCTAACCTATCTGTGTCCTTCTCATTTGGATTCAAGCAACAAGGCCCAGAATGAGTTGTTCAGAGAGAGATATTCTGACTCTGACTGTGTACATGTGTCTTTCTCATGCACTGAGTGTTGATTTTGAAGATGGATTCATTTACAGTATTAGGGAACCATTAAGGCACCATATAAAAGCATCAAGAAGTACCATGTCATGGGACCTTTAAAATAGTTATTTTCTCAGTTGTTTTGTTTATGGAGTGAAATTATATTTATGTGCATAATACTTTTTAGGATATTTGTTTTGTAGAATTACATACATTATTTATACATAATTCAGGTATTATTTTACTATGTAAAACAATTACTCTTCTCCAAATATTTACTTTCCCTTGAGTCTATTTAAGCATCAATATAAGTAATATAATTTGGTTGTAATAGAATTAACCCACAGTTAGCAGGAAAAGAATATTACCTAAAAAATAATAAGTCTCCAATGCAAAATGCAAAAACAGTTTCATAACAGTTACATAAATCCTGCTCATTTTAGACTCCTTATTGATTACACATTCACCTTTTAGCTTTTTCCCCCTTACTTGTTACTGATGCATTCCTATGTTATGAACTTACTGATAGGATTTCTCCAAATTGAACTGCCCTTCACATCTGTGCCGGATTTTCAATAGTAAACTATCACCAGATAACGTCAGGCCAGTTTGTTTCCAGTCCAAAATGTGGACTCTGTCTGGGTCTTGATAAAATATAAATATGTTATGATTCTGTTTTGGTGGAAACTGTGGGTAATGGTTGCTAACACTTTCATAACGGGGAGAGTTTGTTTAATTAATATAGAGATGATATGATAGGTGACTGTATTGTTTTTATGGCTAAAGGAAACTAAAGAGAAACTTAGGACACTCTCTTCCATACATCAGGCTGGACACTGACTAGACGATGATGTCACTGGATTGTGTAACAGCTGCTTGTTTTTATGCATTTTCCTTTAGGATAACTATATACCATGCAGTTGTCAAAACAGAAATATGATAAAAATAACAAAAAAGCTGCAAGATTATCAGGCTGGACACTGACTAGACAGTGACGTCAGTGGATTGCGTAACAGCAGCTTATTTTTTTATACATTTCCCTTTAGGATAACTATATACCATACAGTTGTCAAATCAGAAATATAATAAAAATAACAAAAAAGCTGCAAGAGTGAGGGTATAGGTAAATTGAAATGCTATTACAGTTCAACCTGGTAGTATCTGAATGTCAAATGTTTTTCTCATTTTGTGCAGCCCTAATTCCATCTATAATGGCTTTTTACTCCTGGAAATTTATTTTAGTATGAATGTATTAAAGTCTGTCACACTTAAAATAGCCTGAAGGCAAAAATGTGACTTCTAAAACAGTGTCACCTGAACAATTGAGAGTCCCGGGTCTCAAGATTAAATTTCCAACAGCCTCCAGTTAGCCTTAACAAATTAAGCTATAAAAGAAAAACAGGTTTAATCGAATGAAATATATTTGGATTTTGACACTTGATAAAAGTGGATTGCATTGTACATGTGAAAAATAGATTTGTTTTGGAAACCACACCATTGTAAAGCACGGATAGATAGTTTTGTGAAGATGTGGTGGTTTGCTCCTTAGTTTGTGGGATGAAATGAACTATTGGTAACCTTCAAAAGCATGACTTCATCCTGTTGTAAACTGTATCTTCTCCTCCATGGCAACCCCTGTCAGCGTCAGAGTTACGTTTAATATTCGCAGGAGAACAAACTAGGTCAAAAAATAAATAAACAGTTCTTTGATTTAGAATGAGCCAGTGCTGGCCCTGACAAAGACTGTGTACACTAATTTTACAGGCTGAAGGAGGACCAGTGTTATGTAAACACTTGTCCAACCTCTATAACTCACTACATCACTGTATTTTCTTTAGTCTAAACTCATAATCAATATTTTTTATTCAAATTGAGCTTCCAGTAGAACTTGTCTGACAAACTATGTCCAAGTTAAGTTTGGGAACCTTTATTTTTTTTATTGTAATTTGATGACGTTTTCATTAGATGGAATAAGATAAAATGATGTGCAGTACACACACACACACACACACACACACACACACACACACACACACACACACACACACACACACACACACACACACACACACACACACACACGCTATATTGTAACGCCATCTAGTGGTAAAAGTAATAGATGCCCGAGAGAGAATTTCAGAAAATAGTCTAGTTGCATTTATGCTGATATATTATTGATTGGTTAGAGGCAACACTAGGGACTTGTTAATATTAGTAATATGTCCAAGGGTTACATTATAATTGTAAGCGAGTAGCTTGTTTTGCCGTATGTTTCTTCTTATTAAATAACATTAGAGAGTAGGCCTATTTTATAATATTATACAACACAACTAACACTTTCACTACTATTTCTGTCCAGTAGAGGGACATCTTGTACTGTTTGTCACCCTCGCTTCACACTATCGTACAGTTTATGGTTCTTATTTTTGTTCCTCTAGTGGGGATTTCTTGTTCCTGTATCTTTCATGATCCTTTTTAAACAGAAGAAATATTCAAAATGCTTTTTTTTTTTTTTACTTTATTCTTGTTACAGTGCCTCCAGCTATGTTTAGTACTGCAAAACTGAAAAAAAAAAAGATTAGGCATGATAACCTTAAATTTAGGCCTACATTTTGTGACCTATTTTATTACATTTGATTAGACTCTCCAAATGTACGCTTATCTACAATGTAAGTATTTAAAAGCATGTGTATGATTCATGCATGCTGAGGAGTAGTACGCGGTGTTTATTAAAGATTACGTTAATGCAGGCTGGGCTCTAGCGCTGTAGTAGTAGGTCCATTTGTAGGTTTGCTGGACCCCGACACGCGCCCCTCCTCCTCATAGATCCACGAGCACGGGACGCACGAGACGCACGTTTGCTTAAGCCCCGCCCCCGCCTGTCTCTCACGCACCAGTTACGTCTGACCGTAAAAAATAGAAACTTCCAAGATGGCCGAATCCGTGGACTCCATGCATTTCGCAGCAAACAGCAAAACAAATTCCCCTAAACCCCTTATAGCTAAACGGTCACCCGAGAGCAGACCGCAGTCTTCCAACGAAAATTACCCCCCACCACCAAAGAAGATCCGACTGGAGGAGAGGGCCCCGAAGCACAGCAAACTGAACGGAGAGGTGTGCGCAGGGGAAAAACACAACGGGAAGCAGAGTTGTGGGAGCCCAGCGAAATGGAGTTTCGGCCCGGCCAAGGCGAGCCACTCCGCCGCCTCACTGCCTGGGACTCCCGCGCGGAAAATCTTCAAAATAAGCAACTTCCTCGCATCGCCACACAAAGTAAAGAAGTCGAAGGAGAAGCGACACAAGGAAAAGGAGAAAAGCAGCGAAACGCGGCGGAGTCCTGGCGCGGCTGTGGAGAAAGTGAGCCCCGCTAGCTGCCATACAAAGACGGAGAACGGAGACGTGAAGGCGCTCCAGAGAGGTACGGGCACCCTTACCACCACTGCTTTGGTTTCTTACACATTTGTTCATGAAACGTGCAACTAAATCAACACAGTAACGCTGTTTTAATACATTACTGTACATTTGAGTTGTTCAGTAGGCCGCAATGTTTATTAGGCCCAGATAGTCATGTTGCACGTGGAAATGTTTCTGGTTACTTTAGTATTGGCATTTCTCCTAACACACTTTTTGTATTTTAATTCCAGATGACCGTGTTAAAGAAGAGAGGAAAAAGGAAAAGAGCAAGGAGTGGAAAAATCACAAACTGCCATCTGTTCATGACATGGGGAGAGAAAACGGAGAAGTTACGTCTCCTCTGAAAGGTAGGATGGCATGCATTCAGACACATCATTCTAAAAGCTACTACTGTTTTTAGTCATTCCTTGCTGGTTGCTTTAATGACGGTAAATTGATTAAGTACCTATATCAGAATCATATACTTGTTACCTTCAGTGAAAATATATCCGTTTCAAATAAGAAGGCAAGTGCACCATTACTTTTAATCACTAACTTAAAGAAGTTCTGTGATGTATAAAATTCACAATTTTACAAAGAAAGTCCACACTACATGCTATTTATTATTTTTTCTTAAAGATTCACTATGTAATTTATCAGGTTGAGGGTTTGCCATCTGTTTGTCTCCTTACAGATGTTATTGCTTTGTCTAAAATGTTCCACAGTGTGGCATTAACCATAAACTTAATTAAATCAATCTTTAATTGAATAAATGCAAGATAGATAAGTTGAGTGCTGAACATTCCAAGCAGAGCAATAACTTTGCCATGGACACAAGCAGGCAACAGACCCCAGCCAAAAATGTTGCATCTTGAAATTACATGCTAATTAATAATATATCAACTGTTGTTCCTCTTCTACTCAATAAAAAGTGTTATGTAGAACAGTGTCAAATGTCAATGTCCGTATTTGTTTGACAGAGTCGAAGGAGAAATCCAAATCCGGATCAGAGGAGGACCTGCTGAAAAAACTGAAAAAGAAGAAGAAAAAGAAACACAAAGATGGAGAGCGGCCCAAGGACAAACACAGCCGGCCTAAGATGTACCACCGCTCATGCCAAACGGTGTGCTCCGGAGTGGCCCTGCCCCTGCCTGACTTCCTCAGCAAAATGAATGGCAACAGCAGCAGCAGCACTTTCCTCACGTCCAATGCTCCTCCAGTACCGCACCAGGACACAAACTGCTCCTCTGTCCCCTCTCCCACCACTGATCGCTCGGGCTACTGCTCCCCCCTCCACTGCACCCCCTCCCCGGGCTTGCCAGGGCTGGAGTTCAGTCGCCTCATCCATGTGGAGCAGCAGGCTAACGGAGGAGCCTCAGTGGTCCATGCCTACAGTGACCAGCTCTCTGGTCTGTCAGCAGCGGAGATGGAGCGCTTCGCAGAGGAGTTTGTGGCCCTCTCCTTCAGCGAGGACCAAGCCCATGCTGCATGCTTTGTGATGGGGATAATCCATGGAGCGGCAGCGTACCTCCCAGACTTCCTGGAATATTTCTCATACAACTTTCCCAATGCGCCAGTGAAGATGGAGGTGCTGGGGAAGAAGGATATAGAAACGACAACCATGGCCAACTTCCACACACAGGTAAGGGAGTCACTTTTACAGAACAGTAAAACAGGAGTAAGATGCAGTGCTCCTTTTTTTTTTTTTTTTTTACTAGTGTGATTTTGGAAAAGGATTTGCCTTTTAAAGGGATATTCCAGGATTTTTGACATGGGGGCTAATTTCCGAGTTAGCCAGAGTGCTGCAGAGATGTGGAGACACTTTTTAGCAAATTTCTTGTAGTCCTTCCAGCTGCAGAGTTTTCAGTTGCTAGGCTAGCGCAAGTCAATCTCGCCGTTATAATTGACTTGTTTTGGGTGCACTTTGGAGTGGGTAACCCTGATTTAAATCCGGCTACCATTTACCATTGACTTGCGCTAGCCTAGCATCTGAAAACTCTGCAGCTGGAAGGACTGCATGAAATTTGCTAAAAAGTGTCTCCACATCTCTGCAGCACTCTGGCTAACTCGGAAATGAGCCCCCATGTCAAAAATCCTGGAATATCCCTTTAATGTCAAATGGTTAATGACATTTGAGTACATTGTCATTCCAGCTAGATTGCCATATTAAACATAACAACCTCTTACCTTTAGAGGTGTTAAGATTCTTACGTAACACCAGTTTTCCCTCTTAGCTCTTGCCAATGTCATTATACACTTCATTTTATAATAGATTGGATTTCAAAATATGATACAAGATCCAAAGAAAGAATAGTTTTTTATTAAGTGCTTTGAATTGTAACAAATTGCCAAAAATAGTATGTTTGTAAAGTGGATTTTGCGGTTTGTCTTTTTGCTATTAAAGAGTTGGTGGTTAACTGTTAAATTTGTATAGAAGTGTACATTACAGTTGGTATCTAGCCAGCACCATCATATTCAAAAGGAGGAACATACCTCCGTCACTCATTTTGAACTTGTAATAGACCTATATTTAGTCATAATGGGCAAAGCTGTAGATTACCTTTTTATAGCTTATACTATAAAAAGTCTTTTTAGCCCATCTGCTGTAGACGATGAGCTCAGGTGCCCAAAGCTTTCAATCCGTATTTTCTTTAAGCAAGAAAATAAAGGGTCTCCACTCAGTTGCTACTGATACATTATGTACCACAACTAGTCTTGGATTTTAGCTGGGCCAATATGGTTTACATTTAGTGGGAAACCGTCCACCTGAATTTCATTAAAAGAGATAATCCAAAAACCCAAATAAGAATAGGCTTGAATCATTTTTTGATTTGAATGGTTTAGTCTGGTGGTATAATGTGTTCATCTGCTCCTTACAGAAGACAGACGGGCATTTTGTCACCGTGTTCTCCAGAGTTAAATGAAGGCTCATTGCCAGTTTGTTTTTTATTTAGGAACAGTTGGTTTAAATCAGGTTTAATCGCCTTGAGACATGCACAGGGCATGGTGAATAACCCCACTTGTGTGGATCTCTGACTGTACCATTTTAATATTGGTCAGCCATACCTCAAACTGCATGCAAACTGCACAACTATTGACCACTACAGTTTCACTTTGAGGGACTTACTGCTTGAATGGTTTATCAGTAACTTATTTCATAATTATGATGCTATTTAGCTTGTTCCAAAGTTTGCTGGTCATTTCTAACATAATAGTTGTTCTTGATTAATCTACATTCAGCTGACTAGATTTATAAAAGTTTTATGCAACTTTCGTTTGATTTATTAAATCAAAAAGAGTATGCTAACTGTATGAGGACTTGGAAAAAGAGTACTTTAGTTTAAATTCCCAAACAAATATAAAAAATTGTAATCAGGGGAACATCTACACTAGGGCTTATTGATTTTAGTTTCAGTGCATTTTAAACATTGATAGAAGATTGAAAATATAATCTGCTAATGTCATTCAAAAATCACATGTGTTTCACAATATGTTTGTAGAGGTCTAAACTACAGGATTAGCAGGTTTTATAACTAAAGAAACTACTGAAATGGTGATTTTAATTTGATTGATAATCATGCAAGACTACTCTGCGCATAAATTGATATATTTGTATTAGTGTAGGTTGGCAGAATGTGATAATGGTATAAAGTCTAATGTGTGTGACTGCAGGTGAAGCGCACCTACTCGCAGGGCACGTACCGCGCCGGGGCCATGCGGCAGGTCAGTCTGGTGGGTGCTGTGGATGAGGAGGTGGGAGACTACTTTCCAGAGTTCATCAACATGTTGGAGCAATCTCCTTTCCTCGAGGTAAGTGCATGAAGTGGTCTCTTCTACCAGTGCAAGTAAAACCTCTCTAATGTACATATATATTCACCACTACATTTTTGCAGCGCACTCTTCCATGGGGGACGTTCTCCAGTCTGCAGCTCCAGAGCCCTACTGAGAGCGACGATGGCCCCATTATGTGGGTCCGGCCTGGGGAACAGATGATCCCAATGGCAGACATGCCAAAGTCACCCTTCAAACGGAAAAGGTGAGTTTCTGTACAGCAGATAAATGTTGTTCAGGTGCTGGCCACACTTCTCTCTTTCTCCAATGCCCTGCAGATAGTCCTTGACTGTGACAAATGTGTTTCAGGTCCACCAATGAGATAAAGAACCTGCAGTATCTGCCCAGAGCCAGTGAGCCCCGGGAGATGCTGTTTGAGGACCGGACGCGGGCCCATGCTGACCACATTGGGCAGGGCTTTGACAGGCAAACCACTGCTGCTGTGGGCGTGCTCAAGGCTGTGCGTTGTGGAGAGGAGTGAGTGCATTCACTAAACTGACCTTAAAAAGAAACCAGTCATATGAGCCTTTGCTTGTAAATAATATGTCCCTTTGTTCTATTCTTTGTTTGTCTTAAGAGTTGTAAACTGTTTTTAAACTGTTTTTACAGCAGTGACACTCCTGCCCGGATCACCAAAGACGTAGTGTGTTTCCATGCCGGTGATTTTCCAGATGTGGTCATGAGGCTGCAGCTGGATCTCCACGAACCCCCACTGTCCCAGGTGAGTTCTACTATCCCTTCTTTAGCAAAAATATCCATGTTATTTCTGTTTATGGTTTTACAATTTCACTGTTGTTGTTCCATCACCAGTGTGTCCAGTGGATCGATGACGCCAAGCTAAACCAGCTCAGGAGAGAGGGAATCCGATATGCCCGAATCCAGCTGTACCACGATGACATCTACTTCATCCCCAGAGGAGTGGTTCACCAGTTCAAAACGGTGTCCGCCGTGTGCAGTCTGGCCTGGCACATCCGACTGCAACTCTACCACCCCCAGGAAAAGAAGGAGGAGGCCAAGGAGGAGAAAGAGGAGAAGTGTGAGTCAAGAGAACTGGCTCAAATCAAAGAGGACGACGAGGAGGAGGAGATGCCAGTGTCAAAGGGGAAGGAGGATCTGACTGCTGTACACATGGAGATGACAGAAGAGCAGCCACTACTTTCACAGGCGCCAAAAGTTATTAAAAAGGAAGAGAGGGAAACGGACATAATGAACCCTTCCACTGTAACACCTGCTGTCATTAAGGAGGAAAATAATGAAAAGATTGTCCCACCTGCAGTAAAGGAGCCCAAGACCGAGCCAGAGGAAGCCTTATGCCCAACAGTGCACAAGGATTATGACAAGATCGGAGAAGTGCACAATAATGTACCACTGAATTCAGATCAGCCAGTTAAAAAGGAGACCGACATGGTAGAGGAGAGGCAACAAAAGACGAGTGTGCCAGTGCTGAAAGAGAAAAGTAAAGATGGTACGAACAGCACTTACAGCACACACAAAAAGGACAAGGAGAAAGCAAAAGGGCGGGACGACAAGGACAGGCCCCGAGATAAAGAAAAGAAAGACAGAAATAAAGAGAAGGACCGGGACAAACGAGATCGAGACAGAGAGAAGGAGCGAGAGAGGGTGAGGGAAGGAAAGAGCGAAGCAGCGTCAAACAACAAGAAGAAAGAGCATGACGACAGAGACCCAGAGAAGGTGACAAAAAGTCACTCCTCCGAGAAGAGCTCCAAAGAGGGCCACATCAAGAGAGAGAGGGAGCACGACAAAGAGCGAAACAGCTGCCAGACGCCTCACTCCCGGCCCGACAGAGAGGACTCACACAGCCACAAACACAAGTCTTCACATGGTAAGAAGGAGAAGAGTGCCCACCGTGAGAGCAAAGACAGCAGCTCCTCTACTACTCACAGTTCCCAAACCAAGTCAGCCAGAGAGGAGGGCAAATCCAGCGCTCCCAAAGCCAGCAGCCAGCAGTTTAAGAAGGAAAAGGAGACTAGTAAAGATGAAAGGAAACACCCCAGCTCTGGTTCTGCTTTATCAGAACACAAAGCCCCACGGACACTGGTCACCTTTGACCTCTTTAAGCCCATGGCATCGCATATGCCAGCCCCTTCTTATACAGACTGTCGGCCGAAGAGCCACCACCACAGTGACTCTCGAAGCGCTTTGTCCAAGCCTGGCTCTGACAGCCGGACTGTGGTGGGCTCTAAAGGACCTAAAGTAAAAGACTCTGCTTCTGTGCAAGGCAAACCTGCTGTGTCCATACAGGACACTCGGACTCCACAGCATTCGCTCAAATCTCCCCTCAAAACACAAACGCCATCTCATTCTGACAAAGATTTCTTATTATGAATGTCCATGTCTCCTCCTTTTTTGACTGTAACTTACGACGAGGCTCTGTTAAACTGTTTGGGACTGCATCCATTTGTTCAAGCTCAGTTTCTTTATTAATACATTTCAACTCAGTTATTTAAAAAGAGGATGCATATTCCAAGTACTTTAGCGTTGCCTAAGAATGTAAGCTAAGTAGCTCACTTCACGTTTGTTAGCGAATGTACGTAGGCTCTATAGAAAATGTTATGTGACGTGTGTCAGTGCCTGCCACTACTTAGCTTCGCTCTTAAAGCACCTATTTTAGGTACAGGACAAGCCAATCTGAAAACGGCCATCTTTGTTTTATGTCCAAAAAGCTCCAGTTGAATCCTGTCACGAGTGGCTCTCGGAGCTGCCATGCTGCATTCGGCCATGGATTTATACTTTAACACTAAAAGCTGCTGTTTTCAGATTGGACTGTTCACTCACAGGGCTGTAAATGATACTGTATCTACCAAAACTGTACAGTATAGATGTTATTAGCACCAGTGTGAGAAATGTATACAGAAATTGCATATATTTTTTGTAAGACAAGTTTTATTTTCCATAGAACTTATTTATATCATTTACTGTCTGATTTTATTTTAAACCAATGTATGTGAATTTTTGTTGTAAATACATTTTATTTCCTAAGACAAGACTTGGTAGTGTGATTTATCCTCAAACCAAGTGGATATGGGATTGTATTATACCTGCTTCCTCAGCAAGTTACATCAAGTTACTGTATCCCTAGAGGGCCTAAAATTAGGACTACAATTTTTTAATAAATTCAGAACCCTTCTGATATGTAAACCTAAGAATTAATTTATTATGCTACTTTATCAGGTTTCCAGGACTATAATAATGTCCATGTATTCAATGCCACTTGCATGACATGAATCAAGAAAAAAATCTGCAAAAGGATTTGTGAAAACATAGGTTCAAATCTTGTTTTATAATGTAGCTAAAATGAACAACCCATTAAATCCACTACCAGACATCAAGGAAACCCTAATGCCTCAATTTTATATTAATAACAATCCCTTGGATCTTTAGCATCTTCCAAATTACTCAAAGTGCTTTACAAAGTGTTAGTCATCCACTCGACACACTTGGTGGGATGTTACCATTATAGCCAAAGCTGCCTTGGGGCTAACTGATGGAAAGTGGCTGCCAAGCTGCCCCAATGACCTTTCCAACAACCACCATCATTCAACACATTCATTCAAAATAGGGCTGGGTGGGTGCTATTCCAAATAAAATCATACCATGATTTAGATTGTATTGAATTGTTTTTTTTTTTATTCTTGGTGTATCTTTCTTATCTGCCATTAAAGACTGCGAGATTTCACACTTCACTGATTGTCACATCATAGACAGATAAAAACCAATCTAATCAAAATAGCACATCTTCACAGGGATCAGATCACAATTTGATTTAATAGCCCAGCCCTAATATTGGTTTCAAACAAATCTTTGAGTTTATTTGTTGGGTTCTAAAACTGAGCACGATGGGAGGCCAAAAATGTACAAATTCTCAGAAAATTTTTCCTTGAAAATGTAGATATTTTGACCTGGTTTATAGTCAGTAATGTATCTCTGTAAATACTGGATCCATTCTCATGAAAAAGAAGTGGCGGCATAGACTTTCAGCAAAAATAAAGAGAGATAAATTATTTTTATTTTAGTATAAAAGGCTGGTAGCAATGATTAAAGACAAGGCACTATTATTGTTATTTGAAAGGACTTTAAGCCACACGTTTTATCATGGCAAATTGTAAGGCTCAAAATATAAAGATTTCCTTTGAATTTAGATATTTCTTTCTTTCTTTATTCCACTGCCATTGGGTTCCACCTGCAAAGATGACACTTCTAGCTGTTCTGAACCTAACAGAAATAAAATGTGTGCCTACGAAAACCTTTTAAACTTTAGCATGACTCCGCCACTGATTGATCCTAAAATCTTGAAGATTCCTATAACTATCACCAGCATGTGTATCATATGTGATATCCTGCAATATCTTGGCATCTATATCTTCTCAGTATAAGATGCTTGAAAATTCAAGTCTCATAATTTTCTTTAGTGAGGCAAGTGGTACAGTTTTAATAATCCTTGTTCAATCTCTCCTGAAGTGGAAAACACTGTGTCCTAGCTCCACCAGTGCCCCTCCCAGCAGCACCCAGAGCGGTACACAGACCACACTGACCCACATGTCCGTCAGCCTCTCCAATCTGCAGCACAGGAACAGACAAAAGGTCAGCTTCAATAGCAGAGCCATCAGGTACCACAACCTCCGCACCAGGCTCTGTTCTCCCTCCCGTGGCTCAAAGTCCGTCTTGCATCTCCCCGCCATTTTCACTACCAGCATGAGGATGAGGACGGTGTCAAAAGTCCACACGGGGAGGAAGATCAGAAACCAATTCCAGTGGATTTTTGAGTCCAGTTTTAGGACTAACATGATGAGGAACATGAGAGCAAAGAACCAGGAAAGGAGGACACGCTGGGCCAATGACATCTTCATCTACAAATAGGGCACACTGCCAGTTTCACCTACACCAGGAGAAGGAGGGGGCAGAGCAGAGCAAAACCAGATGATCTGAAAACAAGATGGGAGACAATGAGTGCAAATGTAACAGAAGTACATTATATTTATTTGATAATCGCAAAGAGTGATTCATGTATTGTCCACTTCAAATGTACAGAGTAGGTAGGAACATTTTTTGTGAAAATTCAAACCTGACTGAGTGAAATCAATATATATTGATTAAAATGTAAAACACAGACTCACACATTCGAGATTTAATCAGAAAAAATATGTATGTGATTTATGTAATATTACATATTTTTACTACGAACTGTTACGTGATGCATTACAATCTGGGCAAAACAACTTGTTCTGTTGTTCTACCGTTTACAGCTAAATAACATTAGCGAAGTTAAACAAAGCCTACTAAATTGTGTCAAAAGCGTCTTACCACTTACGATCGTTCTCACTAGCGCTCAGTTCACAAACAAGCTAAATAAAACGCAAATAACGTCATTATTAATCAAACAAAAGAAGTGTTTTTAAGAAGGACCCATGCCCGTACTTGAGTTCATGTTTTGCACTTAGCATTAGCTACTTCGCAATTTCCGTTCAATGTAGGTGCGTCCTTTCAAAATAAAAGCTTTGTTATGTTGTCAAAATAAAATGCTGTTTGCTTTATCCTTTATACAGTTTACTTGTAAACAGCATCTCTACCAAAAGCCACAACACTAATAATTTAGCAGTACAATTTGAATGATCATATTTTTAAGTAAACATGACTAAACTAAAGACCATCTGAAGACTACACAAATACATTGATTTTTACTGGGCAAGTTTAATACAAAGTACAACTCAGTAGACATATAGATTGTCAAAAAGTAATGTACAAAACACTTGAGGTAAAACATCATTTAAAAAGATTATCTTAAAAAGCCCTTATTAAAAGTTTTTTGTTAAAAGCTCACGTTACACCATTTAATTCTAAAAAAAAGAAGCACATTTATTTACATTATAGTGGTGATGCAAAATACAGTGTGTGACATGACATTCAGTCAAATCATTCTTGTCGTACAAATATAAACAATATCTTGTACAAAGCTTGCACAATACTAGAGAGCATATGTGGTCACTTAACTGTTATCTCTAAATAGAAGCTTTTGCATTAAGACCCCTAAGAGCACTGGCAAAAAAAAAAAATCTGGCATTTTACAAAAGTGAAAATAGTATAAATAAATAAAAACATTTTGTGTTTAGGAATACATAAAATTTTCCATTGTTTGAATGTAAACATGCTGTTGTGAGAAAAATTTATATTCATTACTTTATTTTTAAGTTAATTTTGAGTATGAAGAATCCCTCAGTCATCCAGGTAGAATCCATGGTAAAAGGAGAAATTCAATTTGTCAACTGGACAAAGTTTATTTGGTCGAAAACGTTTCGCAACTCATCCGAGTTGCTTCATCAGTTCTGGTTAGAGTGCTGATGGACACTGCTTATATCTAGCTGCAGGGAGGAGCTAACTACACTGAAATTATTCTGAAACTATCCTTCCTATTTGTTTTCAGCTTTTTGTCTTTTGTTTTTTCAGTTTCTCTCTGGCATCTAATTTAGCATTGCCTGGTTTACACTAGACCATATCACAAGTGATATATGGTCTGGGAGCCACCTTCTAAATATCTCGTAGCGGAGGTGTGGTTTACGATCGCCAACGGCCATTTATTGGGCGTTACGAATGTCTATCATTTGGCGTATACGTAGCCCATAGCCAATCATGTCAGTTGTCAGTTCAAACTACATGCTTCCGTTTGTCACGTAGTACGCGTCACCGTCTTTCCACCCCTCCCCGCTCTCTGATTGGCTCCCACAATTGGGAGAGCTTACTTGCCATAGTCGCCAGGCTGTCTTTCAGATCGGAACGAACAAAAGCAGCCTGGGATTTTCCAGGTTAAGTTTAGCATACCCATTCACACCCCAAGACCCTAGATCTGAACCTCACTGTCCTCATTTGCGGACAGTGAGGTTCAGATCTTAGCCAGGGAAAAGAACTGGTTTGAGAGGGGAGTTAAAGAGGCTATTTTTGTCAACAAAGAGAATCCTTCTTTAAATAGGAATGGGGGAGTCAGACATAATTTGTCTCCCATATATAATTCCATTCTGAAACCTAAATCAAAACAAACAAAGGAAACAATAGGGCAGCCAGGTCAGGTCCAGAGGTGTGAAAACAGCCATTAGGGTTTGAATGGGTATGCTAAACTAGATGCCAGAGAGAAACTGAAAAAACAAAAGACAAAAAGGTGAAAACAAATAGGTGGGATAGTTTCAGAATAATTTCAGTGTAGTTAGCTCCTCCCTGCAGCTAGATATAAGCAGTGTCCATCAGCACTTTAACCAGAACTAACGAACCAACTCGGATGAGCTGCGAAACGTTTTCGACCAAATAAACTTTGTCCAGTTGATAAATTGAATTTCTTCTTTTACCATTAATTTTGAGTAGTATGAATTAGTGTATTCAACTCATAGCAAACCACATTACCACAGAACAGATGGAGTTTCAAATTCTTCTTACTGATGTTTCAACTATTTTATTTGATCTACAAAGTTTTCACCCATCAGAGAATGCATTTAAAAACTCCTGTACATCTTGAACTACTGAAAAAATAAAAAGTACCAACCACTCAGAGTGCAGTGGTAAACGTCTCTAAAGGTGTCTGTATTATTATGGAATACACACTGGGATTGGTTTCCTTAAGGCAATCATAGCTACACAATGCTCTGCCTGCTCTCACGGCTGTATCCAAGCGCCTCTGAGGGATGAGGGGGAAAGTCTATAAAGATCCCATCGGAGTCCGAGTCGGCAGATTCCAGCACTGGTCCGATTATGGTCTCGGGGCTGGAGGACTCACTGGGCGGGGTGGAGGATGCGCCCTTGCTCAGGTCAGTCATTGTTGTGGTGGCCTCAGTGCCGTGGAGGGGCCCTGAGGAGTGGAGAGGAAGGATTGAGGAAGATGAGAGAGGGAGGGCCAGAGCATTGGATCCCGCTTGTACAAGTCCTGTAAAGAACACAGGAATTAGACTCAGATGGCTTACATTTGATTCATATGGCCGGCATTCTCACTGTTTTAAAAAAGAAATATCAATCACAACTGAACATGGATTGCCAGTGATTTAACCTGCAGATAGAGGACACTTTTTCTGTGTCAAGTTCATAGACTGTATGTGTATATATGGACATAGCTGACATGCTAGCTGCTGCGTTCCAAATATGAAGTTCGCATATTTGGAACTGCTCCTATTGATTCTGGTTCCCACTGATTTACATTGGAATATGATGGCCTCTCTCTGTGTAACTGCTGCTGTTAAGTCTCAGCGTTTTGGTCTTAAAGTGTTAGTTTTTTTTTTTACTACTTGTCCATCAAAAAAAAATTCTCAGCATATGGCCAAGTTTTTACATCAGGCATAACCTGATGTAAAAACTTGGACCCTCCAGTATTCACTCACTGAGCTCACAGAGGCTCCACTAGCACTAATTAATGAATGACTGCAGTTGCTGGGGTTTAGGTTTTGAGGATTTCAATCAGAGTGCCCTTTAGGTTTATTTCAAACTGGTTTTTGATCTGGCAACCCATTATAACATCAACAGTTAGCCATCATGTACAATAGTTATCTAAGGAAGGGATGTTATGTTATGTTTATCTGCATGGCTTAACAAGCCAAGGAAATGAAATAGTACATACTATTTCTACATAACTAATTGTAAAATTTGAAAAACACAATACTTTTAAAAACGTCTTTCTAGCAATAACAACTTGGGATAAAAATACCCCAAATAAGCACACTGGTGTGTCCTACCATTGAACTGCGGGCCCACACACAGCCTGTTGGAGGAGCTGGATAGGTCAGATCCCGGGGCTCGGTCGGCGTAGGCTAGTCCTTGTTCCTCCAGGCAGGATATGATCTCACAGGCCGAGTGGCGCCGGATCCCTCCATTGCCCGCAGAACTAGCATCTGGGTCATACTCCGCCACTGGGGTCAGGAGCAGGGGAATGTTGTAGCTTTTTGACCGCACCACCGGATTCTTGGACAGCTGATCTGCAGACTTGGCCAGGCCCCATGGTAACCTCTTCTCTGCAGACAAAAGATCGATTACAGTAATGAAATGAAAGTGGATGACTGGACAGGTATTTCACTTTCTCAGTCAGATAATACTTAGAAAAGACACAGAAATGGAAAAAAAAAAAATTGTTTCAAGCTAGCCTTGTACTGTGTACTGTTGTCATTCTGTATTGAATCTTTTAAATAGAAATAAATGATCATGGCTGAAGTTGAAGGATATGTACAGTCTCTCATTCTCATGTCATTGCCAGTTCAAAAACTCAAACTTCTGCCCTAGCAGTAGGTTATTTGATCAATTCAATAGACTATTTTCTTCTTAAAGATGCACTAAGTAATTTTTATGGTGGAGGCATCTACTTGTCTCCATTGAAATGTTATGGCAGTATAGATGGTATTCAATCACAGGTGCTCTTATGGCTCGAAAAACATGCATTCTTTCTCTGAGTTGCCACAGATCAAGGATTTGATCTGTAATTTGGCCTGATAGTGCCCCATGCTTGTCCTCATGGATATATACTCAACAAAAATATAAACGCAACACTTTTGTTTTTGCTCCCATTTTTCCTGAGATAGACCCAAAGATCCAAAATTCACTCCAGATACACAACACTACCATTTCTCTTAAGCATTGTTCACAAATCTGTCCAACTGTGTGACAGCGAGCACCTCTGCCCCGCCGAGACAATCCACCCCACTTCACAGGTGCGCCACATCAAGATGCCGATCCGACATCATGACCAGTGCACAGGTGCACCCCAGACTGCCCACAATAAAAGGCCACCCCGAAATGTGCATTTTTTTTTTTTTGCTTTATTGGGGGTCTGGGGACTCAGAACCAGTCAGTATCTGGAGTGACCACCATTTGTCTCATGCAGTGCAACACATCTTCTTCACATAGAGTTGATCAGATTGTCAATTGTGGCCTGTGGAATGTTGGTCCACTCCTCTTCAATGGCTGTGCGAAGTTGCTGGATATTAGTGGGAGCTGGTACACGCTGTTGTATACGCCGGTCAAGCACATCCCAAACATGCACATCCCAAACATGCACAATGGGTGACATGTCCGGTGAGTATGCTGGCCATGCAAGAACTGGGACATTTTCAGCTTCCAAGAATTGTGTACAGATCCTTGCAACATGGGGCCGTGCATTATCTTGCTGAAACATGAGGTGATGTTCATGGATGTATGGCACAACAATGGGCCTCAGGATCTCATCACGGTATCTCTGTGCATTCAAAATGCCATCAATAAAATGCACCTGTGTTCTTCGTCCATAACAGCCTTTGAAGAGGAGTGGACCAACATTCCACAGGCCACAATTGACAATCTGATAAACTCTATGCGAAGAAGATGTGTTGCACTGCACGAGGCAAATGGTGGTCACACCAGATACTGACTGGTTCTGAGTCCCCAGACCCCCAATAAAGCAAAAAAAAAATGCACATTTCGGGGTGGCCTTTTATTGTGGGCAGTTTAGACCGTAGACTTTAGTTTTAACTTAGATCTCTGTCTTAGATAGTTTTTGTTGTGTTTTGTCTTCATATTGTATTTTGTACACTGTCTTTTTGCACTACCTGGCCAGAGAGAAACAAAATTTCGATTCACTGTATGTTGAACACATATGGCAGAATTGACAATAAAGCTGACTTTGAACTTGAACTTTGGGGCGCACCTGTGCACTGGTCATGATGTCGGATCGGCATCTTGATGTGGCACACCTGTGAGGTGGGGTGGATTGTCTCTGCGGGGCAGAGGTGCTCGCTGTCACACATTTGGACAGATTTGTGAACAATGTTTGAGAGAAATGGTAGTGTTGTGTATCTGGAGTGAATTTTGGATCTTTGGGTCCATCTCAGGAAAAATGGGAGCAAAAACAAAAGTGTTGCGTTTATATTTTTGTTGAGTGTAGATAAGTATAATGCCATATTGTGGAATACTGCATGCAAAACAATAACATCTCGGTGAAGACAAGCAGAAACGTTTCATAGTGCAGCTTTAAGATTTTTAGATTGAATGAATGCAGTGTTGGCTATGACCAAGGGCTTGGCATAGCGAGTGAACCTTCTAAGAGCCTCTTTGTTCTCCTTGTGTAAAATGATAGCGTTCCTCTTACCTAAAACACAGCAGTTGGCTTCCACACCATCTCCGGAGTACAGGCCATGTGTGCCAAGGAAGGGCGACACCACCATCTGAACCAGGGACTCCAGCCTCAGGTATTCCTCACTGATACCACGGGACTCATGCACCCCCTGGCAAAAGAATGCAAGTGTGCCGTCAGCACTGAGCTCACTTAAAATCCCATTACATCTAAATCAAAATACATGAACAATAATATAGTATTAATAGTTTTACTAATGGGATGCTACCATACTCTCTTTTTGGTTATAGTCCTTAGCTAGATTGGGTTATATCGCCTCCTTGTTTCTATGGAGATCGTCAAGTTTAATGTCATACTGTGGAACATTCCAGATAAAGCAATAACATCTCAATCAACACAACAGGTGCCAGACCATCCAGCAGAAACGTTACAGAGCAGAATAATTTGGGGGAAAAAAAAAACAATTGCAAAATTTCTGACAAGCACTGCAACTTGCAACTGTGATTACATTAGCGATTTGTGTTTTAATATTTCATTTTATTAACCTTTATTTAATCAGGTGAAAACCCACTGAGATCGAAATCTCTTTTTCAAAGGTGACCTGGCTCAAAGTGAAACTGCAGCGCACATCATGAAAAAACACTGCACTAAAATAGAAACAGTATTAATGATTTTAAAAGGACATTTAAGAATAGAGATAAAGTTCATAGAATTGTCTGTCAGCTCACAAAGCTAATAATAGTTGTTCAAGGTTCACATCACTTCCAGGAGAACTGACAAAAAGACTAAATGACAAGAATCAATGTGCTTGAACGTAATTTAGAACTGCAAGCATTCAAATAGCTGTTTGATTTCGATTACTCTTGCAGCCCTGTTACATAGTGCACCACTAAATGTTTTCTGTTAGGCTGTTTCTTTACTAACTTAAGTCTCGCCAAGGTTAATACACTCCACACTGATGCGGCCTTTTATCATACTCTGGCACTATCAGCCCACCTCCACTTTGCAGTACATGACATAGAGGGGCTGACCTGCAGAATGAGCAGCATCTGAGTGACCGAGGGGGGCACCCGGGCACGGGGTCTGGACAGAGCCTCCTCCAGCTTCACACTCAGGACTATGGTGTTCCTGAAGTGCAGCAGTGCTAACTGTCTGACTGACGGCTCTTTACCCTGACAAATACAATGCAGTCAAGAAATTAATAAACAATGCTAGGTACATAGGTCAAGAGTGTGACTGTCACTTGAAAATATTACTAAAAGAACAGTGGTAGGGTTGTAAAAATCGGTACCCGGATAGTATCAAAACTGTTTGAGCAGGTATCAATACTGAAAAATACATATACAGTGGTACCTCACCTTACGAATGACCCAACAAATGAAAATTTCAAATTACGAAACGCCTTCACGGTTTTGGTCTCTAAATTTTGGTCTCTAGATACGAAAGAAAATTCAAGTTATGAAATGCGAAATCTCAAAAATTCAAATAAAGCGCGCTCAGCCACACACATTATACGCTTTTCTCAGACTGGATTTAAACTTTTCTCACATTTGTCTCTCGTTTAAACACTCAAACCTTCATAGATTTTCAACAAAATGATTAATAGTGAAGTGTGGGGGGAGGGGGGAGAAAACTGCACTCTGACATGTGTGATAGCGCAGCATGACCCGGCGCGGGGCTGCCAGCAGGTCTAGACCTGGACTAAACCAGGACTAAACCTGGACTGAACCAGGACTAAACCTGGACTAAACCAGGACTAAACCAGGACTAAACCTGGACTAGACCAGGACTAGACCAGGACTAGACCAGGACTAGACCAGGTAGATTAAAGGTCTATTTCCTGGTTTCGTTTCGAGTCACCCACGAACGCATGCAAGAGCCGCGGTGGTCTAGACCTGCTCTAGACCTGGTCTAGACCTGGTCTAGACCTGGCTCTTGCATGCGTTCGTGGGTCTCGTTCATGCGCTCAGACTGCGTGCGGTCCTCCAGCTGAGGCGAGCAGCGGCTCGCCACAGCTGTGAGTCGAAACGAAACCAGGAAATAGACCTTTAATCCACCTGGTCTAGTCCTGGTCTAGTCCTGGTCTAGTCCTGGTCTAGTCCTGGTTTAGTCCAGGTTTAGTCCAGGTTTAGTCCTGGTTTAGTCCAGGTCTAGACCTGCTGGCAGCCCCGCGCCAATAGTCTGGTTAACACCTGACCATATCACAAGTGAGATATGGGTCTGGAAACTCGCTTCGAAAAATCCCGTAGCGGAGGTGTGGTTAGCGATTGCCAACGGCCGTTTATTGGGCGTTATGAATGTCTATCATTGAGCGTATACGTAAGTCCATAGCCAATCATGTCAGTTGTCAGTTCAAACTACAAGCTTCCGTTTGTCATGTAGTACGCGTCACCGTCTTGCCACACCTCCCCCGCTCTCTGATTGGGGCCCTAAATCTGGGACTCTCGCTTGGACGAGTTTCCAGGCCGCCTTCCAGTTCGAAACGAACGGAAGCGGCCTGGGAATTCCCAGGCTACCGCGCCAGGTCATGCACACGTGCACACTATCACACGTGTCAGAGCACAGTTTTCTCCCCCCTCCCCCTTCCCCCCACACTTCACTATTAATAATTTTGTTGAAAATCTATGAAAGTTTGAGTGTTTAAACGAGAGACAAATGTGAGAAAAGTTTAAATCCAGTCTGAGAAACCAATCAGGACGCAGAACACAATGTTACACTATAAAAAAATTTACACTATAAAAAAAAACACTTGGATCGGGGCCTTGGAACGAATCAGGCTTTTTCCATTGAAATAGCTACTCAACTTACGAATTTTTCACGTTACGAAACCAATTTCGTAAGGTGAGGTACCACTGTACATGCATTGAACAAATTTGGACCCTTACTGAATAGTTTTAAAATGGTCTATTAGAAATAAAATTTCAAACTCAGTTTCAATACTAATGAATAGAAACAATACTCATACCATGCGTGAAAAGTCCCTCAGTCGTCCAGGTAGAATCCATGATAACAGGAGAAGTTCAATTTGTCAACTGGACAAAGTTTGTTTGGTTGAAAACGTTTCGCCGCTCATCCGAGAGGCTTCGTCAGCTCTAATAAGAATACTGGTAAGACACTTGCTTATATCTTGCTGTAGGGAGGAGCTACCTAGCCTACTACCTTCCGGAAAGTAGTTAGCTAGGTAGCTCCTCCCTACAGCAAGATATAAGCAAGTGTCTTACCAGTATTCTTATTAGAGCTGACGAAGCCTCTCGGATGAGCGGCGAAACGTTTTCAACCAAACAAACTTTGTCCAGTTGACAAATTGAACTTCTCCTGTTATCATCAATACTCATACCATTTTTTGCATTACATTGCAATTATTATACCATGTGGTTTCTCTAGTTCTAATAAAATTCAAGATAAAACTGTTAAGGAAATGTCACATTTCATACAGGTTTTTTTGTATCTACCTTTTGATACCTTTGACATAAATTGGTATGGAGTATCAACCCTTTTCTCTGGCATCAACAATTTTGCCACTTATGAGTAGGAGTGAATGTATTCAAAACTTGCTTAGGTACATGTAAAAAAGTGTATATAAGTAACTAACCATTAATGTATTAATATAAACGTGTTCAGTTATTGTGTGAAGTTACTGCTGAGATGGATTTGTACCTGCACTGGGTGAAAGATAGCCTGAAGCATGGAGAGAACATCGCAGAAGAAAAAATCCCACGTTTCTGCCAGGGAATCCAGCAACTTTTGACCTAAACAGAAAAAATGTTGTAGCAAATTGTGATGTTTTTGTTTTAGCCTCAAGCTTGATTTATGAATGTGATTTTGCACCTTCGTAGAATCTTATCTTATCGCGAAGGATGACCATGCCTTTTGTTAGCAACTGATTCTGTAAGAGATTTCCAGAAAATTGCATTTACAACATATCAGTGGCAGTATAGTAGCTACAATAGTGTATCTCAAATGTTACATATTCATGAGTTTCAGAATGATGAAAATGAGAACTGTTGCCATAGCAATTAATGATTTAAACAATCTGTGAAATTGTGAAAAGTCCTCAAAACAGCAGACATAACAGGAAGCTGAAACCCATAAATACATTTTGAATAGTTTGTGGGGTACATCATTGTCAACACAAGTATAAATGGACCAACATGATTGTTACAGATTAATTCAAATACATGCTTTTTGATGCCAGCAATTTATTCAAGTCAGTTTTATAGATATACAGCTAAGGATCATGGGCTACATAGTTCCATGCTTTTTTGCCCTATGACTGACAAATTTTGAGACATCCACGAATAAGATAGTATTATAAGTTACTAAAACAACTGGACTTAATTCATTTTAGAAGCTGACATTTCACTACCAACCAGGTAGTTTCATCAGGGCTTGTGTTGGTGACTATCACTCCCACTAGATATACCAGTGGGTGTTGATGACGTCAAGTTCTAAACTAAGTAAATTCAGTTGTTTTAGTTTATGCTTATGGCCATACCGACTTGAGAATGCCTGATCTCGTCTGATCTCGGAAGCCAAGCAAATGCAAGTGCAACTATTGTCTGTTACCTGTAGGTATTCAGTGAAAAATGATCCCAGCTCAGTCTTCAAAAGATGCCTGCAATTAAAAAAACAAAAACAATATAGATGTTCACATTTTCAACTGACCATGACAGTGGTAAAATGTGCCTTTGATTCTTTCACTACATGTGGTTATTAATGGGACAGCAGCACAATAGACTGGAAACTATCTCTTTGACAACACCTGCTTTGTTTCCTGGGTAGTAAAAAAATGTCAGCTTCCTTGTGTTTTTTTCCGCTCATGAAAACCCTCTTTCTGTGAATAAGTGGTCAAAGACACGGGCTGGTTTGGAGAGATAATATGGTATCTGGCCTAACCAAGCACATGACTGCTCAGGCCTACGTTGAAAACTATAAACAAACAAACCCATTCATTAAAAGACGTTCAGGCAAAATACATGCAGTAATTAGACTAAAATAGATACAAACAACATCAGGCTGTGTTTTGAATGTCTTTTTCAATAGAAGTATTTTGTGAGACTCACCGGACACCTTCATTCAGGGTATAGAGTTCGTTATCAGCCAGGCCTTTCTTCTGGAAGACGGCGATGACAGCGTTGTGAATGCTGCAACATAGATTATACAAAATAATTAACTAACATTATTTACATGAGGTGAACTATGAACATTAGAGTATTTCAGACTGTGGAGAACTGACTTAATTGCAGAGATGGGTAGAGGAGCTGAAAATGTTTTTCAAGTAAGAGTAACGTTACTTCAGTGTAGGGGTTCAAGAAGTACTACTACTCCAATAAGAAACCAAAACTTTTACTCAAGTAGGAGTAAAAGTATACAGTCCGAAAAGTACTCTTAATTTTTTTTTAAAACAATTACTCAAGTAAATGTAGCTAAGTACTACCCACCTCTGGTTAGGTGGCACATAAATTAAACTAAAATTAAATCAGTATTTTTTCCTCTTTGGCCTTTAACTTTAATGCTTCAGTGTTGATAATGACATGCAATATGTGTTTTGTTGTCTCAAATTTGTGTGCAGCTCTTTGGAGGATCATGTTTGTAAAGTAAAAAAAAGTCAACCCATTTACATATATTTTCAGTAATTTCTAATATATTGTCATTACAAAATGGTAAACTGCCTGGTAATCCCACTGCAAAATATGTTGTTGTGTTGATTTTAAACAATTATTGTTTATAGTTTATTTACTTACTCCGAGAACCTACATATTAGTTCAAGTAATTTTATCTCAGGTAGCCACTGTTTTCTCCAGTGCAGAGTGCCTCCTATCTCCAGCTACATGCCACAGCAGAACCAGGGCTATTATGTATTACTTTACATTACTTGCCAGATGTGCAAAATATTCATGGAGATACAAAGGAAAAACACTATTAAGTATACTAGTAAACAAAAGAGCAGTGGATCACTACTGGTAAATACATCTCTCACACTACACTGTAACAGTGTGCAGTGTGAGAGAGAATGCTAACTATTTAGTATTTTAGAATTTATTAATATCTTCAATCTCCATTGGTTTAACATAAGGCTAACAAAAAAAAAAAGAGGTGTGACAAAACTTCACACCAAGTACCACCTGTGAAAATATTTAGCCTTCTGAGAATCACTAGATCTAAGCCATCTATACCAAGTCTAAATCTGGTTATTGTTAGTCTAAAATAAATAGGTCTACACAATTGCTATTCTAGTTATTAACAAGGACTAACCCAAAGGATAATTAAAGTGACTCTAAATTCAGCAAATATTTGAACTTAAGACTTAGACAAACTTTATTGATCCACAAGGGAAATTATTTGGACACAGTAGATCCAACATTATAATATATTAAACAAAAGGGAAATGGTAATATAAATGACCATTACCAAAAAAAAAGTAGCAAAAATAGCAAGAGACTGGTGTCAAATAAGGTGTAATTATATAAATATGTATGTGTAAAATAAAAGATAGAAATAAAGTAGTAAAATATTTCTCAGCTATACACAAGAGGTTGAACTGCAGAGGAATCTGCGTTCCACCTAAAATAGTACACACCCCACAGTTTAAGAACCGGTGGTTTATACATGCTGTCTGTTTAGTAAGTACCTGTTCCATGTGGCGTTGGCCCCAGCTCTCTTCTGCTTCTCTCCTCTGTCCTCGGGTGAACCCTTCTCACTCTTCCCCAGCTCGCTCAGACTGGGAGAGCTCATCAACTTGAGCCGATGGAGGGTCCTCATGATGCAACAAGACAAGACACACAGAATATACTTAGAAGTAGATGAGGGAGGCAGAAACCAGGTCAGGTGGTGAGCTGCAGCATGAATGAGATGGGAGGAGATGACTGCAGGGGATGGAGGAGTGGAAAGCCATTGAAAAACATATAAAAAAGTGGTTTGAGGTGGACGACAAGTAGGATGGAATGATGCATGGATACAGAGGACAGCATGTTAAGAGAGGAGGGAGTGGGAGGGGCTACGCAGAGAGGCGGCCATCATTTATGGAGAAACAATAGCAAATGCTCTGATGGGGGCATGCTCCTGTACAATAGAAGGCATTGATGCAAGAGAGAAATATATATGCAGGATCCAGATGCCAGTGGAAGTGCCGCCTAAGCACGCCGAGTCTGTGTTTGCGTGTGTGTGTGTGTGTGTGTGTGAGGAGGAGGAGGAAATCTGACAGTTTACTCACAACAACAACAAGGATATGAAGCTTTGGACAATGGTGTGACAAAAGAGGTTTCCTGTTCTCTTTTCAATGACTGCGTGCACATGGAAAAGTCCAAACCGATTGCAAACTGATTGGGATCATAACGGTTGCATGTGCACAGGGATTGGATTGGGATTGGTTTCCCCAGTCCCCCAGGAACCCCTGGCCTAGGCCGATAGCAAACCACTTGGCGGCGTCATGTGCACGATTTCAGATCGGATTAGCATGGGCGCGCCAGGAATTTCAAAATTTCACCCGGAAGTTTTAGGAGTCGTAGGGGGTGCCTACGGCGTCATAGGTAGCGCTTGTTGTTGCTGGATTTTCAGATGAAAACATGGCTGTGAAGAAAGCTACAAGCTCGCACTACTGGACCGAGGCAGGGTTTGCTCGGACCCCGGAGCAAATCAAAATCAAGTGGAAAAATGCCAGGGCGGCGTGTGCCAGGGCAAGAAAGAACAACGGGAGAGCGGTCAAGACCGTACAAGTTGCCCGCATTACGACAGCGTTCTTCACGGCACCAACAAGTCCCATCTTCCACCATTTTGGGACTATGAACATAACGTAGAATCGAAACGCGTTGTTTGCTCTAAGCTCGATAAAGGAATAAGAGTATGCGGTAAATTTCGTCTTTTCTGGAATTATTCAATGTTCCTGTTGTTACCAGCACCTGGAAGCTGTGCATGGAATTGAAATAACGCACAGGGTACTTTTACAAACATTTTGAGTTATCTATTGTGACCTCATAGTATCAGAAGAGAGTGTGTTTTTTTTAAACTGTTGTACAACTTAAATATTAAAAAACTTAAATATTAAAATCAGTGTGGAAATTTACTTAAAGGCAAAGTAACGTTATTTTACAATCTGAGCCTTCTTTCGGTAATAAAACAAGTCGTTTGACTCACCCATATCACGTTCGTGTCATTTGGAGCTGTTTGAAGAAAGTTATGTTGTAGCGTAACCATTAGCATTTGTTTTCGGGGCATTACTTTGCGGTCTCCAAATAACACAAACTTTAGCACTTTTCAAATCATAGAAGCCCGATGTCTTAATGTAAGAAATCGTTTGAAGCAAAAGTGGCCTGTAATCCGAGATTTATCCATAGTTTTCAGCTTTGCGTTTCATGTTTGGGGCCTAGGAGCTGTCCGCGCATGCGCACTGGCGTCCTCATCTACTCGAAACTATGGCTAAATCTCAGATTACAGGCCACTTTTGCTTCAATCGATTTCTTACATTAAGACATCGGGCTTCTATGATTTGAAAAGTGCTAAAGTTTGTGTTATTTGGACACCGCAAAGTAATGCCCCGAGCAAATGATACAGCACCATGTTAAAAGATACGGGATCATTAGTAGAACAGAACGGCTCAACATAAGTTCTGCGATACTGCTCCAATTGACAGAAAAATGCTATGGGTGAGTAAAACTACTTGTTTTATTGCCGAAAGAAGGCTCAGATTGTAAAAAAACGTTAATTTGCCTTTAAGTTGTTAACTCAGACAGGATAAAACAGAGTAGACGAGACTACAAAATTTAAGCTAAGCATTACAAAGACATACAAAATGAAAGTGTGGTTGTGTAATTTTCCCCAGACCTTACATAAATGAACGATAAACCCATAGCTACGAATTTAATGCCTTTATTTGTGGCACAAAAGATGCAAGCAACAAAAAACAACAAGGCAGAACATGATTAAAACGTGCGGTATAGGTCCCAATCCTCGTAGATTTCGTTGTCCTCGATTGCTTGTAATATCAAACGCCGACGACACCGTTCGTGTCGTATTAAAGAAACCAAAAATGCTGTTTTGTCGTTCATACGAACAACCTAACTCTGCAGAATGCACACCACGTACGCCAATGTCGCTCCATCAAACTCCTCGAAAAGCCATCGCAGTATACTGCCAGATAGCTGTGTTGTGTTTTTATATTGAGTAGCCATCACCCGGAAGTAGTTGGACTACAGCGCCACATAGCGTTGTGGAGCGGACCAGGTCGCTGACCAGAATCTGATTGCGCGACATGCATGTGCACTCGGATTGGACGACAGACCACCCGCCGAGTAACGGGAGAAATCCAAACCAATCCTAATCCAATCCTACCATGTGCACGCAGTCAATGTCATTGTGGTTAGTTTGTAAAAAGATCCTTTCAGAAATGATTGACCCATTTTTTTTTAATAAACATATTTTTGGTCATAAATATCATGATATTTTATAAACTTATGGATATAGCAATATATAATATTGCCCAGCAAATATGTTATTAGATCATTTTGTAGGTCCAACCAGGATATTAGTGGAATCATACCTGGAAACGATACACAATTTGAGCCAATACCAGTATACCAAAAATATTGCAATTTAAAATAGAATACAGTCTGCTCCATAATTCTTTGCCACTTGCACAATTTCACAGCACACCCTGAGTAGTCAGATATGAACAATCAATAGTCATAACTGCACTAAATATTCTTGGGTCATTTATAGAGACAAAAAGATCCAACGATTCAATGAATGTTCCCACTACATCTGACAATCTAACAATCAATGATTATGGTATCATGAGGATGATACACTGATGATTCCACAATATTTGGATAACAGATCCCTAATAAAAATCCATGCACCAAACTAGCCTAATTATTTGCATCAAGGTTAAACAATAACTAGGGCATTTTCTGCTCTGCTACACTTTGCCTGAAGTTTTCCTGTGTCATCACCAATAAGTAAACACTATAACCTGCAAAGGCAATTTACAATTTAATTAGTAATCAATATACATTTCTGCTTAACAGAATCCTGCCCAACATATATCCAGATTTAGACGCAGACTGCATTCAACAGCTTTTGTATTTTAGGAATATCAATAGTGCCTAAAATACTTTCCTATTTTATTTATATATATATATATATATATATATATCAATCAATGAGTTCTGAAAATGTCAGGGCATGATCTTGCAAGATAAATATGAATGCATAATTTTTCCTACTGGGTAACTGTTTTACATCCATACATCCATAAATAATGCACACGATTGATGTATAGCAATTCAGCGAACATACAGAAATAGCTGTTTTCATTTTCACTAAGAGGGAAATGAATCCAACCACAACTGACACCCACATCCACACTTTTACACACACAAGCACGCTAAAGACAATCTCACAGGTCAATCAAGTATCCCTCCGGAGATAATTATCATTAGGTCAACATGAATATAAAGCAATGCTCAATAGTTAATTAAATCTCTGGGGACCATGGGATAAATGCTAATGTATATTTCATGATGTGGGGAGATGTCAGTCTCACCATGCAGTATCTGATGTAGCTTACCTGCGGATTGGGTGATCAGTACCACCGTCCAAGTCCGGGCTGGGGGGAGGAGCAGAGAAGGTGCTGAAGTTGAGGGACAGAGGCCTGGGGGAAGTCCGTGAGGCATGTCTCCTCCGAAGTCCATCAAGCATCTGGAGGAAGAAGAAGCATGTATGATTAAGTAATGTATACTGAATTATATGAAATTCAAGTGATATGTACATAGATTTATAAGATATTATAAACCATGGAGTGAGTCATGGTTTTATAGAAATATTTTCTATTGAAACATGCCTTGGCGGTTTTAATGTAAATGCGCAAAACTGTATTTCAAATCATTGTTAAAAAGTAAAAGGTTTTTCTTCATAATTCTTCATGGACAAAAGGATGGTCAATGGCTAGCTACAGTTGTCAAAAATGCGAAAATCCGATACTGATCTAGAAAACTTGTATTGAAACTAGACGTCTACTCCTTAAAATCAATACCTAGTTTCTGACAACAATAGATCCAGAAGTTAGAATAGGCATCATAGTTTGCTTTATTGTCAAAAAACAATCATGTACATGTACATAGAGTGAATTCGAAATTTCGTTTCCCCACTAACCAGGCAAATAATAACTAATAATGTTTTGAATACAGTGGTACCTCACCTTACGAAATTAATTCGTTCCAGAAGTGGTTTCGTAACGTGAAAAATTCGTAAGTTGAGTAGCTATTTCAATGGAAAAAGCCTGATTCGTACCAAGGCCCCGATCCAAGTTTTTTTTTTTATAGTGTAACTTTTTTTAATAGTGTAACATTGTGTTCTGCGTCCTGCGTCCTTTTCTCACATTTGTCTCTCGTTTAAACACTCAAACTTTCATAGATTTTCAACAAAATTATTAATAGTGAAGTGTGGGGGGAAGGGGGAGGGGGGAGAAGACTGCGCTCTGACACGTGTGTGATAGCGCACATGACCCGGCGCGGAGCTGACAGCAGGTCTAGACCAAGGTCTAAACCTGGACTGGACCAGGACTAAACCAGGACTAAACCAGGACTAGACCAGGTGGATTAAAGTGCTGCGCGTGGGTCTATTTCCTGGTTTCATTTCGAGTCACAGCTGAGGCGAGCCGCTGCTCTAGACCTGCCCGCGTAAGGTGCTCACAGAGCGGCCTGGATAGAACCGTGAGGTCGGCCTCTTCAAGACCTCCAGGCCGGTGACCGGGACAATCCCCGGACCCATGCCCGCTTAGGGAGCTCTTAAGGCGGGCTGGCAGTGTCCCCCTGGGTCCCTGGATGTCTGGGGCTCCGTGCCTGGAGGGGCCCTGGAGAGCAGGTCTAGACCGCGGCTCTTGCATGCGAGCAGCGGCTCGCTTCAGCCGTGACTCGAAACAAAACCAGGAAATAGACCCACGCGCAGCGCTTTAATCCACCTGGTCTAGTCCAGGTCTACTCCAGGTCTAGTCCAGGTCTAGTCCAGGTTTAGTCCAGGTTTAGTCCAGGTTTAATCCTGATTTAGTCCAGGTCTAGACCTGCTGGCAGCGCCGGGTCAGCTGTCACACATGCTGCTATCACACACGTGTCAGAGCGCAGTCCCCCCCCCCCACACGCTTCACTATTAATAATTTTGTTGAAAATCTATGAAAGTTTGAGTGTTTAAACGAGAGACAAATGTGAGAAAAGTTTAAATCCAGGCTGAGAAAAGCGTATAATGCGTGTGGCTGAGCGCGCATTATTTGAATTTTTGAGATTTCGCGTTTCGTAACTTGAATTTTCTTTCGTATCTAGAGACCATAATTTACCGTGAAGGCGTTTCGTAACTTGAAATTTTCGTTTGTTGGGTCATTTGTAAGGTGAGGTACCACTGTAGATGCTTTTCAGATGAAATTCTAAATTATGAAATGTAACAATACACGTATTGCCTGGTTTACACTTGACCATATCACAAGTGATATATGGTCTGGAAGCCACCTTAGAAATATCTCGTACCGGAGGTGTGGTTTACGATCGCCAACGGCCGTTTATTGGGCGTTACGAATGTCTATCATTTGGCGTATACGTAGCCCATAGCCAATCATGTCAGTTGTCAGTTCAAACTACAAGGTTCCGTTTGTCACATAGTACGCGTCACCGTCTTGCCACCCCTCCCCGCTCTCTGATTGGCTCCCAGAATCGGGAGAGCGCGCTTGCCATAGTTGCCAGGCTGTCTTTCAGATCGGAAAGAACGAAAGCAGCCTGGGATTTCCCAGGTTAATACACGTACTTCTTCTTATTAATAATGATACTTATGTGGTGACACTTCCTCAAACTTCACCCACCCCATTCACATTGCCATTGTGTTCTTAGACAAGACACTTCCAAATCCGTATTACTTACTTACAATGATAATAACAACTGGACCATTGTGTCACTGACCCCCAAAAGAGAAAAGGACTGGCCAAAAGACACCTGTCCAAGTGCAATATCTAGAAAGTCCTAGATTTTAAATAGTGACTCATAATGATTAAGATTAAGCCTTTATTGGTCTCACACACAATAACACACAGTGACACATGGGAGAAATTTGACTTCTGCATTTGACCCATCCTTTTTAGGAGCAGTGAGCAGCCATCTTTCGGCGCCCGGGGGGGCAGTACCGTGAAGGGTCTTGCCCAAGGAAGGACCCACACTGGCTTGCTCATGGGGGGATTTGAACTCAGGTCTCCCCAGGGAAAGTCAGTGACTTACCAGTTGAGCTAACCAGCCGGTAAAGATAACCAACAGACAAATAACAGTATATAATAGGACTGATATTCAAATTTGACAGGAGGCATAAAAATATGTGAAAATTACCTGCTTTAACTATTGTAATCATGTTCTTTGCTGGTTGTGGTAACTCTCAGTTTTGTTGTCTGTTATTACAACATAATAAGTATTTTGAAACACTCCTCTGCAACCTTACCCACAGTTTCATACACGGATTGACAAAGACAAACCACTGCCTATTGTCTCTCTAATTCCTGTAATGGCCACGTAGTCATGATGTAGTAATCTGGCATTACACTAGAATCATGCATTTGGATGACTCCCCATAGAAACCTACTGTACACACATAATAAAGCACCATCGCCTGGCCAAGGGGGTGAACAGCAGTCTGGGATGCCATTGCTCAGACAAAGACACGCCAGGCTCTCCCATATGCCACCCCTCAAGTATTAACATCGCGTGGGTATGCGCGTGTTTACGGGGAATGCGTAGAGTGGACTTCCATAGCTCCCATGTTGCCATAAACACGCGCAGACAACACGCAGCGTGCTAGACGTGCCATGCCACACCGGTCTGGGTATTCTTCTCCACCCCACCCCCTCCTCCTTCCTGTCTTCTTTTGGGGGGCTCTTACAGCCACATCGATTTCACTTTATTCTTGTATTGATAAACGCCCTTGGCCTTGACACCAGTTCCTATTGGCTTTGGTCGAAACAGCAAGCAGCGGTGCGTATACAAGGTAGAATGTGCAAGGAGCCGTGCGTACGCGGAGCTTCCCTGTTTTTTCCATCTACCTGTGGGAACGCCAGAATGAGCTCAAGTAGGCTAACGTGGCACAAGCGTGGTGCCCATCCAGAGCCGACCTGTAGAGGCTAAAATTAACACCATAATAGCCCAAAAGTTGCCTGTATCATACACCTTAATTCCGCCCGCCCACTGAATCCCATGTACCCACCGTGCCGTACGCTATCGAGTTCCTTCGGGACTGAAACGCTCATGTATCACGAATGGAAAGTGTCTGGTATCCAGCGGTTCATCAGATCACAGGGGCACACGTCTTCCGTTCTTCCCCCGCTGATGAGCGCAGTCTCCCGGGTCTCAGGAGGGTCTAGTGGGCGCAGTGGTAGTGGGATTCATTCATGAAGCACGCACAGGGAAGGCACTGCTCGTTCGCCCCGTGCCTCGGTGTAGCCTCGCGCCGCTCGCTGCCTCCTCGTTGCTCGCCCCCGCTTTGTTTTGACGAGATGCAAAGGACCTGGGCTCGTGCACGTAGCTGTGAGCGAAACGTGCACGCGCAGGGTGTTATAGACGTGTATTTGTAGAGGATGCTCTTGAGTTCAGCTCTATGGTTGGCTCCCTCCCAGTGCTTTTAGTTGTGTGTCCCCCGGGCTTTTGGTCATGGGGCTACCTCAAGTAGTCTACTGTATCATTCATGAGTCTTCAAAACATTTGTAGAGCCTTAGCAACAATGTGCCTTAACCATTGGTGGAAACATTGCCTGGAAGTGAATACAAAAAATGGGATACAGTACCGTAGCTTATTTGTTTCATAATGGTCAGTTAAAAACCTTTTGCACAGGAAAAAATATATATATTGCCTAATTCTACAAACACATTTTTCTTGAGTAAACCTATGTAGAATGCAGGCTCATTCTTATTACTGAGGTGTGAGTGGGGGGCTGCTCAATTTACCAAAAATTTAAAAATAATGATTAATTGCATAACCTGTGTAGTATGTTATTCTCAGGTATCCTGCTAAAGAAAAAAAAACACAATGAAGTCCCATGTCTGCAAATGGGGTACATTTCCTTTCTGATGTGAAATCACTGAGGCTGAATTAAGGCATTTCAGCAGTTGCATAAAAGAACAGTGTTTGTTTATGCATGAGGATCCATAGGTGTAAAGTGTCCAGTGCTGACCCTACATTATCACAGTGGGAGTCTTGCCATCTGTCACACTCAGACATTTGGCATAATCTGCCCTATGAAGGCTAAACAACAGACCCTATGCCAAGCAGATTCCACCTAGCACCAGACATCTAGCCTATGGTGGTATAGTGTATTTAATCAGTTTAATTAAGTAAATAATACATTTTAGACTTACTTAGTCCTATTTTGGAACTGGTTTAGTCTTTATCCTAATACTAGGAAAAACAAGACCTCATGGTGGCAGATTATTTGCTATGTATAGTTTGAGAATAGCCTATGTTTTTTTTTAACCACAAAACATAGGCTATATGGGATGCATATTGTTGCTGCAAATGTTTTCAACAGAATGAAGATAACAATTTATGGAACATTGGTTGTCGTACTTAATAAACGCGGGTAAAAACAAGATGCTAGCCTAATGCTGTCACAATTAGGCTACCTTGCAAAACTGTCCAAAAAAGGATACCAGGCTGCATAAAAATAACCCTACAACAGCAGTCATTCCTATCAACAGCCATTAGCCAATCAGAAACCGATTCAATGGGTTTATGGTGCGTTGAAAGTCATCACGGAAATATTTACTTTATGCGTCGCAACACAAATCTAGTTTGAATTGTTTGCCACAGAAAGAAATTACAAAATCTCAACGAATACCAGGCGGAGTAGAATAATGTTTATACTGAAAAATAAACCCAATACATATATTCTATCAGAAGAACAAGAGAAACAATTACGAGCCATATATTTAAAGTGTTTCAGTTATTTCCGAAGAGTACCCGAACGCACAGGAAACTCCACCTCCAAACTGCACACGAGCGGGAAGTTGAATTCTGTTTACATTTTTGTCAACTGCTAAGAAGTAATTAAGTTTATTGCTAATGTTGCGAATGCATTTGCGAATATTTTAACCGTTTATTAATCGATAACAATTACTATAAAATAAATCGATGCTTTTCAATTCCGGTTGCATATTAGCTAAAATACTGGCAAACTAGCTAGCTAACCATGTCTAAATGGAAATTCATGGATCTTTATTTTATTTGATTGTATGTCATTAAACACAGCTATAACTAGATCGTGATACTGCATAAAGTTACTCAGCCATGTGTACAAACTCAGAGGAGAAGAGCAGTTCTGAGGCTAAATCATTCGGACAGGTAGGCACAGTGAATGGACAATGTTGCTACTAGGCCTTATATAGCTACAGTCTCTCTGATTATTAACCGAGAGTGTGTTGTCAGTGCACCTACACCGCAGAGGAGTATCAAGCCGTGCACGATGCTTTACGTCGGAAACTGGGTCCAGAGTACATCAGCACCCGAATGGCAGGAGGAGGTCAGAAGGTGAGATTTTTTTCTGTAAGCTCTAACAATAAGAAGATGCTCCAAAGGGTTCTACAGACAGTGAATAGAATGGCCTACAACTCACAATTAAGGTGTATCTGGTCAAATTTCTGTTTTAAAATGTTTTAATTAATATACTCTTATTTAACCAGGATACATATGTTATTCATCAAAAATCTTATCGCTTTGCCTGGATATGCCATTAAACATATCTGTAATTTATTGAATTTGTATTGCCATGAATGTATAATAACATATATTTATTACACTCTAAAGAAAGATTATAAATTGGACAGGTGTGTTATATTGAGGGTCATCGTGTCATCAGCCTGGCCAATGAGATATTTGGACACAACGGCTGGTCCCACTCCATCTCACAGCAGAATGTGGGTATGTACTGCAGAAATGGTACTGCACTATCTTTCTATAATGTTGGCATGATATGTTATCATGTTATTTAAACTTTGTGTCCACTTTTCTATTAGACTTTGTGGACATCATTAATGGCAAGTTCTATGTCGGCGTCAGTGCCTTTGTCAAAGTAACACTAAAGGTATGAGCGAGGAGACTCTTTTCTGATTTGTTCTATTTTTTACATATCTTTGATAAATGCCTAACCACTCGACCCTCCTGCATGTATTTAGGATGGTTCGTTCCATGAGGATGTAGGCTATGGAGTCAGTGAAGGCCTCAAGTCTAAAGCACTGTCTCTGGAGAAGGCCAGAAAGGAAGCAGTCACTGACGGAATGAAGAGAGCTCTCAAGTACTTTGAAATTCCTTTATTTATTTATTTATTTATTTATTTGTTTGTTTGTTTGTTTGTTTATTTACACAAGAAATTGTGTGATTTAGATTTAATGAAGATAGCAACATTATATTAGAATACTAACATAGTGGGAATCAAAGTGAATAAAATGCAACTTGTGTATGGAATTGAATATTTCTCCTCACAATTAGGGATAATTTGGGTAATTGAAAATAGTGATTATTTCCAGTCAAAATATGCAAAAATAAATAAAGAATTTTAACAATTTTAATATAAAAATAGGTCATTTAAATTCTACAAATACCCCCAAAAGTTAATTATGATATAACTATGATTAATTATGATCTTTTTTACACATTTAACTACTAAGCTTCATAAATGTGTTTGTTTTTTTTGCATTAGATGCTTCGGCAATGTTCTTGGGAACTGCATTCTGGATAAAGAGTACCTCGTAGCTATTAACAAAATTCCCAAGCAGGTTTGACTCCTGTTCTTTATAACAATCTTACCTTTTCCTTTAGTGACATAACAGCCTGGTTGACAACTTTGTATGGTCTCTTTGTTCCTTCAAGCCTCCAGCCCATTTGGACCTGGCCCAAACCAAGCGTTCAGCAGGGGAGCCTGCTGTTGAGAAGGCTCGCCTTTCCAGTTTACTCCAAGAGGGAAAAAAAGTGTCGGTGGAACCTCCCAGAACCCCCTTAGAACCGAGAAACCTCAAGCACCATCACCAGCACCATGAAAATTTAATAAACTCTGCCCCTGCACCCAACTGTAGGACAGAGACATTTATTTCAAGGTAAACCACAACAATTTACATTTACAGTAGTGGCATTCAGTAGTATTATGGTGTTTATTTTCTTATCAATGCAGCCAATTTGAAGTAATTACTGATTATTTTTCCTTCAGAATAGGTATTTCTATCCAAAAAGATCGAATTTAGATCAAATTTTAGACTTTTAAGGACCATTAATGTGTATTTAGTGTATAATAAAATAATCGTTTTATATTTGTGCTCGGTGCCATGGAGACGTAATTACTTTGACTGAAATGTTGCACAGTATGACATTCAACCTGTCTAACTTGGAGATAAGCATGTAATGCCACTAGGCCAAGTTACAGGTACTCTTCAAAATTAAAACAAAGACTTTAACATTACCATAGATTTGACTAGAAGTTAGAGGATCTGAAGAGAAGTTTCTCTATATTGAGAGTTGTCCTCTGTTGCTTCAAGAACCAGCTCAAACCCAGTGGATGTGACTTGCTCAGAGACACTAACAGACCCCAAACAACTGCGGAAGCTTCGACAACAGCAACTGCAGCAGAAGTTCAGACAAGAAATGGAGGCCAAGAGGAAGCAAGAGAAACAGCAGCACCACCAGCCCCATGAGACAGGGGGTACCAATGAGAATCACTCAAGTGGAGGTGCTCTATTTAAATGTTTAGTGCTTTATATCTGGTTATACTGCTTCAAATCAGCTCAGGTCTTTCAGCTTAGAATAACATTTAGGTAACAGTTAACGCACTGCCTGAATGTTTTATTGTGACGTCTTGCACCATGTGTCTACCTTGTTGTTTTTATATTATAAACATTTTATTTGTCATATTTTTCAGATTGCCGTGTGCCTATGTCAACCCCTCCTGTACCACCCAAGGAGGAGTATTTAGCAGGTGCAGTAATCAACCACAAGAGGGCCTCGTGAACAAATGTCACAGGCCTCTTAAGCTGATGATAAAAAAGGAGGAGATTCAGATAATGGTTAAAGTGAAAATACCAGCTAAAACTGTCATTAAAAGCTTCAGCAGTTAATCTGTCTTCTCTCAAATGTTATTGCTGTACCTGTGATTGTCTGCAGATGACTCTGAGCTGTGGGACTTCACCCTGGAGGGGGTGGATAAGCTTGTCCCAGCGGAGGGGCCCAGCCGAGGGGGCCGTCCCAGCACACCCAGTAACCACCACATGCAGACGCGCAGCAAGACCCCCCAGCGGCCACCCGGCAGACCTGAGCACACGCACAGCACGGGGCAGTATAGGGCGCAGTATCAGAACCAGGGTCACCAGACAAAAGGTGAGATTTAAGTGTATAGGAGTCAAGTTTTATATCCCCATATACCTTTTACAAAATCTTTTTACAGGTGAGGCCTTCAGTCCATACAGACAAGGACAACACATGAAGAAACGCAGACTTGACACATAACCTTGTCATTACATGGCAATTTATTATGAGCTTCTCTCTAGTTGTATGCAATGTTTGTTTTAAACCAATTTTGTACATTGTTTGACACAAGTGTTCACTTGCTGAATAAAGGGCAGAGTATCAGTTTAAATGATATTTTTATTTGTTTTTTACATTTTGTACAATGTGAAAAACATACACAAAACAGACACTGAATCACAAAAGTCATAAGGAGCCAACAGATCTGATGCTGAACAGTTATTACTGCGTGTCAGAGGACGCAGAGTACATCATGTCTCAAAGTAGTTTAGGAGCGAAGCATTGTGAGCCCGTGCTGTACAGTGACTGGGTACAGGTCGCTTAAGTGGGAGATAAGAGATCAACGCAGCCGGCATGCAGATCTCCTATACTGACTGATACTGAAGTTGTGCATGTCAAGTTGAATTGCTTTTAACAGATAACACTTGATGGAAAAAATGAAAAGAATTCAATATCAAAAACGTTGAAGTCAGTAACAACCCGCTTCAGCATGCAAATGTTCCATTACCCCTCGTCCCTATAAAACTTTAAACATTGCATATTCTGCATTGCAGTAACTTATTTTTTTCTCTAGAGAAGTATATCTACTAGCAGGCAACAGTCACAATGACAGCATGGCACTCATGTGAGGGGCTGCAGAAGTACAGCCAGTGTGGGGCGCTGTAACCTTTACACGTTCTCAGATCGCCCTGCCAGAACAAGTGCTTCCAGTAAATGGTTTAATGAGAAATCCACAAAACAAATGTCAGCCAACCCATGAATGCATTAGCCTATTATAATACACAGCCAATTAGGCACACATCTGTAGCTGCAGAGAAAGGATGTACCCTCCGAGCTCATGGTCCTGTAGAACGCTCCATGTGCCTAAACTGTCATGTCACCTGTGCATGTCTGACCCACACGGCTACAGCTGGATGAGTGGAACTATTCATTAGTGAAGATGCAAGGCACTAAAGTGTTCCTCGGATTTGTGACGGTGTAGAGTAGATCACCACAAGCATACTCCAGTGACAGTGAGCAATATGTGAAACCATGACATACTGTTATATATACAAGAAAATAGAAAAGGGGCAGGGTGTCATACATAGAGCTTAATAAACAACAGGATCAATCCTGTGCCATGAAGAGACCAAGAGAAACAACCCTGCAATTGCACTTTTTATATTCCTTAAACTACATGTTGTTTAACAACCTTTAATAATTACAGTGAAAAAACATCAAAATCTGATGGTTGAATACAGGTCCATAAAGAACATTTTCTTAAATATGTTTACAAAAACAGACCACAGAAAGAGAACCCCAGACATGTGATTTAAATTAATTTTAAAGTTTTTTACAATCAACCTTATTTCGGTAATAAAACAAGTTGTTTTACTCACCCATAGTACTTTGGTGTCATTTGGAGCATTTCCGGAGATGTTGTAGTTTAGTCATATCCGTTAAAGGGATAGTGAGGTTTTTTTTTTGTTTTTTTTAAAAATGTGAATCTGTATGGTGTCCCCTTCAGCAGTGTCGTCCATTAACACTGACTTACTGCTGACCGTGTCCTCTGAGCCGAGTTCTGCTCTAGTTTTGTAGCTCACGAAAGTAGTTCCAGTAACTTAGCGGGGACAGTTAATAAAGCTATATTTGCGTCACAAAATTGTCCGCGAAAAATTCAGTCTGAATCGCTTGGTCCTATTTTCTCTCGAGTCGTATCACTGCGCACCTATTAGTATTATTAGCCTGTTCAGTTGTAAACATCCACTTACAAGTGAACAGGCTAATAATACTAATAGGATAATACTAATTCACTGTTTTGTGACGCAAATATATCACTTTTTGGACAAATACTGTTTTGAGAAGAAAAACAAGCTTTATTAACTGTCCCTGCTAACTCACCAGAACTACTTTCGTGAGCTACAGAACCAGAGCAGAACTCGGCTCAGAGGACACGGTCAGCGGTAAGTCAGTTTTAATGGACGACACTGCTGAAGGGGACGCCATACAGATTCACATAAAAAAAAATCCCTTGTCAACCAGGCTGTTCTGTCACTAAAGGAAAAGGTATCCCTTTAATGCGAATGCCTGGGGCAGGCGATTGCAGTCACCAAATAACACAAACTTTATCACTTTTCAAATTATAGAAGCTCAATGTCTTAGTCTACACTTTCGTTTGAGTCAAAAGTGGCCTCACACCCGAGATTTAGCCATAGTTTCGAGTAGATGAGGAGGACAGTGTGCATGCGCACATTCACAGCTGATTTCGCTCTCAGCTCTCGGGACCCAAACATGAAAGGCAAAGCTGTAAGACTTTTGGACCATCGTGTTTGCAGTACCCAGGACGATTTTTTTACCAGCAAAGGAAAAGAAAGAACGCCAGCAGATTCAGCGCACGATTCTGAGAAGTAATGCAATACTGATGGGTGTTCTCTGGTGCACTGCTCCTCAAACTGTCTCCGCTTCATTCTTTCTAATACCTCCTCATCGGTATACTCAGGCGCAAAACGATAGGGACGGCCATCATACTCAAATGCGTCCTCTTCAGCCTCAAAGTCCAAATCTTCTGCCATGTGTCGCTCGCAACAGAAAAGTTCTGAGCGTCTTCTTATCTGCAAAACAGCTGTGAATGTGTGCATGCGCACTGTCCTCGTCATCTACTCGAAACTATGGCTAAATCTCGGATTAGAGGTCACTTTTGACTCAAACGAGTGTAGACTCTTATAAGACAGTGAGCTTCTGTAATTTGAAAAGTGATAAAGTTTGTGTTATTTGGTGACTGCAATCGCCTGCCTAAACTACAACATCTTCGGAAATGCTCCAAATGACACCAAAGAACTATGGGTGAGTAAAACAACTTGTTTTATTACCGACCGGTTCAGATTGTAAAATACGTTAATATTCCTTTAAGAATATAATATTGTACTAGAGGTCGTTTTCAGATATGACTAAACCAACACCAGCATTTCTGTGTAAACTCCTGGGATGTGACGAAGCCCGGATACCACTGATACAATTGAAATAATCAAGAGGGAAATGAAGTATACTTTGAACTGTCTGTGTTTGACTGAGAACTAGTTCGTAAAGTGGTTTTGGGATTCTAAATAATAACTATCTTTCCATACAAATATGAAAACACCCTGCAATCACATTTGACCAGATAGTGATCTACAGCAGCATCATGCCTAGGTCTAAATTCATGAGTGGTGCTCAACACCAAGACAATGCATTTGAATAGTAGATCCACTGGCTTACAGGTAAGGTGTAAAGGATCAACTTAAAAGTAAAAGAAATCTCTATGATACAAAACTCACTTAACAGCAGACTCACAGTGACATAAATAGACTTAGTATGGAATTATAACCAAGTAAATATATATGTACAAAATTAAGATGTTTGGGAGATTAAGGCCACAGTTAAAAGGGGATAGTATGTATTTTCCTTTTCTTTTATTGCATTGTTCTTATACAGATAGCCACCAGGACCTCTGTACTGCACAGCTACCCTGCTCATTCACCTCTGTCCAACTTACACAGTCCTTCTTTATCATAACATTCATCTGACATTTCCTCTCCTCCATTTGACATACCTCCGACAATCCTGACACCGTTTCCTTATGAGCTACCCATGCCTCTTCAGACATCCTCTAGTTCTACTATGCCAATTAGTTGTGGATTTATTTTTAAATGGCAAGTGGCTTATAGTTAGTATTGGCAACATTTGGGCCTGTGACAGCATTTCACTTTCTCCACTGACATCTTTGGCTGCTGTCAGCTATGCCTTTGGGCTGTTATTTAGCAGACACACCTGACCAACGTGTCACAGTTGAAGCCACAGCTGATGGCAGGATAGGTTTGTGTACAAGCGACGGCTGTGGATGAATATTGCACTCTCCCTCCATTCACCAGGCACACAGGCCAACCCTATCACAACTAAACACAAATGAAAAAAGCATTATATGTTGCCAGGTAAAGAACATAGAGCAAAAAGAGCAAGTGGTTTAGGGGCTGTGCTCTTTGCTCTGAGTGGTCCTCTATATGAGCGCACTGTGGGCTATGTGGGCCTCGGATTAGTTCCTCCAGAGCTGGACTTTGGTGGAGCCGTGCTAGTTCCAATGTGGTAGCCCTGGTGCAGCGACACTGAACTGGTGGTTGGTGGCTGGTACTGGGCAAGGGGTTGAGGAGGGTTAAGTATGCTGACCTGACATGAGCCTGTGGGTCCGGCCCACTGAGAAGAGCTGTAAGGGGCAGAGGCGTAACTAAAACCTGGGGTCACTGGACCCAAAGAACCTTTTCGAGGGCCCAGAGGGACTGAGGAATTGGCCTGGGTTGGAATTTGAGATGAAGTGGAGCATGTGGGGTTGGGTGGAGATGGGCAGAGGTAGCCTGGAGCAGAGTATTTTCGGCCCAGGTTGGCTGGTGGGATATTTGGCTGAAGAATGGAAATGGTCATGGTTATTATTTGTGAGCAAATTATAGGTTAGAACAAATGCATATAAAACGGAGCACTTACATCATGTCCTGCCTGTGATCCTGTCTTTGGACCCTTCTTGCACTGTGAAAAGCTGATCGCGTCCCGAGCGAAGTTATCCACCAGCTGATGCAGGTCATCTGTGAAAGTGCCCTTGCCCTTTTGGGAATGAGCAGCAGAGCCTCCAGACAAGTGGTGGCTCTGAACGGGGCCTGAACCGTTGGTTGAACTTGTCACAATTGTTTCTGGCAAATGGAGGATATAAGTGAGCATCATCAGATCTAAAGTGATGTTGTTCTGAGCAATTCCTGTGTGTCTGGACCTACCAGTGGAGCTAATGATTGGCATTGAAGTAGAGGAAGTCAGCTGAGGTGATTTACATGCTGCTTGTGAAGTCTCTATTGTTGGATCTAAAACTGTTCCAGACGAAGAGTCCTGCTTTGGAATGGCCTCTGAACTTTTAAGGTTTTGGCCAGACAGAGGAGTTCCTACAAATGTGGGTGTGTTAATTGATTACGTCAAAAGTCAAAGTGAGGATGACAGTGAGTGTAAGAGAAGTCCATACCAGGATTTGAGGGGCTGCGTGCAGATTTGTGAGTCTTGCTCTTTAGTCTGCGGCGGCCTCCAGCCATGGCCACGGCCGGTGATAGAACAGAAGGGGGCGCAGCTTTTCCCATGCGTGTGAACAGAGCCGTAATTTCCTCTTGCTGACGTGTCTGCAAAGCCTGAATCTCCAGCATATGCCTGCAAGTACAACAACAGGAGGTAAGTGGCTAAAGTAGCTTTAGATGAATATGGTCCATTGAATGGGCCCCATACTTTTCTCGGAGCCGGCTGATTTCCTTCTGCAGTGCTTCATCCTCGGCCTCTGAATCCTCGTCGTTGTCACTGCTGTAAGGCGTGTGCGTGTTGTGGGGTTCAGAGGTGGATGAGGATGGCCCGTTCTGCAGGGTGCTCCTATTGTGGTCTTCTGCTGGAGAAGAGCTCACTATCGGGAGATGTCTCATCAGTAATAATGCAGGCTGGACTTACATGGTCATTATAAATGATGGACACAAACCTGTGACAGAGAAGCGTCCCACCCTAGAGCCAGCACTGCCTGTGGGGGGTGTAATGGAGCTGGTGGACACTTGAAAACGTCCAATTGTTTTGGAGTGCTCACTGTTCAGGTCATCACAGGACGTCGGGCTTCCATTTCTGTTATCAGTGGCACTTATTTCTTTGGACAAACAAGACGATCGATGAAGAGTATTTTCTGGACTTGATGGAGAAGAGGACGACGAAGAGGATGAGGTACACGATGATGTTGTGGAGCAGGAAGAGACCACATTCGGGACCTCTGGAATGGTGTTAGATGCATCTGTAGCAAGGGAGACCTGTACCAGAGCAGTAAGTCAAAAATAACTCTTAAAGCTGAACCAACTCAGATCAAAAAATGGTAATTTGTCACTCACCTGGAAACGTCCAAGTGTGAAGCCAGTCCCTGGGTTTAATGCTGCATTATTTCCCTGCACAGTCTCTGGGCTAAGAGCTCTTTTCAATTGGGAATCTAAAGGATTCATCACCGGCTGTTGATTTGGTCCAGGAAATGGTGGTATAAGATCAGCAGAAGGTGTTGCAGATGGATCAAAACCAGCAGGTAATGTCTATGTAAAAACAAAATAAGGACATTGAGAATGTTGCTGATGCTGTGCTCTATAGTTATATTCTGAACTCACCTGAGCCCTGGGTTTAGTTGGTGGAGTTTGGGCATGTCCTTGAATGGTAGTCCCAGCTGTGAGGGGGAGGTTGGATGGGGGCACCAGAGCCTGGCCTGGGGGAGGAGACGAGGTGCCTGTTGGAGGGGAGGAGGTGCCTGTGCTTTGAGAGGGGTCCATGGAGGTGGAGGAGGTAACAGGTGGGTCTTTAAAAAGCGAGCGCAGTTTTTTGTCCAGGGCTTCTATGTCATCCCTGCCCCCGCTCTTGGTCTGGACCTCTGACCCTTCAGCCTCTGATGGCTGAGATTGGATTTGGTTCTGCGTAGATATTGAGGCTGGCGGAGGCTGCTGGTTTGAACTGGCCACTGGTGGATTTTGGGAGCTTGGTTGTATGGGGTGGGTGGGTGTATTTGTGGGCTGCATGGATACAGCTGTACCATTAAAAGGCTGCTGCTCTGAGATGGGAATGGTACTACCGTTGTTAGAAGGAACAGTAGCATTAGAGGACACAGGGGGATTGGCCTGTCCTGCAGACTGAGAGGGTGGTACTTGAGGCGGGGGCATTTGTGGCGGGGGTACTTGAGGGGTGGCCATTTGTGATGTTGGCAATTGAGGGGTAGGTACTTGAGGGGTGGGTATTTGAGGGGTGACCATTTGTGATGTCAGAATTGGAGGGGTGGGTACTGGAGGTGTGGACATTTGTGGTGTGGGCATTTGAGGAGTGGGGGAACTGTTAGAGATAGAAGCAGGGGCAGTGGAGGTTTGTGGGGGCTGTGGTTGGGCAGATTCAGTGGTTAACTTGAGAGGCAGAGCAGGCACTACAGCAGCAGGCGCTTGTGTTTGACTAGATGCAGTGGGTGGAGAGACGGTCTCGGTATTGGAGGTGGTGCTTGTAGATGAAGTCATGGGCGCAGTGGGAAAAGTAGCGCTTGTGGTGGATGGCACGCTCTCTGGAGAGAAACGGCTACTGATAGACTCATGACCAGTCTCTGATGGTGGGACTGAACCTGTGTTTTGCTCCGTGACAGGAGGATTAGGTTTATCACTTCTCTCTTCATTTACTTGTTTTATTTTCCGAAGCCCGTCTTGCAGAACTGAAGCTGGTGCAGATGAAGAAAGGCCCAGAGATCCAGAAGTAGCTGTCAAAAGAAAAAAAACAGGCACAACATTAAGTCCCTGAGGTTTTGAAACCAAACCAATTATTATTCTAATTGAAACATTATTCTTTACAATAATGAAGTATGCCATACCAGAGACTGGATCATCTCCAAAAGAGGCGTTGCAAGATGGCTGGCCAAAGAACTGTTCCCTAAGACGTGACTCAGGCACAGGACTCACAATGAACCTTCTTCCTGCTGAATGCACCACCTGAGCTGTAGTGCTGGGAGAAATGCCTGGGAAAGCACACAAGCATGTCAATGATCAACATAACATTAGAGATTTATAATTCAGCTAAATTATAAACCTGGTAACATGGGCACAGATAACTCTTGCTGTTGCTGACGATCACTCATCTATGAACAAAATAACTGCAATTAATAACCCATTTATAATTCATGTTTTTTTTTTATTGCTTACATGTCCGTATTTAATCAATTATAAATGAGTCATACTTGTGGGAACACCTCCTTCATGCCTTCTCCTTTTTCATCTGCCATTTCTATAACTTCACGAATTTGTTCGATGAAAGACTCGCGCTCACTCTCCAAAATGAACTCACTCTGGACCTGATCCAAAGCAGAATGGAGTGAGAAAGGTTCCACATTCACCACAAATAGGAATGCAAGCATTATCAGCACCATGATCTGAGCGATCTCCTCTGGATTATCCCCATCAAGGTCAAACCTGAATGTCACCATCTTCCTGTTATGCGTCTCGAGCTGACACTCTGCAACTCGATCCCCGACATTAGAGATCTAAAAGTACATTTGGATGAATGTTGTGGTAAAATACAAACCAACATGAACTATGTCTGCTCTTACACTAAGAACATTCAGCTTGGCTCTGGCACATTTCTCATGGCGAGAGCGGCTGCGTACAGATCTCCGTTGGTGGCGTTTCAGGGAGCGTCCCTCATGGCGACCGCCAGATGTAGAGTTCCCTTCATTTCCATCACTCAGACCTGATGCTGCATCTGACAAGCAGCTGTAACACAATATGGACTATTAGTTGACAGGCCAACAGAATTTTGTTGATGGTGTCTGACAAGCCCATGAAAGCGCTGGACATATGTATGAAAGACACAATAATATAATAAATTCATTTAGGTAAGCTCTACTGACTTCTCCATGGACTGCTGCACTGGGGCTGCTGATGCTGCCGGCTGTTCAGTTGTAGTCTGAGGGGCACTTACAGGAGCCTAAAACCATAAGGGAAAAAATAAGTGATAGGACGGGGCATATTCAAGGGCAGTACATACATACATGTTAAATTAGTTAAGTGCAAACACCGCTATACCCCCAGTGGGAATGAACCAACGTAATGGACCTTGCCCCTGTACAAAATCTTCTGATTTTACACTTTTACATTAAGCTTTGCATTGGCACACAGTTTTTTGGTCTGTAGGCATTAAGAATTCCTAATCCATTAATGATTATTAGTTTATTTCTGTATGGAGTGTGCATATTGTGTTTTAATGTTATCTAATTAGTTAAAGCAGAGTGAATGAAAAACAAAGCAGTGGGAACATAATGAGCTCTGGTTAGTACCTGCAGAGCAGGAGGGCTAGTCGCCTGACAGAGAAAGTAAAGGTGCTCTGCATCAAAAGGAGGAGATGCAATGGGAGGACTTGGGTCACAGGCCCAAGACTAAAACAGATTTACGACGGAATGGGCAGCATGCAAAAGTAAAGTGAAAAAGAAAGTTCAACCATTGAAAGAAAAGGTTTAAAAAAGTTTGAAATTAAACTCAAGACATAAGTCTCAAAGTAAACTTATGCATTTGTCACCTGTACCTGCTGGATGCCAGTCTGTGCTTGTGGCAGAACAGAAGTCTGGCTGACCACACCAGTGTCTGCTGCAGGTGGCTGTGGAGGGGACAACTGGGACGTATTCTGAACAACCCCTGGCTGCACAGGAATCTAAAATACCACAAGGTATAAAAGACAAAAGCAGAAAAAAAAAAAACATTGGTCAAGACACACCATGACATCACCTGTTGTGATGGCACCTGTACTTGCCTTCCTACTGTATACATTTTTATTTTCCTCCGAATGTAGTACAACATGATTTGAGTACAGTTTTATTGAAGTCATACTTACCAGTGCCTGTAAATCAACTATAGAATAGCACATAGTTTTTTGTAGATGGAACATAAAAATGGGACATTTTATCTACCTGAGGGGGAAGAGTTGATTGGTAGTAAACGCCGAACTATAAGAAACAAAACAACAGAGGATAAGAGAAGGAAAGCTGAGAAAAATAAATTAGGCAAGGCCAGGGGTCTTTTTCGGGAGAAAGCATCTGCTATAGATGCACCAAAGCAAGGGTACTAACTAATACTGAACAATTAATCTTGTTCAAGCTGCAGAAGTTTTACATCACATCTTTGCATACATGTGTGACCCACAAAGACACAGGCAGGCAGGCACACACACGCACGCGCACACGCACGCGCACACGCACACACACCTGCTGAGGCACAGCCGGACCAGTCTGGCTGCTGGGAGGAACAGGAACTGCGTCTACATGGATGCCTTGACTCACAGGTTGGACCTAAACGGCAAAACAAAGAATTTTAAATGACTAAAAGAACTTGTGTAGGGCTGTAAATGTGGTAGAGTACTGACCGCTGGCAGTGGCTGCTGTGGTGGCGTGTCACTTTGTGTCTGAGGACTTAACACCGTGGGCTGAAACAGGGGCTGGGCCGTGGGAGTGCTGTAAGATGCAACTGGCTGAGCAGGGTGGACATCAAGGGGCATGGATGAATGAGGTGGCCTGTCTCCCATTTGAATGCCTAAAGGAGAGAATAGATAATTATGATCTAAATGCTTCCTTAAGACAAAGCAAACCACGAGCAGCTTCAAACCTGCACCTGCACCTCCTCCAGTGTGGGGCTGTTGGTCTGCCTCAGCGTCCTCACACTCTGGCTGACTGGCAGCTACACTCTGGCCTTGGACAGTGAGCGGGATTTGGCCAGAGGACTGAGGAACATAGGAGAATGAATGTGGAACGCTGCTGAGTGGGCCAGACTGAGGAATGCTGTAGCTGGAGGATGTCAGGTTCTGTTGAGATGCAGGCTGAGGAGCCACTTGTGAGCTGTGCTGATTTGGCTGTGGTGACCCATAGGGGGCAGACTGGAGCACTGGCTGGGACACAGGAGTCTCTATACCGGGTTGTGGCGTTGGCTGCTGAAGAGGCACCATAGTGTTCTGCTGCTCATCTTCAAAACATTGTTTCTCCTGATCTTCCCGAACCTTGACACAAGACAAACAATATTAATAGATGTTGAAAACTCAATGTTAACTGAATATATTAACAGCTCATGGGACAAGATACCCACCTTTTGTCTCTGTGCTCTTTTACGACAGATTAGGGATGCCCTGTCCTTAATTGCTTTGGCTATTGTTTTAAGGTCACCATCACATATATACCCAGACTCAACCTACAAAAGAAAAAACATTTATTGTAAGAGTAATAGTCTCACATAATAATCTGTTATATTAATTCTACAGAAATCTATTCACCATAACATTTATGTTAAACTTACCATTTCCTGAGCCACATCTTCTGGCACATCTTTACTGAGATCGAAAGAGAACTCAATTGCCTCATTGTCTTTGTACTTCCCCTTGAGTTTCTTCACATCTTCAATACGGAGCCATAGCTTGATAGCCTCCATCTCTCCGTCGTCCTCCTCTGCCAGTTCCACACGCACACCTGTATCCTCCTGGAAAAAGGCGTGGTTTAGAAGATCCTTGATCGAGTACCTAAACAACACAAAGACAGCCATTTAGCAAACATGTCACCAAGCTTTTCTCTACATGTCTACGTGAATCCTCAACCTTTCGTCTTTGTTCTGGCGAATACAGCCCTCGATGATCTCCTTTACTTCAGGAATAGCCACCTTGTCAAAGCTGCCAGGCTTCACTCCCTATGAGACACAGACATCAAAATAAAAACTAATTCTTATTGGAACATCTGTTTTGAAAGCAAGATAGCCTCTTCCTGCCATTAAATAATTTCTCTAGCATCCTTTGGTCAGTCAAGCATCTCTAGAGCTGTTTAAAAGCAGAGCTTAAAATGGGGTCACAGTTGTTTTCAGTACATAATCGCACTGGAATTATTGTATTGCTTTCAAGAGAATTTTAACTCGTTTTTAGATCTTCAAATGCATTAATGGAAATCACTTTGGTTCAGTTGCTGTTGTAAAGTGCTATACAAATTAGGCTTGTTTGCATTATTGAAAATATAACCCTTAACTTAAGTCCTCCATTAGACAAAATTGATTGTGAGCTTTAAGTAATGTTAGAATGTTGTTACCTCATCAAAAACATACCTGGCGTTGTGTTTTGTTTTATTCACACATGTGTGAGTAATCCTTTATTATTAGTCTGTCTACATCTCCAAAGCTCAAAATGCTCTGTTCCACATTTAGTGGAAGTTTTCAAGTTAACAGCTACCCTTTACCTTTAGTTCAGTTTTTTTAGTTCAGAGACTGGCAATTCCAGGGCTGAAAATTATTCATATGTTTCTAGTGAAGAACTATGGAGTTTAAAAACACATTGGAGCGCTTCATGTATTACCATGTGACATCACAAAGTGTTTACAGTTTGAGATAATAACTAAGCCTAAATACGCAGGGTTTGTGAGTTAAACATGTGTGAATGAAACAAAACAACTTCAGGTATGTTTGTGAGGAAGAAACAACAAAACAGAAAAAAATTGCTTAAGATGGGTTTTTTAAGTGCAAAATGAGGATTTCAGGCTCCTATATACAGCAGCTTTACTGTAAATCATCAACAGAGGTGGTTAATATAGATATCAAGGTCTTGAAGATAAGACGTCATGGACAAGTTTGCCCACATTATGTACAGTACAGAAAAAAGCCTCGTCAGCCTTATGATTCATATTTTTGTATTAACAATGTATTGTTACACACATGTTGCACTGCTGCGTTGTTAATTTTGTCATGTACTAAATCAAAACATGTTTATGCCCGTCACCATAACAAAGTGTGATACACTGCTGAAGAAAATTCATACCCAATCTATGCTGAAGATTCAATAACCCTTAAGATTATCTAAAAAAAAAAAAAACAAAAAAAAAAAACCTATTCATTCATATATCATATGAATGAATATCTAAAACATGAGCTGTAATAAATAACAAAATCAAACCCTTTTGTACTCACTTCTATATCTATAGTATGTCTATGATCATTCAACCAACTACCAACCAGTCCAACCAAACCAACCAAATAGTACAAAAAAACAGTACGCATGATAAATTTGACCTTCAAAAATGTTTGCTCCATCTAACTTTCATTAAATAATGAGTCAATTAATTTTGTTAATCGTGACAGGCCTAAACATGCTGCCTAAAAAAGGATATACAAGTTCATATTTTGGTCTGCCATCAGTGCTCGAGAAAATAAATGTCTGAAATAGGTAGTGTTGCAGTTAAATCCATAATGCTGATGTAGACCCATGACCATGTTGCTGTGGTCTGTAAACAGAGGAGATGGAGGCAGCAGAAGAGTGGCACATGTGCACAGATGGAGAACTTACACTGGTTACTCTGCGGTAGATCTGTGCAGCGTTCTGGCACTCTGAGTACGGGTACTCGGAGGTGGCCATCTCCAGCATGCACATTCCAAAGGCATAAACATCCACTGACTCGTCGTACTTCTCCTCATACATCTCAGGAGCCATGAACTCTGGGGTACCTTAAATCAAAACAACTATTCAGAACTCCTTACTGACTGACAGGACCTCTCTCAGCCCATTGCCTCTCTGCACCTCTAACCCCTCTGGGGGTTGAGGAAGAGGCGGATGAGATGATTGAGCAGTCTGATGCCATCTTCTGGAGCAGAACCTGTGAGGTGAAAGTTGGAAAAGAGAGAGAGAAAGAAATGGATAGGGGAAAAGAAAGCAAAAAGGAGAAAACAAAAGAGGAGGAAGAATCTGGACTCAGTTAATCTGTAAATAAGAAGGCACTTGTTTGTCTGTGTAAGACCATATCATGTCATTAATCAAACAGTTTCTGGTAGGCAATGTGAAGGACACACTTCCGTTTGGATTTACATTTTTACAATCCAAAGATTGAGTCGTTTGATTGGACTATACTGTGTGTGATTAGCTATGGAAATAACTTTCTTAAACCTTTAAAATTACTCACCTGGTGGCAACCAGCTTACCTTGTCCTCTTGACCTAAAGGAAGGGCATGAGGAGAACAAATGAAGTTGATCCCATAGCTAGTTATGTGCTCAGCAGTGTGTCTCTGCACATCACTCTAGAGCCATCAATGAGTGCTCAGTGTTGGAGTTCAAAAGTAGGTCTTACACAGAAAAACTTCTCAATGTGCTTATATTGATGTGTTTGTACAGCGCTCGTTGAAACTTACCAGGCTCTCAAAAGTACATACTTACACACTGACCAGCAGTACCCTATTCATTCCATACGGCAGAATGGGGCACAGCTGAAGCTACAGCCTATGTTTTAGAAAATACCCAAAAACAAGAGAAAATAAAAAGGAGGAACAGAGAATGTGCAATTCCTCCCAGGAAACAAAGCCCTTAAGCACAAAACTCCAGTCCTGCAATATTTCAAACAAGAATAAAAGCCAAACAAACTCCTGTTGAAGTAAACCCAGAGACACATGTTAAGATTATAGATAGAACTTGCAAACAGACCACATATTTCCAAACCACAGGACAAAGACCACTCTATAACAAATGCAGAGGGCCATACCTTTAGTCATAGCCAGGCTTGCCTGCAAAAGTAGTGACAAGAGCTACTAAGACAAACACTTGGTTACTACCTAGTGCCATTGAATGACTTGATAGTGTTTTAGCATGTAAAAGGAGGAAATATCACAGCTTAATTTGGTCTTCACTGTAGCTGTGGTTTGTGGGAGAGCTGAAACACAGTGGTCTGTTTTTAACCATATAAAAACACATTTTCTAAATCTAATAAAACATTTCCCAACAGAATTTCAAAGCTATTATGGTCTACTGGGCTCAAGTCGTACCTATAACACTTTTGGCAAAGGATGCCCTCTTGAGTGTGGCCAGCCCCAGGTCGCCAATCTTGACAGATCCAGTTGGGCCTGTGATGAAAATATTGTCACACTTGAGATCCCTGTGAATGATGGGCGGGGCTCGAGTGTGTAGAAAGTGAAGGCCCTTGAGGATTTGTCTGCACCAGCTGCGCAGCACCTTAATCTTCATCACCTTAAAGCGTTTCAGGTATCTACAAGCAAAAAGCAGCCATTTTAAAAGAGTGGGTCTTCGTTTATTCTCCATGTGCTTGGTTTTTGGACTTACGTTTTTAATGTTCCCGATGTCATGAGTTCAGTGACTAGTACAATGCACTTCTTTCCTTTGGAGGGCCCTTCCCAGGAGTCATAAAAACGAACAATGTTGGGATGCTGCAGTCCCTTTAACATCCCAGCTTCTTCTTTAAAGCGCTGTCGCTCGGTTTTGGAGAGCTTACGATCCTAAAAAGACAAGTATAAGAAAACCATATTTTATACACTTAATAGAAATTGATATACTGGGTCTATAGGACCATTGTGAATCATGCTAAACCATGCTTCAAGATTTTTCTGCAATTCTCTTGACCTACATTTACAGTGTGCAGGTCCACACAGATGATCTAAGTGCACAGTTACAGTGTACGTATACTGAAGACATTCACTAAAAACAACCGCTGCAGGTCAGAAAATATCTAGAAACAAAACATTTTGCTTACTTTTAGATATTTAATCATTTCAAAAATGATATATGATCCCATAAGATGTAGTTTCCAAATAGTAGTAGGAACTGACCTACTTCAAGGGGAGTTGTAGTGTTTTGTATAGTGTGCACTCTGTACATGTGAAAACAGTCATGTAAAATATCCATGACATCCAAAGAAGCCAAACCATCAGCCAAACATGTCTTGTATGACACTGAAGGAAGCTCACAGTCAGTTAATAATTGAATGTTCATCAGAAGGTTCACAATGGTAGATACTATAGAAATTTATCTGATGGGTGGTTCCTAACACCATTTGCTTTCAGGACATCAACCAATTTAAGTACACTAGTAATTAATAGTTCTGATTGTAGAGTACTTCCTTAGCCTCATGCCACTTTAGTTTTGTCAAAAAATAAACAATGGCTTTCTATGTGTCATACATCACACACTAAAGACCAGGATCACAGATAAAAAATGTGTTGCAGAGAACCCTATTGTGATTTTTTACAGAAATGTAGTGTTGAATCCTAGGCTAAATAAGGGAAATCATGGGGAGTAAAGTAGCATCTGTTCTGGTCATCTGATTATAAACTCAATGTGTTTTTTTTCTTCCTGAAAGCTCAGTAGTCAGCCAATGAGAGCCCAGAGCAGCTGCAGATGAATCACCCAGTCTGTGACAGCAGGCCATGACTCACAACATCTCTTTGGGAATGACTGCTTTGAATACGGTTCATAAAACAGAGCTCATAAACCATGTATCTAATTCTCTAAGCTTGATTTTTGAAAATGATTCCTCTAGATTAGATTTGCAACCAGCCTAGGCCACTGCACCCTTCACACCAACACACAACAGAAAAAAAAAATGCATAAAAGGAAACCTCTAAAAAATAAGCAAAAGGCGAGTGGTACAGCCACTTTGAGGTTGACACCATTTTTACCTAAAGTCTTCTGTAACTGCTAACAAGGGGGCTCAATATGCTCAAAACTAGACCATTAAAATGCAAAGAGGTGGCTTTCTAAGCTTTATGATGTGATTTCAGATTGCCCTTTTGTATCTGCTGTGCAATTATATTAAGCATGGGGATTGGACACAAACCAAAAATAGGTTAGAAATTAAACAGCCATTGTAAAGTTGAAGATGTGGGTCAGCAACTTTGAAGCATCAAAGTCTGACAGGTCATGACCTGTCCATAAGAGCAGTGGGAGGCTACTGACAGTATAAAGCTGAGCGGTTGCATTTTTTCTAGTCTACTGAGCACTGTTTAGCTAAATATAATGCTCAGACAATGAACTTAATACTTAGTTCATATGCTTAGTTACATACAAGTCACAGACACTTTCAACAACTGGTTCCATTTAAAAATGACAAAAAGCAGGCACTGTATAGCAGATGACTAGCCAGAAGATAAATGAGTAAGCAAAAAGGGGAGGTTCCTGAATCGGTTTCTTTCTGAACTTCCTGTGCGCTGACCCAGTTATTGTTCAAACATGCCTGAAACATGAGCACTGCAAGAAATGTGGAGGTTCACTGGTGGGTGAAATGGGTGGACTCCTTAAAATACTTAGACAATGGCTCTAGACAGATGGCTTTCCAGGCGTGTGCTCCATTTTGTCCAAACTTTACATAGTGGGGTTATAAATGTTAGTGATACAGCATCTGACTGTCCATGACTTCAACACATAGGCCTTTATCACACAGCAACTGAGGGGATCGTCCCAACATTTGGCCCTCACAAGAATGTGGATCAAATTTCCAGACTACTATAGCCTAGAAATCAAAGACCGCAGTTTCTAATGTTTTTGTTAACGTTGTTTGTACAACCAAACAATTCCAATTATACTGCAGTATAAGGAGAGAACCTTTTTACAAGCTATATTCACAAACTAGTTAGACTTGTTCAGATGACCACCCTTTCCTTATTACACAAGAAAGTAGGGTTGCAACAGTTTTCACAACTAAATAAACAACATCAATGAAATTAAATTATGAATTAAAAAAGAACATAAAACTTGATTGAACGTGATTTTTATCAATACACCATACTTTTCTTACTATTCCCTAAAAATATATTTTAAAAAAATCTCAATGTACTATTGGAATAATCATTTTACTAATAAAAATAATGCCAGCACACCAATTATTAAAAGCTTCAGTAAGCTACCCTTATCCAAAAAATAGCCATTTTTTCCTCATTGGTTGTTTATTGCCATGCAAAAATGGGCTTGCATCTCTACAACTTGACTCGTATTTGGCCTTGAGGAAGGCCTCTTGCTGCTTGTCTTAGCCTTGTGGCTAAATTTAGTTATAGAAATTTGCATTAATGTACAATGTCCCGGTGAAATAAATAGATACTTACTATCAAACAAATAATAATGAAAAAACTGCTTTAAAATGTAAATCAACTGTTAACAGCCTGTGTTTCAATCCTGACCAGGTCCATTATCGTGAAACAGACATGAAAAAGGCTAAAACTCACATCTCTTAATAATGAGAAAGTGCCGCTAAGGAACATGCCCCCCAAAAAAACTCAACCCACAACTGAACCTGGAATGCCAGGATTTAAGCCTGCATATAGAGGACACTTACATTTTTATTCTCGTTCTTGATATATGGTTATGTCTCATGTTAAAGCTCAGAACCTCCAGAAATCCCTCACTGAACTGCAAAGGCTGCACTGGCACTCGTTCATGATAGGCTGCAGGTGTTGCCATTAAGGCAGTGACGATTAAGATTATTGACTCCTTTTAGTACGAAATCAACTTTTGTTCAAATTTGATTCAGAATGGATATCAAAAAATGTTAGATTTTATCTGAACACCTCTTATCTGGGGACATAGACAGGTCAGGTTTATGAAATTTAAAAATCAAATCTTCATAGGTACAGTGTGTAGGATTCGTGGCGCATAGGTGGTGTAGGCACCATGCACTTCCTCTTTTGGCTACGGCAGACCTCGAGGGTCACCCGGGCGCACCGTAACGCGGACAGCTCGCGTACCAGCGTGCACCCGGCGCTGTGTGAGCTCTCGCCGACAACTACGGTATACAGTGGCTTGCGAAACTATTTGGCTCCCTTGAACTTTGTGACCTTTTGCCACATTTCAGGCTTCAAACATAAAGATATAAAACTGTAATTTTTTGTGAAGAATCAACAACAAGTGGGACACAATCATGAAGTGGAACACACTTTATTGGATATTTTTAACTTTTTTAACAAATAAAAAATGAAAAATTGGGTGTGCAAAATCATTCAGCCCCATTGAGTTAATACTTTGTAGCGCCACCTTTTGCTGCGATTACAGCTGCAAGTCGCTTGGGGTATGTCTCTATCAGTTTTGTACATCGAGAAACTGATATTTTTGCCCATTCCTCCTTGCAAAACAGCTCGAGCTCAGTGAGGTTGGATGGAGAGCGTTTGTGAACAGCAGTTTTCAGTTCTTTCCACAGATTCTCAATTGGATTGAGGTCTGGACTTTGACTTGGCCATTCTAACACCTTGATATGTTTTTTGGTGAACCATTCCATTGTAGCTTTTGCTTTACGTTTTGGATCATTGTCTTGTTGGAAGACAAATCTCCGTCCCAGTCTCAGGTCTTTTGCGGACTCCATCAGGTTTTCTTCCAGAATGGTCCTGTATTTGGCTCCATCCATCTTCCCATCAATTTTAACCATCTTCCCTGTCCCTGCTGAAGAAAAGCAGGCCCAAACCATGATGCTGCCACCACCATGTTTGACAGTGGGGATGGTGTGTTGAGGGTGATGAGCTGTGCTGTTTTTACGCCAAACATAACGTCTTGCATTGTTGCCAAAAAGTTCGATTTTGGTCTCATCTGACCAGAGCACCTTCTTCCACATGTTTGGTGTGTCTCCCAGGTGGCTTGTGGCAAACTTTAAACAACACTTTTTATGGATATCTTTAAGAAATGGCTTCCTTCTTGCCACTCTTCCATAAAGGCCAGATTTGTGCAGTATACGACTGATTGTTGTCCTATGGACAGATTCTCCCACCTCAGCTGTAGACCTCTGCAGTTCATCCAGAGTGATCATGGGCCTCTTGGCTGCATCTCTGATCAGTCTTCTCCTTGTATGAGCTGAAAGTTTAGGGGGACGGCCAGATCTTGGTAGATTTGCAGTGGTCTGATACTCCTTCCATTTCAATATTATTGCTTGCACAGTGCTCCTTGGGATGTTTAAAGCTTGGGAAATCTTTTTGTATCCAAATCCAGCTTTAAACTTCTCCACAACAGTATCTCGGACCTGCCTGGTGTGTTCCTTGTTCTTCATGATGCTCTCTGCGCTTTAAACAGACCTCTGAGACTATCACAGTGCAGGTGCATTTATACAGAGACTTGATTACACACAGGTGGATTCCATTTATCATCGTTAGTCATTTAGGTCAACATTGAATCATTCAGAGATCCTCACTGAACTTCTGGACAGAGTTTGCTGCACTGAAAGTAAAGGGGCTGAATGATTTTGCACGCCCAATTTTTTGTTTATTTGTTAAAAAAGTTTAAAATATCCAATAAAGTGTGTTCCACTTCATGATTGTATCCCACTTGTTGTTGATTCTTCACAAGAAATTACAGTTTTATATCTTTATGTTTGAAGCCTGAAATGTGGCAAAAGGTCACAAAGTTCAAGGGAGCCAAATAGTTTCGCAAGCCACTGTAAATAAAACGCGGTCCCGTTCACTGTATTTTTTTTTTTCTTTTCGCATGAAAACACACATTCCCGATCGTGTACCATGACAATCTACACATCAAATGAAACCCTACAGTCTCCTCTTTTTGACTATGCAATTCATTTCCCTGCACAACAATCACTCCCCGAGCACATGGGGCGTTTATACGGAAAAGCACAAAACGAGGTTTGTTACTTAGATTACCTTTGAAGGCTCTGCACAGGTCAAACTCTGTATTTCACCATAAGCTTGGTCTCAATCTGTCCATAAGGATCCAGCGAATAAAATCCAGTAAAACAATTTAGTCCAAAACACATGTTAGATCCATTACAACGTGTGATCCGGTGTCGTTTACCCAAAACCAAGAGCCTTGCCGAAGGCGGAGCCCATATGTCCTTCTGCGGCTCTTGTAATCAAAATGGCTGCCTCTGTATGGGGAAGATCCCCCTTTTATGTGACTATATCAAAGTCCAAAAGCATACTTTGATTTCATGATGGAAGTGAAAAGGCTTGGAAAACAATGTATTTTTGAATGGGTATCTTCAATCTCGGTAATTAACGGGTAAAAATCTTACACACTGTCCCTTTAATACCATATTAGATACAGCACAAGTCCCACAAACTGACACTGATGACCTCAAAAGGAAGACAGCAGTTGAAAGAGCTCAGCAGCTGTCAGCCTCTCAAATCATATGTTCCGTCTTTAAGATCATTATTTTAAATATAGCTTGTATGTCCATATAAGGTTTTTTATCGAAGCCGGTGCCAATTTCATGCATTCAGATTTTCAGCCTACACAAAATATTGGACAACCCACTTTAAGGCCAATAGCAAACATAAAAAAGTTAGGTCCTGCTCTAGTTTAGAGAAATAATTTGTTTAAGAAACTAAATGATGAACAATATTGAACAATTAGGTGATTTTTTAAAATGTGTGTAGGGGAAATACCAGGCTCAGGGTGGAAGGGCTTTGGAGCAGGCCTTGGCAGGCAGTCTGCTGCTCCACACAGGAGATTCTTCATGAGGAATGTGACCCATTTTACATTCACAAGCATTTAGAGCAGGAATGCTCTGAGCATGCGTGCAGTGACCGAGGAGGGGGAGGGGCACGTGTCTATAATCTTCACATTGTTCAGTGAGTGCGTATAGCTGAGGCTTATATGTTGCCGTGTGAGGCCCTATGGCACTTGATGACAGGATCAAGGTATAAGCAAACATTTGAACACATACAGACATTCACTTAGAGAATAAAGAATGACAGCAGAACTGCAGTCATTGTAAAAAGAATGATTTACTTAGCAAGTTAGATGTAGCAGCAAAACCTGAAAATCTACTCATAAAAGTCATTGTGGTATATTACAATTGCAAGTTTGCAAGAGAGTTTGAAAGTTTAAAGATAGCGTAGGGTACATTTATACAGAGGGATTTTACGTGATAACCTATTTACATGTTATAAACAAAATTGGCTGGAAACTACATTCATTCTAAATAGGAATATAGTCTATATTTTATACAATAATTAAAAAGGAAGCACAGGTCATGTGGTTCAAGAAGGAAATGAGCCGTGGCCTTCTTAACAGTGTGAAAGGAAGTGACTTTGGCACTGTTCCACGTGGCCTAAATCGGATGTGTGTCAACTATGGGACCCAAAACAATGCAGCAGGCTGCTATTTTAATTGTTTATATTTGAATGAGAAGTGAACGCAGTGTCAAGTTTGTTGAAACTACTAAGAAATAATTGTTAGTTTCATACCTGCAATTCACACCAGGCCACCTCCACCGTGGTCTCTGTGTCTAAGCCCTTGTAGACCGTCTTGAAGGAGCCACGTCCGATCTCAATGTCAAACTTGAGGAACCTGCCATCGGGTGACGTTCCCACTGCTTTGGTCTCTGCTTCCTCAATGTCTTCTTGAACTTTCTTCTCTGCTTCCCTCTGCTCTGCCTCCGCTCGGGCCTTAGCAGAGTCCTTATTCTCTTCATCGGCCTCCTCTTCATTTTGAGCTTTGACCTCTGCAGTGCCCTCAGCTTCTGGTTGACTGGACAATTCTGTTCCTATGCACGGTGGGGACTGCGCTGCAATAGCTTCCTCTCCATCACAGATGTTTTGGATATTTACAGGTCCTTCTTGTAAGGGTGCCACTTCTACCTTCGATATTTCAACAACCCCATTGTCTTCTTCACTTTTGCCATCATATGTAGACTTTTGGTTTTGTGCTAACGTAGGTTCACATTTAGACAAGTCGCAAGCTGGGACTTTCTTCCTCTGGGGGGTGTCTTCCCGTGCCTGGACTCTCTGAGGTGCTGGGATGGGGATCTTGCTGGGTAGAGGCAGGGCCAGTGCAGTGGCATTCGAGTCGCTGATAACGCTGCGACGGAGAAAGCGGTGTTCAGGGTTGCACCGATCCCGCTCCATGGTGTGGTGCCGGCGTCTCACTTCTGTCAGTCTGGGTTCACCCACCATCGAGTCAGAGCCGGAGCTGGGGCCGTTTCCACTCTTTTGAGGGGGAGCCAAAAACTTCACCATTTTGTCTCCAGGCTTTTCCGACATCCCACCACACACACCAAAATTAAGAATAATGAAGGACAACTTAAAAGAAAGATATTTCCATGTTTACAGTATGCTATTTTGCAGTTGAGATCTTGGCGATAAAATGGATCTTCCACACTCCCACCTTTTACAGTTTTTATTGCTTATAGTTTTTAGATTTGCACTGCAAGTTGACAATGTGCAGAATAGGTGGTGTTCTTTTGTAATTTGAGGACTGAACACTGTTGTACAAACCACAGTGCAGCAAAGGTTGATGAGCAAGTCTTTTTAAATCATTTTCTTCCATCTTGTAAAGCAAAGGCTGCAGGTGTTTTCAGCATAAGGAATCACTGATGAAAGACAAAGCTTGAAAACTTTCCCAGAAGAATCCAAATATCCCCTGGTCCAGATCAACTGAAAAATAAGAAACTAGGATGAGGATGTAGGGTATTAAAATTAAAATGTCAATTATCAACAGTGTTTGTCAGAGTTGCCAAAATGTCCTTTACATGCAGTTTGTAAAACTTTAACAGAGTAGATCACAAGTGTGTTATACAGTATTTCTATATTTCCATCAGTTAAAACATTGCCAATTCCTGTTTGAAATGATCTGTGCTACAAAAAATTTCTCAAAGCATCGACTATGAAAGCATTAAGAATCACGAGTGATACTATTAAACAGAACTTTTAAATGTCAATCTTATAATCATAACCACATGCCCATAAAATGCGGCTGTTTGTGATAATCATAATTACAGCTGTCAAAAGCCCGTGTCGTAAATGCACGCGTTTATTCCGCAATGTAGTTACTGTCAAGGGAGAAGACATAAATTGCATGACCACTGACCTGATATAAAAGTACCCCAAAAGCGTGCCAGTACACTTACTGGATATAAGCACGCAATAGCTGCTATTATTATAGCAAAAATCATGCTCGTCTTACCACTTCTTCGCCGTTTTAATAAGACTCTACAGCCACCTGAATAATGGCAACATCGGCCAAATACAATGCGAGGAGGAGCGACGGCTCTTTGTTAGCATGTTAACATGCACTGCTAAAATACAGCTAACACAGCTAGGTTAGCTCCAGAAGGCTCCGCAGGCTTAACCCTACAGATGATAGCATTGTAGGCAATCAAACAGCCTCGCGTTGATTGTTCACTTTCATCTCTGAAATTCCTGTTAACGTTAACTCTACATATTTTAAAGAGCTGTTCACTTGACGTGTGTTTACACTGTGCATGTCCATTTCCTTTCTCAATGGTGATTACACCCTGCTAAAGCCCATATTGATTGGCATAACGACAGCAGGAGGGCCATTGACGGTGGTAACAACTAGGTTAGCTTCCCTAATATTAGCGTGTAGCGTTAGCAGTTAGCAATAGGCGGGTCTCTGGCCTAAATCGAGTCCCACCTTCAGCCCACGACTAATATTCGTTGTATATCGTTATTCAACACCAACCTATAGTTTGTACATTTAGAACACGAACAAAATAAAAAAATACAGAATATCTTTCGATTTTACAACTACATTGTACATCATTTATGTTCGTCGGCAGAGTAAACGCTAGCTTTTATTCGCAATTGTTAGCATTGTGCTAGCTGAAATAACGTAGATGTTTGCCGGTGGGCGATAACAGCTCCTGACCTACCTCAAACAGCGCTCGAACACAGCTGTCACTGACGAATATTCCTTAGCCTTACTTCGTCGTTGAATATATAAGCCAGGTTACAGTTCAGAATGAAATCCACAAAGGTTCCGATATTCGTTTCCTCCTGATGACTTAATATTACAGACAGTTATGATTTGTGGACCGCGGTGCAGTTTCTACATATTGACGAAGAAACAACTATTCCTGAAGGCGCCTGCGCCAGTGAAAAGTGACCTCATAACCAGCCAGTCACCAGCACAGCCTACCAACCATAGACTGTGTATAAATCAAAGATCAAAAGGATCAAAGTCAGCTTTATTGTCATGCTACCAACATTCAGCACACAAATGGATCCAGGGATTTTAATTCATTTTTATCCTAGTTATATATTTATGTAGAATCTATTCTTCTATTTATATTGTTTAAATTTACTTTTAAAATATAATTGAGAACAAATTTGAAAATTATAATAGACCTAATGGTAAATAGTTCCTGAAAAAGTTTGAAACACGGATTTTATCCTAAATTATAATATTTATGCATTTATTCAATAATTATTAGATGAATTGTTGAATTATTGAAGTGATCTCTACTAATGTTCTTGACTGCTCAGAATTTAGATTTGCTCAGACTGTATTTATTAGACGTATTTTTAAACATCTTGGAACCTAACGAAGTCTGAGTCGAATAGTGCGCTGCTTCAATATGAACCGTGGTTTGGGAAAATACGTTTTACGGTCAACACTGCCGACTGGCGGCAGCAGTTTGTCATGTATATCTTTCAGTAACATGAGTTACACTTTGGTACTTCCAGTGGCAATCCTACACGGATTTACTCCCCAGACCGGGTAAAAAAAAAAAAAAGTGAAGGTCCTACTACTCTTTCTACAATAATCCCACACATCTTTGAGCAGTGTATGCCTGTCTATCTTCCCACAACTCTTTTTTCCCACATTTCTTAAAACAATCAAGTCAAACAAGGTTTTGAGTACAAGGTTTTGAGTACAAGGTAGAGCACAATTTGTAACAAATGAATCAAAAGAAGTTTATATAATATAGATAACATAATAAAGACTAAACCCCTTTCAGTGAAATGAACCGCTAAACAGAATGGTTCTGATACTAGACTAGATTTGAAAGTTCATAACTCTCATCCAGGGCTTTAACTAAAATCTCACAAACAGGCCCAATCCTATCCATTTCAATTTAACCATAAATTATACTGCCACATATACCAATTTCAGGTGATATACATTCAGAAAGGAGCCCTCTCGTGAGCGCGCATGGTAAGCGTGGCGACCACTGGCGACCAGCGTGAACGAGCAGAACAAGTCTTGACGTCACTGAGGCGCCTGGCTCTCCTCTGGGCCACTATCGCTACTGCAAAACGATGAGAAAATCTGATACCCACCCTCAAATATCGAAGCGAAAATGAGAATAATTGCAACATATTTTTACCTGACCAAGGGAACCAATTTTGGCTCATTTCGAAGCACGAAGAAGTTATCGTTTAGCTAGTTTACGTGAACGGATTTTCTCCATTCGCTATTGTGTTAGCGAGGAAAAATAGAGGCTCGGCTTGACTACGTAAATCGGATGGACTCTCCTCTACAAGTTGTGGTGAGCTAATGCCATACTAGTGATTTGATGCATTACTGGACATCTGCTGTGTTCTTCGGGCGCTTTGTAAGCCTCCAGGCCTAATGCTAGTTGCAGAAAAGCTCATCTGAAAACAAGTCTCCGCTACGCACAGAGGAAAAATGATCCGGTTTGATGTGGGTGTCTAAAACAACTACGGGGAAAGACACACATTATGGGTTTTATCTTTGTCAATGGTTTCACTTTTCTATGTATAAATTGTGTCATTATGAAGGGACTCATAATTTACGTACATTTGCGGTGCCATTGGATGTAGTGAATTTTACAAATCAGGATTTTTTCCCCCCCAGTTTTGCCACGAACTATCCCCTTTACCCCTCCCATGCTAGCGACAGCACCTGGGAAAATCATGCAGGAATGAGTACATTTGACACACTTCAGGCTATACTATGTCATAGATGAATACCTCTTACTAATGAGATCAAATATAATTAAAACGATCGTTATTTTTGCTGCATTTTGCAAGAATACCGGGTCAGGTTAGCTGCTAGCATAGCCACGCAGACAATTTAAATGACATGAACACCAGACCATCTCCACAATGTAAATCTTAAAACTTATCACTTTTGTTTCACATTTGCATTATTTTACATCAAGGGGTTGCATGAAGCATTTGCACCAAAACGTACTATGCTGAATAGTCTAAATTATAATTGATTGTCTTTATGTTTTATTGCAGGTTGGGTGGAAATAATTACGCTTACTGGATAAGGAATACTGGTATTTTTTGTCATGAAAGTACTGTAGTGCCAAAAGCCCTTTTGCATATCTATCAAGTTTAATCAAATAAGACAGAAGGTCTAATAATCTTGCTTCATACACAAGCTTTCTCAAACATGTACGGCAGTGCTCGCTCTGTTGGCAGGGCAGATGCTAACCACAGTGGAGGAAGAGATGGAGGTAGTACAGGTCAGGCCTCAGGCCGGTCCCCACGCCTCCCGCGATCCCCTCGTATGGGACACAGGCGCACAAACAGTACTGGAGGAAGCGGAGGAGGGCCTGGTGGAGCCGGAGGAAAGACACTCTCCATGGAGAACATTCAATCCCTCAATGCTGCATATGCTACCTCTGGTCCTATGTATCTGAGTGACAATGAAGTGGCCATGGCAGGAGACCACCTTCCAAAGAGTGGAGGCACAATAACCACTATAGGAAGGCCGAGGGTGACGTATGGTGCCAGGAGTAGCGGAAGTGGTGGTGTGGCTGCAAGTACTCCTAACATTTCCACCACAGTGCCTGCTAATGCTGTGCTGCCAGCTGGGGTGATGGGAGGTGATGCTCTGGCATTTGGGGACCACCACATGGCTTCTACTGTGCCCCATTCTCTAAGGCAAGCCAGAGACAACACTATACTGGACCTACAGGCCCAGCTTAAAGAGGTATATCACCATTTCTTTTTCTCCTCACTTTGCTGAATGGCAATCTTTACAAGATTATGACAACAACCTTCTTCTCACTTCTCCTCTCAGGTTCTTCGTGAGAATGACCTGTTACGACGAGAGGTGGAGGTCAAAGAGAGCAAGCTTAGCTCATCCATGAATTCAATTAAAACCTTCTGGAGTCCAGAATTAAAAAAGGAGCGGGCCCTAAGAAAAGATGAGGCTTCCAAGATTTCAGTGTGGAAGGAACAATATCGTGTTATTCAAGAGGAAGCACAGGTAAGACTTGACACATTTGATGTGACTCCAGACTTGCTATAATATATTAAAATAAGACTGGGGTGATCTTACACTTCATTTCAGTGCCGCCTACATGAAGGAAAAAAATTAAATGCTATACTAGGCTGAAGTACATCTCCAACACGAGTCTCCCCATAACATCATAAAAGAAAATTATACAATGAATTATTTGTATGTCATCATTACCCAGTTTTTTTTTGTGTTTGGTTGTAATACAAAGATAGCTGTTTAAGTGCTGTCTAGCAGCTGTTTCATTCTTTTAAATGAGGGAGCAGAACTGTATAATTTGTGTTTTCACTTGTGTCTAGTCACAGAATCACACCATGGATTTATTCTCAGTTAAGCTAATCAGGGGAAACTGTAATTTAAAGATGTCGCCAGCATCCTCTGTCTCCTTCCATGCAACACACATGTAAAAGGGAGCCCCGCGAGCACAAACACACATTCGGCTAATTGCAGCTTTAGCCTAACGACATGCCCTCATTCCATGGCGATACAACTACAGTCGAGTTTGTGGTTTTATTACTGTGTATACTAGTGATTTTAATGTAAATGAGTGGTCTGCAGCAAACAACTCTTATCATGTCAGGCCATGGCCACACAGGCTACTGTTTTTAAAAGTTTACAATGTCGTGTTAAATACTAAAATTAATTAGTACTGTTAAGGAATAAGTTGTGGTACGTTAGAATTTAATGTCATAATTTCAGATAGAGTGCAGGGGCATATCAATGGGTTTCAGAATGCTGTGTTTCTGGTTTGCTAGTCTCACGTGGATAGGCCTAGAAAAAACATTATATATTATTATATTAATAACAACGTTATTAATCATATACAAGGTCAAAACAGTTAAACAGCCGATTCTGCTATAGAATGTTGACCTGCCCTCCAGCTCAATTTCAAGCTATAGGGATCATAAAATGTTGTGATGTCACATGAAGGAAACCCATTCCAGTCAACTATCCTACAGTAAACAACTCGTCTTTTTTGATAGTCCTGGGCAAAGCACTGTGTACTATACAAATATTGTTCTGTCTTTGCATATAATGTACTGTATGTTGCTATTTATAAGATCAATGATCAAAGTCAGCTTTATTGTCAATTCTGCCATATGTTTTCAACGTACAGTGAATCGAAATTTCGTTTCTCTCCGGCCAGGTAGTGCAAAAAAAAGACAGTGTACAAAATACAACATAAGACGAAACAAAACAAAAACTATCTAAGACAAAAAAATCTAAATCTGAAAGCTGTACAACAGAATAAATAAATACCTATTTACAGATGTCCAAAAATGTGCAGTGTGCATCAAAAATGTGCAATGGAAGATACAGCAGTGAAATGGTAATGTGCAATAGAATGTGCATTGAAGTTAAGATAAAAATAAATGTGCAACAGTAGTAATTCCAGTGCAATAACAGTAGTAAACAACAGTAGTAAAATTCCAGGTGTGTGTGTGTGTGCGTGTGTGTGTGTGTGCGTGTGTGCGTGCGTGCGTGTTCAGTGCAGCTCCCGTACCACACAGTGATGCAGCGGGTCAGATCGCTCACAATGGTGCCTCGAAAGGGGTCATGATGGGTGGGGGGGCTCCAGCTCTCCTCAGTTTACGGAGAAAATAGAGGCGCTTCTGAGCCTTCTTTGCCAGTGATGCAGTCCAGGAGAGGTCCTCATTGATGTGCACCCCCAGGTATTTGGTGCTGCTCACCCTCTCTACAGCAGCACCGTTGATGGACAGTGGGGGGTGCCGGGTGGGGCCTCTCCGGAAGTCAATAACAATCTCCTTGGTCTTTTCAACATTAAGAAGGAGATTGTTATCGCTGCACCACTTGGTCAGAAGGCTCACCTCACTCTGTAGTGATAGAGCATCAAGTAAGTTAAGTAAACACTGCCCTTCCCTCCTCACTGAAATACATGACTGTCATCTGGCCTGCTCAAACATGAGAAGTGAGAGTATGAGGAACTGAGAAGTGAGAATGCGTGTGTTTGGAAGTGTGCATGTGCCTGTACAGAGCCCAGTGCAGAGCGGCACAGTCCCAGCCGCGAGTCAGCTTTTATCGTGGGGAGGAAAGAGGAAAGGTGATTTGAGAGCGCCATTCGAGGTGAGAGTATTGGTGAGAGAACAGGACAAGCGTGAGCAAGCTTGATGAATCATTTGTGAAGAGTGTGCAGGGAAAAGTGACAAAGGAGCAAACGGGAGGGGGCCAGAGGAAGCTTGTCTCTGACTTGTCTCTTTGTTCTGCCTTATGAAAACCCTTGCAGACGCAGACCAGAGTAACAATCCACTAGGTTACAGCCTCTCAGTGCACTGCCAAGTGTTCATGGCGTCAGATGCCACGAACAATGCAATACTACACTGGGCTGATTGTGTTTCACAACTTGTATCTCTGGGCACGAAATGTAACACTAGCCATTGACTGTGTTGGTCTGTGTCTTTTCTCTGAATATCAATCACAGGACTCAATGGACTGTTGATTCTATTTTTTTTTTACATTTGTAATAAATAGTAAATAGTACATCATTGACACACACACACACACACACACACACACACACACACACACACACACACACACACACACACACACATTACAGTAGATCTATATACATAATGTTGTTCCTCTGTGCTTTAGAGTACTCATTTTTCTTACTCCAAAAATATAATACAATAAAATATGGCAATAGGCCTGTCACCAATTACTAGGAAAACAACATATTTTTGTAGCTCAGTATTTATTCTGTGTAATCTTTTTTGTAGTATAATCAGATATGAGCTGTTGAGGGGCAAATAATTAATTTCTAAGACTCATTATTGACACCAAGAAATTATGCTGTTTATATACTGTATCTCATATGGCATGTGACACATTTGGTGTATTACTCTTCCTTTTCACAGTGTTATTGACTGATGTGGGTCTTGAAGACTTATCTTTGTAATGTCTGTAGCACCTCCAGATGACTGTCCAGGCTCTTCAGGATGAGCTGAGGATCCAGAGGGATTTGAACCAGCTGCTCCAACAGGACCCGGCCAGCCAAGGCCGAGACCTGGCCTTAACCTCTGAACCCACGGAGGAGAACTACCGGAGACTGCACGCTGAGCATGAGAGGCAAGCCAAAGAGTTGTTTCTGCTCCGGAAGACCCTGGAGGAGATGGAGTTGAGGATCGACACACAGAAGCAAACACTGGGAGCAAGAGACGAGTCCATCAAGAAACTGCTAGAGATGCTACAGAGCAAAGGTATAGATCTTGGGATATCATGACATTCATAATTTCATTTTTAATGAATTAGTTGGATATATAGTAGTATCTTATTTTGTCAAAGATGGCAGAGATTACACACAATAACTAGTTATCTTGTAGCCAGCCTTAACTCCCTAATTTCTTGTTTGTGGTGTGGGCTCTATAAGTATGCTGATAACAATGTACATATGGTCATCAGTGTTTCCCACAGACCAAGTAGAATTATGTGGCACCCACTCTCCCGATCATCCTCTAACAAATTATGTTAGAGGAACACCTGTCTTTTAAGTTTCATGTTGAGAATTGCTTACCAAAATTGATGTTAAAGTTTAGTTTTTACCTGAACTTTAGATTCTTTGACATTGAAGGAATGAATTGCAAAAACACACTGTGAGCGAGAATGACAGAATCAAAACAGAGCCGAAGCACACACCACGCTGCGTAACAGGGGAACTCCCAACGTGGTGCATAACAGGGATTCCCCTGTGTGCTTTGGCTGTTTTTCCGCACTGTAAAATGGTTCCCACCCAAAATGATCAAGGCAAGCTCTCCGTGTTGATTTGCACATTTATTTGCACTCGATATGAATGCGCAACACACAGAAAGTAATTGGGAAAAGCATCGAGCAAATTAATTCCTTTTGGCCGAAATCTTTCTCTGGCGACATTAGACTCCAGTCTAACGCGGAGTAGCTGCAGCTGTGCGCGGCGGTCAGTGCTGACAGACTCGGACAATGGCTGGGTGACCAGGAAAACGCTTTCCATCACTTATTTTAGTCTCTGGACTGTGGGGAGAGATGCCCAAGTTTGATCTGGGGGTGGCATATCCCTTTAAACTCTTTGAATGTGTTTAGGCCTAAGTATCAGACAAACGTGAAATTACCCATAGAAGTGCATAAATATCACTTTATTACATTATTTGGAAGACACATTTTCTCCCATAAAATAGGAACAATAAACCTGATATTAAAAATTTCTTTACTTATTGTCAAAGAAACATTTACTCTTATATCCATAGTTTGATAATATGCCCATCTTTAGGGCTCATAACACTGGTGCTTGTTCCTTGATCCACATTCTCCTTCTGTTTCAGGGCCATCTGCCAAGGCATCAGAGGAGGACCAGGAGCGCACCAGGAGACTAGCTGACGCAGAGATGCACAGACATCATCTAGAGAGCTTACTGGATCAACGAGACAGAGAGATTTCATCCTTGAGAGAAGTTGGTTCACATTAGTATTAGAGATGGTAGGATTCTATGTATTTATTATTTTTCTTTACATTTGTTGTTTGGCATTTGAATCAGGAGTTGCACCGCAGGTATGAGGGAACCCCCGAGTCCACAAAAACCAAAGCTCTACAAACTGTTATTGACATGAAGGTGAAAAAAGTTTATTGAAAACCTGTCATTTAGGTTATCGGTAATAATTAAACCTTTCTGAATCCAGGATGCCAAAATCGGTTCAATGGAAAGAAGCTTGCGAGACATGGAAGAGGAGCTCCTAATGCTAAAATCCAATGGACTTTTGAGTTGTGAAGAGCGCCAAGAAGAGATGAAACAAATGGAGGTCTACCGTAGCCATACGAAGTTCATGAAAAACAAGGTTACCCACCACATTAGTTTTATAATTAATATTCCCATGTTTGCTTTCATAATTGGCCAGCACATTTTAACACCTAATTTTGTGATTAGATGGAGCAGGTGAAGCAGGACCTCTCCAGGAAAGACACTGAGCTACTAGGCCTGCAAACCAAGCTGGAGACTTTAACCAACCAGTTCTCTGATAGCAAACAACACATTGAAGTCCTAAAGGAGTCCCTAACAGCAAAGGAACAACGGGCTGCCATCTTACAGACAGAAGTAAGACATTTGAGCTTCTATATCAGAAATGTTAAAAAGTGTGAAGAATCCCTCAGTCGTCCAAGTAGAATCTATGGTAAAAGGAGAAATTCAGTTTGTCAACTGGACATTTACCATAAATGTTAAAAAGCTCATAAAATGTTAATTAAATGACTCCTGTCTAGGTTGATGCACTGCGCTTGCGTTTAGAAGAAAAAGAAGCAACACTGAATAAAAAAAGCAAACAGATCCAAGAAATGTCTGAAGAGAAGGGCACGCTCAATGGGGAAATCCACGATCTCAAGGACATGCTGGAGGTTAAGGAGCGCAAAATTATTGTGCTGCAGAAAAAGGTGACTGCACTTGGGCAGATGTCTGGTGTTTGTACTGGGGGTGGGGAAGGGTTTTTTGTGTCTTGGAATTATTATTAGAGAAGATATAAAATTAAATAAGTAGTGTAAGCCTGAGGACAAAATTTAACCTTTTCTAAGTAGTTTTAGAATTATCTTCCTCTTTATCAGAATTAGTAAAAGACCACAAGGCTATATTAAATTAAAGTATTGCTAGGTTTCAAATGACATCACAATCACATTCTATAGTACAATAGTATAATGTAATCAACAGGGAAATCCAGTGCCTGATCCAGATTTTTTTGGGGGGCTGGAAATTACATTCTATTGCCCCACATTTGTTTTGCCATTATCACTGTTGTATCGAAAATTGATATCGAGTACAAAAACACAGTTTGTATCTTGACAACATTAGCTTAATACTGAGATTGTAAAATTCTTGTAATGTCTAATGAGAATCACTCCATAACTCGTACTAACAAAATTGCCCTATATATATCATGTAATAATCATATAATATCATTTTTCAGATTGAGAACCTACAGGAGCAGCTTAGAGACAAAGAGAAACAGATGAGCAGCCTCAAAGAGAGAGTTAAGTCTTTACAAGCAGACACTTCTAACACAGATACAGCACTGACCACACTGGAGGAGTCTCTGGCCGAAAAGGTGAGCTACGCCACGAGCTAATGGTCCAAATTGTTATTGTAATTGGATATCTAAAAATGTGTGTGTGTATTTTTGTAGGAGCGCATTATCGAGCGGCTGAAAGAACAACGAGATCGTGATGACCGGGAAAAAGGAGAGGAGTTGGAGTGTGCTAGAAAAGAACTGAAGGAGCTCAAGGAGAGGTTTAGTCTGTTACAAGGCGATCTGTCGGATAGAGAGGTAAGAAAGTGCATGAAAAAAATTATTTTGTGTTTATATAAATTCTGCCTACACAAATCAACATTACAACCAATTCTTCATTAATTTGAACCTTTATATGGACACAGATTTTTCAAAGGAACAAAGTACCAAAGAGTTGCTATTAGGGATGCAAATTATCGATTAATTCATTAATTGATAGTTGATTGACCTTATCGATCGATTAACGATTAACTGATAAGCAGCGTTTTTCACCTGAATTTTAGTGTTTCAATAGGATCTTTAAGAATATAAGCTATAGTATACATAACACTGAGTCGCATGAAAAGTCCCTCAGTCGTCCAGGTAGAATCCATGATAAAAGGAGAAGTTCAATTTGTCAACTGGACAAAGTTTGTTTGGTTGAAAACGTTTCGCCGCTCATCCGAGAGGCTTCGTCAGCTCTGAGCTGACGAAGCCTCTCGGATGAGCGGCGAAACGTTTTCAACCAAACAAACTTTGTGGCGAAACGAAACATAACACTGAGTCATAAATATATCATAGTATTATTATATTGTATATTCCTCAATTAATTATTCCTTAGTAAAAAGCAGACAAATGTATTGATGCTGAATAACAATACAGTAATCCCTCGCTCTATCGTGGTTCGCAAATTATTTTTATTTATTTTTTTTCTATTTATTTATTTTTTTTATAGTGTAACATTGTGTTCTGTCCTGATTGGCTAAGAGACTAGACCAGGACTAAACGTGGACTAAACCAGAACTAAACCAGGACTCGACCAGGTCTAGACCTGGACTAAACCACCACGTGCCGCTGCTGGTTTCGTGCGGCTGGTTTGTGGCTCGGTGCCCGAGCCACAAACCAGCCGTACGAAACCAGCAGCGGCACGCATTCCGGGCGCCGCGGTTCGATCTCGCCTTGCGCGTACACCCGGGGCTGCTGAGCAGTGCCGTTGGCGCCTGCGGCCGGCTGTGAGCCGAGCTTGGAGCAATGGGTGCGCGGTTGCCTTGTTTCGTGACCACGCGGGTGCGCGTGTCCGCGATTAGCGATTAATTACAATTAATGCATTTTGTTCGACCAACGTCTTAATCGACAATTAATCGTTAATCGATTAATTGTTGACATCCCTAGTTGCTATATCTTTTTATAGCTATACCCAAGGCCTGTATTTGGTGGTTTGGTTGCCATGTTTGTTTTCCTGGTAGTAGTGTAAGTAGAAGCCCAAGTTCATGCTTATTTCTTGCTGTTTTTGTATCCTATAGTTACCTGGCCAGCCAAATGATATCTCTCTGTATTTCCTATACACCGCGATACCATTTGGACACTCTCCATCCACTCTCACTCCTCCGGTTCCAAACCGACTCCGTGATTCTGATTCGTTCAAAGATGGTGACGTCAGTGCACCCGCCTTTGCCCGCAAAGTCACTCTTAGGCAGCGGAAGTTCCGCCTCAGTTTTGAATCAAGATGGCGCAATCTCTGATTGGTTCACTTAGCTGTCTGTCTACGCGCAACCGCAGCGCATTCTGTGGATCAAGCGTTACCAGACTCACTCGCTGGTACAGCGATGAGTCATGGATTCTTCCAGGCAAATCCTATAGAATAGTGGTTTTCAAATTGACCGCCCACGACTAGTTGATGGTCAATTTATTTTGAGGACTGTGAATGAACTAACCATCTCCAAAAATTATGATGACTTTTTTTTTCTGTTGTGCGAGTAATGCCTTATGGGCCAAGATCTTGCAAGTAGAAATTTATTTTTTAAGACAACTGGATTAGTTCTAGTAAATCCCCATTTTGGTCCTGATATAGATTTGCTTTACACTTGTTGTTCAACTCTGGTTGACTTTAGACTTAAGTTTAGTTTTTAAATGTATCTTTAGAGTTAGCTTAGTTCTTGTTTTATTGGGATATTACTGTTTTAAACCAAATATTTCTGGTACTTAATGAGAAACATCTTCAGTGCAATCATATGAATGTGAGTCAGAGTCTTATTTTGATTTTTTTTTTGTTTTTGTTTTTTGTTGTTTTTTGTTTGGCCACTATCCGCAGACTAATCTGTTGGATCTCAAGGAGCATGCTTCATCACTGGCCTCCTCTGGCCTGAAGAAGGACTCTAAATTAAAAACATTAGAAATCTCCTTGGAACAGAAAAGAGAAGAGTGCCTGAAACTGGAAAGCCAACTAAAGAGGGTATTTTCTTAAATTATTTTTCATTAACTTATTTCACCCTTAAAGTGTTTTATAGATCAATTTTCAGCTTCTTAATTGGAATTTATATGACAGGCCCAGACAGCTGCCCTGGAGGCTCAGGCTAACACAGAGCTGGCTGAGCGCATTAAAAATCTTGAACAGGAAGTTGCTCGCCACAAAGAGGATTCTGGGAAGGCCCAAGCCGAGGTGGACCGCCTGCTGGAGATCCTACGGGAGATGGAGAATGAGAAGAACGATAAGGACAAGAAGATCAGCGAGTTGGAAAAGTAAGCAAAAACTGGGAAAAGGCAAAATGTGTTGTTGATATCCTCATATTTTTCATGTGGTTGAACAAATGAATAAATTGTGACCCTTTGTTTTGGACATTGCTAAATTATTCTTGAATTTGAAACCGAAAACTTTGAAACTGTTTTTATGTGTTTACAATTTCCTTGATTCTATGGCCTGGTGAGACATTTCTTAACCACCTTCTCACTGTCTGGGTTTCTCTCTCTTCATTGCTTTCTTTGGACATTCTCACAGTATGACTTCAAGGTTAGTGAGTTCTCTCTTTACTCTTACCCCTTTCTCATCTGATCCATGTGGACCTCACCTGGAATGAACAAAACCATTTCACTTTCAGTTCTGATAAATGCCCATTGTTGCCAATTTACTGTTACTCTGGTTGCGTGAAAAGTCCCTCAGTCGTCCAGGTAGAATCCATGATACAAGGAGAAGTTCAATTTGTCAACTGGACAAAGTTTGTTTGGTTGAAAACGTTTCGCCACTCATCCGAGAGGCTTCGTCAGCTAGCCTCTCGGTCTAGTCTCTTAGCCAATCAGGACAGAACACAATGTTACACTATTAAAAAAAATGTTACACTATAGTTTGTTTTCAACCAAACAAACTTTGTCCAGTTGACAAATTGAACTTCTCCTTGTATCATGTTACTCTGGTTGTACATTGTGTTCTACCAGAGTAACCACAGCAGTTTTATTTTATATTCTTGAAATCATAATTATTATTTGGAATATCATTGCAAAATAATTATGAAAGCAAACGGGCATTTATTTCTTTTAGTACTCTTAACAGTTTTTTTTTATTTACAGACACCACTAGTCTCCATCTATGACAAGTGTTCTTTTACACCTAGAATGTTCCATTCTAAACTGTCTTTATAGGGCTCTGTGAAGATCATTGTTCTAAACTACGTCTTGTGTGTTTTTGTAGACAGATGAAGGACCAGACAAAGAAGGTGGCCTCACTGAAGCACAAGGAGCAGGTGGAGAAGAGTAAAAATGCTCGTCTCATGGAGGAGGCCAGGAAGAGAGAGGACAACATGTCCGAGAGCTCTCAGCAAGTCAAGGTCTGCCATAAGCTCAGCTCAGCTGGACTACTCTTTGATCCACCCTACAGTTATTATTATTATCCACAGCTCTGTGATTTACCAAATCTCTTCTCCCTTTGCTGTTGTGTAGGACACTTTGCGTCAGAAATCTGAGCGCATTGAGGAGCTGGAGGAGGCCCTGAGAGAGAGTGTTCAGATCACAGCTGAGCGGGAAATGGTTCTAGCTCAAGAGGAGGCTGCCAGGGCTCACCAGGAGAAACAGGTACACTGAATTACAGCACAAAAAGAGGAAGGCTTCCTGCATACTAACAAGAATGATCTCAGGAATTAAAACGTGTCTCAAGGCTGCTGTACTAAAGAATCAGTTTTGTTAATTGAATTCTTCTGTTACACTAGCACAGTGAATGTATTTCTATCCTTTTCTTTACATCCCCCTTTCCCTTTTAATATTCTTTCCTTTCTCAGTTCTTTTATCTTTGCTTTTCTTTCTCTTGTTTTCTCTGTGCTACACACCGCAGAAGCATTCACTCAAACCAATGCATGAGCCCAACCTCGCCCACCTTAAGTGGTCTAAGGTACGAGTATATGTGACCTCCATTAGTCACACTCACAGTGGTGAAAAGCATAACAGCAGCACCACAACAGAGTGCATGGCTGTCTGGTGATGCTGTTACCTTCACACATTGTGATGACTTCTATGTTCACTCTTACCTGGTCTTTGCTTGCTTCCAAATAAATTGTTTCAATTCAGTCATGACAAATACTTAGTAAGATTATTATTTCAAAGATGCTTTTTAAAAATTGCATTCAAATGCCAGGTAATTGTATTTCTGTAGTACACAAAATGAATTGTCTTCACTGCCTTCAAATACTCCTTACTCCTTGGCACACATTGGGAAGGCAGACCCCTGCACCTTTGGACTTTATAATCCTTACCTTCAAAGTTTGAAATTTCTCTTGTGTTTGTGCAGATGGAGGAGTTGTTGGGTGCTATGGAAAAGGTCAAACAAGAGCTGGAGTCCATGAGAGCCAAGCTTGCTTCCACCCAGCAGTCCTTGTGTGAAAAAGAAGCGCATCTCACAACCCTCCGTGCAGAGCGCAGAAAGCACCTGGAGGAGGTGCTGGAGATGAAGTAAGATTTATTATTGATCCCTACCTTTAGGCTGTAAAATGTCAGACTATTCTTACCCCAGCAGTCGGCGGGATAGTTTTATACTATGAATAATAAATGACAATTGAGCTATTTACTTTGTTTTAAAATGCCATATTGTCGTTGTGTGTCTCAAAGGCAGGAGGCGCTGTTGGCTGCCATCAGTGAAAAGGATGCAAACATTGCACTGCTGGAGTTGTCTGCATCCAAGAAGAAAAAGACCCAGGATGAGGTGGCTCTGTTGAAGCGGGAGAAGGACAGGCTGGTGCAGCAGTTAAAGCAGCAGGTAGCTTGAGCATTTGAGATTTTGGCAAAGATAAATCGTGTCAAAATATCTATAGATTGGCTCTAGATTGGTTCTGAAGGTTGGTGGACAGACATTTTTGTCCATAAACAAGATGCATCTCCTATCTTGCATTCATTATAAGATAAAAAAAAAATAGGTTGAGTTCACGTGACAATGGTTTATGGTTAATATCTCTAATCACTGGGCCTGTCCACATGAAACAAAACTGGCACGAACTTCAATGTCTCCGCTGTTTTTCATAATGACTTGTGAAAGTAGTGTCATTATTCAACATGACATGAGTGTAGCTGAAATGATTTAAAGGCATAAGATTTATATGGCAGGTTTGTGGAGCCAACCCCAAATAAATAATAATATTTAACATTTGTGGATTATAAATTTTGATATTTATTCCAAAAACCATTAATCTCTGTTTTATTGGCCCCTACCTTCTATCTGAAAGTATGAAATCAGTTCTAGAACGTGAACGCAACCTATATGTTAAAGTTGAAAAGGTCAAACATGGATTAAAGTCCCACAGTCGGTGTACATGCTGTAGGAAGGTCCATAGTGTTCAAAATGCAAAGATAAATAACAGCACATTATAAAACAGAGGGGACTAGCGTGACTTGACTGCATTGCATTTCATTTACATTGATTATGATTGGGAGCGTTCTTATTGTATTTTCTATATCGCATAGACCCAGAACAGAATGAAGTTGATGGCAGACAACTATGAAGACGATCATCTAAAAACTGCCCACGACCAAACCAATCACAAACCCTCTCCAGACCAGGTAGGAACTTCAAATAACAATATCTACATTTTTAAATATGATTAAGAATTGCTAATCCAAACCTTTTTTTCTGACTAAAATAATCTTAACTTGCACTAACAAAATATTCTCCCCACTGCTGCGATTGGCTACATACGTGGCTAATAGGATGATGAGGAGGGTATATGGGCATAGCCAACCTTATGCCCTCCTCCCCTCTCTCTCCACTTTTTTGTTCAGAAGGGTGAGCTTGGATGGAAACAACCAAATCCTGTCATATTTTTGCTATGTGGCATGCTCGTTTGTGATAATCATCCTTCTCTTGTGTTGCATTTGTGCTTGTTTGTAACCATTCTGTGCATTCATATTATTTTGCTATTGTCATTTTGCTGTGGGAATGTGAGCAAGTCACACTTTTAAAGATATTTTGAAGTGTGTTACGTTCCTTAGGATAAATATTGATAATGATAATATTGAAGACTAATTTATAAATGATACTGGAACACTATATTTCATATTTCAACCCTTTATTTATTTATTTGATTGGGACAGAGCATGTTAATGGACAAACATGGCAAAACATGAATGTAAACACACTGGAGTGTAGCCTAAGGCTAATTTCCATCCATTGTCCCAAAGGGCTGGGGTCACAGGGGGCCAATACAATAAAATATTGCACACTCCATTTGACTTTAATAATACTAATGTATACAGATTTTGATACCACAATAATAACTCTTAATTTCAACAGAAAATAATAGTTTCTTTTAATGGCATCCTATGTTAGTTCTGATATGGCTCAAGATCATTCTAAACCTTTCAGGAAAGACCCAATTTTGTCCACTGTATACATATTTTTTGGTTTGTTTTTCAGTTCAAATACATTGTTTGGATTCCAATCCCCAGTAAACAATAAGTGCAATTAGTGCAAAAAAGGCACATATTTCAAATTAGGAAGGATATGGTAATAATTTTGACACGCCTAGTCACTGTTGTGTTACATGCACTAGCTAAGAGGATGCCTTTCAGCCAGCCTCATCCGTCTTACTATGGCTCCCTTTGCTCTTTGCATGTTGCTGTTCTTGACGCTAATGACCAGCTAACGGTTGACTTACACACAGGTGGGGTGTGAGTTAATGGTCTTACCATGGTAATGCTTTCACACAAATAATGCATGAAAATCTGTGATTTTATCCTTCTGTTCTTTTCAGTGTCCCCATGCTGCCAATTATGTTGTGATTTATAGGGCTTAACAATAACATGAAATTGCTAATTACACTACTCCAAAAAAAAAAAAAAAAAACACTTTGAAAACACATCAGATCTCAATGAATTTTTTTGGCTTTTTGACATCAATACAAATATGGACAGGGTAATGTCTGGAAATGAACAGTGCACTAGAGTGGCAACTATGAGACAAACCCTAAAACAGGACTGGGTTTTGCATGTGGAAGTAATTTCAAGTTTCTCCCTCTTGGTCTTTTTTTGGCTGGTTTTTCACTAGGTGCTGGCTTTGGCTAGAGTGAATATCCCTACTGGGAATACCAGGCCATTGCTTAACCCTACAGAAGTTGTTTATAAAACCTGCTAAATGTATAAGTTTAAAGCACAGAAACATAATCTTTGTGTTTCTTGTATTTCCCAAGTACAAGATGCATATATATTTTTTAACTCTTGAGTAATTTCTTGGACCACTACTTTCTACTTCTACTTGAAAATGACTCTTCAGTACAATTTTTGGCTTCTCTTCCCACCTTGGCTGAAATGGATGTGATTCTTATAGTGTAGTGACTATATTATTTTAAATTAATCCCAAATTTCAATGATGAAATTAATCCCAAATTTCAATAATTGTAAGATAAATTGCAATTATTTTCAGCCCTAATGTTTTGTTAATCATCATTAATTTGTCAAACTGCATTTAAGTCTCAATTATATCCTTCTTGGCCCCATGTTGTCTTGTCCTTATACCATTGTAATGTCTGCATTTATCTATCTGCAGATGATCCCCCCTCTTGTAGCCTTGTCCCAGAATCGCAGCAAGCTCAAGCTCTACATAGCCCACCTGACCGACCTGTGCCATGAAAGGGACCCCAGCATCCTGAGCCAGCTCACGCCCCCTTCACACTACCACCACAGCGACCCAGACGACTGGGAGGACGAGCTCCAGAAGATGACACACCAACAGGTGACGGGCACTATTCATGAAAGCAGTATCAAAGCAAAAAACAGTAAAAGTATGTCAGAGCTTAATGTTTTTTTTGCTTGAGTGTAATATAGAGGGAGCAGGGGGCACATGGAACTAATTCAGAGGATTATTTTGAAATTAATATTACAGTTAGGGTTGCAAATTCTGGGAATTTTCAAAGTTGGAAACTTTCCATGAGAATTTTCGGGAATTTTCGGGAATTAACAGGAATTAATGAGAATAAACTGGGAATTATCAAAGTTGAAGGTTAGGGGCATCAATATAGTTGGTAGAAAAAATATTGCAGCATAATCTTGGCTAAAATAATCACATTTCTGTGAATAAAGTAGGACAGTATTTTATGCAGAGCCATCGAGCCACACCCTCTACATGCATTTTGCATTCCTTTATCACATGCACAATAACTTATAGAATTCTGAAGAGCTAAAGCTACTTTTCTGAGCTCACAGCAAATACAGACTTCTGAGGCCAGACATTTCAGCAAGAGCACTACATGCAGTCAAGTAAGTTTTGAGGATATCATGAAGTAGATTATATTTGATCTATATATTAAAGATCTATATATTAAAGAATATTAAAGTAGAAAAAAATAAATATAGTGCTAGCTTACTGGTAAACTAGATTTGTGCCATTTCACTGAAGAAGTTATCTTATGATGCTAACTACCACAAAATGTGCTAGAGCTAGCTTACTGAGAAACTAGATAAATCATGTGAGTCATGTGTTTTAATTGTCTCGTTTTTACAATAATGCTGCTGATGGCAAAATAAAATGTTTGTTTATGTTGGTATATGACTTACAATAATTCTCATAAATTCCCAAAACTTCTGTGCAAAGTTACCAATTTGAAAATTCCCAAAATTCCCACACCAAAGTTTCCATGGAAATTTTCCGGAAACTTTCCAGAAACTTTCCGGAAATTTTCCGCCCCTTTGCAACCCTATTTACAGTACATTAAAATAACTGTATGTAGCCTGTGCTCTTCGATTTAAAAAAAAAAAAAGATAAGACACTCAACTGAACCCAGGCTGCCAGTGCCTAAACCTGCAGATAGAGGACGCACAGGTTTTTCTCATTCTCAGTACATGGACAGCATATACAACAGCAGCAGATGTATTGATTAATGATTGGCTGCTGGGGTTTAGGTAGTGAGGATTCAGATCAGAGTCATTTTAGGTTTAAAACAACTGGATTTAAAAGCAAGTTTATTTGGTTGAAAAATTTTCGACCAAATAAACTTGCTTTTAAATCCAGTTGGCATGGTACAGGTTGTAGGGATGTCAACAATTAATCGACTTACGATTAATTGTCGATTAAGACGTTGGTCGAACAAAATGCATTAATTGTAATTAATCGCTAATCGCGGACACGCGCACCCGCGTGGTCACGAAACAAGGCAACCGCACACCGCACCAAGCTCGACTCACAGCTGGCCGCAGGCGCCAACGGCACTGCCCGGTGTAAGTGCGGGTCTTGCGCGTACACTGGGGCTGCTGAGCACGAGATCGAACCGCGGTGCCCGGAATGCGTATTCTCAGCCCGTGCCACAAACCAGCCGCACGAAACCAGCAGCGGCACGTGGTGGTTTAATCCTGGTTTAGTCCAGGTCTAGACCTGGTCCAGTCCTGGTTTAGTCCAGGCCCAGTCCAGGTTTAGACCTGGTTTAGACCTGGTTTAGACCTGGTCTAGACCTGGTTTAGTTCTGGTCTAGACCTGGTTTAGTCCACGTTTAGTCCTGGTCTAGTCTCTTAGCCAATCAGGACGCAGAACACAATGTTACACTATTAAAAAAAAAAAATTGAAAAAAAATAAATAAATCTGCGAACCGCGATAGAGCGAGGGATTACTGTATTTTGTTATTCAGCATCAATACATTTGTCTGCTTTTTACTAAGGAATAATTAATAATTGAGGAATATACAATATAATAATACTATATATTTTTGACTCAGTGTTATGTATACTATAGCTTATATTCTTAAAGATCCTATTGAAACACTAAAATTCAGGTGAAAAACGCTGCTTATCAGTTAATCAGGGATGAAAGAGTTCCGTTTTTTAGCGGATCTCCGCTTTTTTTTTCAGCTGTGGGGTAATTTTTTTTTTTTTTTTTAAATATCTGCAAATTCGTTGAGAAAGATTTTGGGTGTATATATATGTATAGTTGTGTTTAGGGTCGCCAACAGTCTCTTGAAAAACAGAATCGTCCCGTATTCAGAACAAAAGTACATGTCTCGTATTAAACTTTGTATTAAACTGCGGGCCGCGTGAGCCCGTGTCTGGAGCCGTGGACCGAGCGAGTGAGCGCAGCTCTTTTGCAACAGCGTGTACCATTGCGTGGACACAGGTTAAACTTTATAAAACATCCTATATACCTCATCCTACCTGCCCATGCCTCACTTAACGCATCGCTCCTCGCTTTTTCACCTGCGCCTTTTAGCGCGCACAAGCTCCTCCTCAATGCACTCTGATTAGACAAAGTGCAAAGCAAAAACAAATCCAATATATATACTACTAGTAGGCCTACCTGTTAATAAAATGTGTTTTTTTGTACTTTTATGTACAGTTTTACTTTATTGCTAACATATAGCATATAGAAATCCAAATTTCAGAAATTTAAAATTTTCCAGCGGGGGGGACTTTCCGCTTTTTTCATGTTTGGCCACTTAATCGATAATTTGCATCCCTATCGAAAATGGTTCGCAGCTCATCCAAGCTGCTACTTCACTTCTGGTCAGACGCTGGTGGACACTGCCTTATATCTACCTACCTTCCACCTCCTTGTAGTAGTTTCAAAGTAATTTCATTGTAGTTAGCTCCTCTCTTCAGGCAGATATAAGGCAGTGTCTACCAGCGTCTGACGAGAACTGAAGAAGCAGCTTGGATGAGCTGCAAAACATATTTGACCAAATAAAGTTTTGTCCAGTTAACCAATTGAATTTCTCCTTTTGCCATGAATTCTACCTGGACGACTGAGGGATTCTACACACAACTGGATTTAAACTAGCTGGACAAACCCAAAAGAGACTGATTTGAGGCTCATTCTGCTCTCTGATTGGATAATCAATCGTTCAAAACATCAAATTATAACATAAACAACAAATTATAACATAAACAACAGCACATGCCAAAGTGGATACCCATCAAATCTTCAGAACATTGCAGGATGAATGGCGAGACACACAAATGTTTTTTTTTTTTTATATATATATTTATATTAAAGTGCGACCTATGTGAGGCTCCTTGCCCTGGGCCTCAAATCTCTGTTGATGGACTGATGCTATGTTCTCGCATTTTCTCTCTTGCAGTTGGAACGGGAGCTGGAGTTGTGTGAGAAGGAGAGCGCTGAGCTGCAGGAATATGCAAACTGTGTTCTCCAGCAGATCGCAGATTACTGCCCTGACATCCTAGAGCAGGTTGTCAATGCTCTGGAGGAGTCATGTTAACCCATGGACACAGAGGAGCTAACCCTGACCTTAGTAAAAACTCTTATAGACCTCCTCCAACTGCTTGAAGAGAAGCTTCAGGGTATAGTTACACATACCTGAGCGTCCTCATCTTTCTCCTCACCCACCCTAGAAAAAAATTGCTTTTAAGGTTTGTTGTCACATGTAAATCGGACGTCAGACTTGCAAAATCAGGGACTCGCACTTGAATAGGTAATGGCATTTCAAACTACATATTAAAGGGTCATATTGCACAAATTTTTGATCTATGTTATATTGTTGTATCCCCGTCAAAAACATACCTAGAGTTTTTTTTTCTTTAATATGTATAACACACAAATCCTGCACATTTAGGCTGTCCTCTCAAACTGAAAACACTGTTCCACCTTGTGACATCAAGTGTTTTTACAGGAAGTGCGTTTTTAAACTCGATCTATTGTTTTAGCCTTGTTGCAATGTCTTTGCTTCTCAGTGCACCAGAAGATATTGTAGACTTTCTGTGACAATCTCATCTGAACAAAAGTTCAACAAACATATATTGTTTATTAAAGGTATTCTAGTTATAATGACATCACGAGGTAGAGACAAATACAGCATTACTCAAATATGTGCAAATAAAACCGAACGCAACTCAAGGTATGTTTTTGATAAGGTAACAAGGCTAAAAGTTAACATTAGTGAAATTTGTGTAATATAGGACCTTTTAACTTTTAATTTTCAGTTCTAAAATGCACTGGTAATTTGAGCACAATTTTTTTCCAGAATAAATAATCACACAGTTTTAGGCTAAACTGCCCACCTTACACTAACAGGTCTCTGCAACAATTTGTTAAGTAAGCACAGTTACCTCAACAACTCATACATTCGACAACAGTCTTAAGAACAATTTAGGGAGCTGCTACATCCAGAGGAGAGAGGTGTGAATTGCTCATAGGGTAAAATATTTGTCATCTTGCTCTTTTAACACATACATTACGGTTACAAGCAAAAGGCATACGGAGGATTTCTCATAGAAGTAGATCTGCTTTACTGTGGCCTGGTCATTAGAAGGGGGATCAGGGCATGACTTTGACACAAATAAGGTCTCTTACTTTATATTTTTGAGTTTAATTGAGGTGGGAGAGGGGATTAAAAGCTTTTTATTAGTGGTTTACTATTTCTTTACAATGGTTTTGCACATGTAACTTGTTTGAGGTATGCAATGCTTGGTTCGAGGATGTTTTGGTGGCCTTTAGTGGAGCATGCACAGACATCAGTACTGGACCTATCGCAGGGAGATGGGATTTCTCTGTAATAATGGTGCTAAGGCATGGTGGAAGAATTTTTGACCCCATTAAGAGATTATTCATCCAAAGTTTGTAGAAAAAAACCCATCAAGCCCATCATTAGTTTAGATTCACAGAAAAATGCAAGCGGCGTCATCTTGTATTTTTCCAATCACTTATAAACGCAAAGTGATACCTCTTTTAATGTCTTTTTTGAAATCTTCAGGGCTGAGATTTTTAATTACCAAGTGCACAAAACATTTCCACGTAATTACTCACGTTTCAAAATTTTACTTTGAAATCATTTTGTAAATATCATAACTAACACGTACAGTAATTGAATAAAGGTAATCAAGTGGATGGTGTGCATTCTTTTTGTGTCCAATTTTGTCTACAGGACAAAGTGGGTGTGTGACAGTACTGCCATAAGTTATGGGAAGTCATGTTCTATAGAGAAATATATATATATATATAATATGAATTACATATTATGAAAATGTTTACTGTATGGATATGCATTGAATGTTTGCACAGAATTTAAAAGGGCGCAATTGCTCTGATCAAAATGACCACTGAAGTCAGTTTCCTCAGCAAAAAACTGAAGTGTCAAAAAATATATAACAAAAAAAAACTTGTGTCAAAGTAATGTGTGAACTCAAATGTTTTTAAACCGTGACCGTGCGATGGAAGCGTACTTTCTGGCATTTATTTTTAATAGTCATTTTTATATCTTTTACCATTGAGTGATGTTCTGTATTATTACTTACAGTGTTGTCTGTATTGTTTTTCAACTTTTCATTAAATGTCAAAAGGCGAGTTTCTTGATGTGTAAAAATAAGTGTTCATTCATGTCTCAGGTGTAAAACCACAGTATTACAGACCAAGTGCTTTATGTGTGATCTGAATTTCAAACCTTTATGAATACTACAGGACTAAGACTGGAGAGATGTCAGGTGAATGCTTATTTTTGCTCATAGTCTCGGTCTTTTCATCATCAGTCTGAAATGCTGGCCTCTACAATGGAAGCATTTTCTTCTGATTCTCCATTACTTTGGCCTGTGTACCTGCCTTGCCTTAATGTCAAATTAATCATTCTTTTGACTTTTTATTGTGGAACACAGCTTACTTTATGGGGCTCGTGTAAAGTTCAAATGAAAGAAATGTACTGCCTTCTGTCTGTGTTCAAGTCAAACTGTGTAAAAAGAAAGTCTAACAGACATGTTTGTGAGTTACATTGGTTTTGTATGTATGTAAATAAATAAATTATAAGCCTTGTCTTGTAGCTTGGTGTCATTACATTGTCAATCTTTATGGGTTTTTAAGAATCTAAATACTGAGTTGAAGTTCTTTTTATGTTTGACAAATAAATTAAATACAATTAATACAAATAAAAAGTTGAAAACCACTAAATTTTAAACATTTTCAATGTTTATTCATAAATATCACTACTGTGTGAGTATAAAACCATCTTAAATTGCTGATTTATTTTTACCAATACTATTAGTGGAAGCTCTGGGAGAAAACACACCATTGGTAAAGTAGGACATTGCATATTGGCCTCAGAGCTGTTAATTTCCATTTGCTGTAGCAATGTTGCAGATTTCTTTTGACACAATGGCATACTGAAACACCTTGTACATAACTTTCCTCAGGAATATCAAACATTATCAAACTGTACACTGTACACTAAACTGTAAGTAAACAAAGCGACAGGAGGGATCAAACCACTTCAATTTGAAGTACAATTTTGTCAGTCATTCGGTACAAAAAATATTTGTTACATTAGTAAAAATACATCAAACACAAAGAATATGCTATTAAAACTTCAAATGATACTCTGGGTTTATTGAGTGAATAAAACATCTAACTATTTATCTTCAATAAAAAGTCCTTAATATGAAAATGTCCATCGTTTTGGGTCACAAAAATAGTCAATGCCTTTTTCAACAATAGTAGGCACTCCTGTGTCAAAGGGTGAGGTAGCTCATGGAACCCACAAGGGCTGAAGTAAGAGCCAACAAAATTCAAAGAAGAGTGGAGACGCATGTCGAGGTGAAAAACAGACATAAGTGGTCCTCACCTCATCCTCTCACTCTCAGTCATCTGCCACAGTCCCAGGTTTAACACTTTAAGGCATGGGAGCTGCGTGATTCTCTCCAAACCTCTTTTAGTGATTTTTGTACAACCATACAGGTCTATCCCTGTGAGCTGGGTCAAATGGTCAGCTATGAGCTCTAACCCTTTGTCAGTTATGCGGACACACTGTCCGATGTTCAGAGTCTTCAGTTCATGCATCTGGCGCACCATGCGGTTAATGCCATCATCACTGATATGACAGGAGCAGAGGGAGAGGGACTTGAGCTGGTACAACCCCTGTGCGATGTAAGCCAGACTCTGGTCTCCAATCTTATCACAGAAAGAGACGTCCAGTCCACAGAGGCAGAGGGTGCCCATGGCAAGGTGCATGATGCCTGTGTCACTGATGTTGTCACATGACCGGAGGTTCAGGCAGCACAGGTTGGTCATGTGTGACAGGTGGATCATGCCAGCGTCCGAAATGCCCCCACAGAAGCTCAGGTTGAGGACCTTCAGCTTGTTCAGACCTTTGGAGACGTGTTTGAGGGACAGGTCAGTGAGCTTTTGGCAGTCCTGCAGGGTGAGCTTCTCCAGAGAAAGGCAGCCCTCCGCGGCGCTGCGGGTCATTCCCGCCAGGTGTCCTATGCCCACGTCGGAGACATGCCTGCAGCTGCGCAGGTTTAGGCTCTTGAGTCGGTGCAGGCCCCAGGCGATGAGCAGCAGCCCTGTGTTGGTGATGTTGCTGCAGCCTCCTAGCTCCAACACCTCCAGGTTCTTGAGGTGGTGCGCGATGCGACCCAGACTGGAGTCCGTTATCTGCTTACACAAGCTCAGATTGAGCACGCGCAGGGACGGGATGTCCTGTACAAAAGCGTGTCCCAGTCCGTTGTCTGTCAGGTTAAAACAGCCGCACAAGTTTAGGCTCTCGATGTGTGGCATGCCCTGGATCACGTAGCTCAGACTTCTCCGGAGACTCAAAATCTGCACTTTCTTGATGCCTCTGGTCTGGAGGCTGGGGAACAGGGACGGGTTCGCTCGCCGCAGATGGAGTTTGGCTTCCACCCCCCTCCACACAGACTTGTGGTACGAGGCGTCCCTCCAGGCCGCGCACACTTGAGCCACTCTGCCTTTGTCTTTCACGTCCAGATAACTGAAAATAATGGCGAGGATCTCAGGAAAAAGGCACGATATGTGGGTCTCCATTTCAAACATGGCTGCTGATGAAGGGAGCTCCGCAACAGATGTTATCCGTAGCGCCAGTGTGGCTGTGATTAGCTCCGACACTCCGGGAGAAGTTGCTCGCTGTGCAGGCAGCGTTAGCTTGATTACAAATAAGCTAACACAAGCCAATTAGCTGTTTATGAAGAGAAGCGCATCCATCTCAGAGCAACGACGTTCTTCAACATGCATAGTGAATTACAGCATCCCCGGGACAGTCAGTACAGGTGGTAAACTGAAAACCCGAAGGTTCTAGGCTGAGAGGCTGGTATTTACCTAGCAGGCTAGGCTAGCAGTTAGCGAGCGTCGGCGGAGAAAGCTTTTCAAACTTGTGAGCTCTAAAGCGGGTCCGATCGCGGCAAAAAGATCGATCCTTCTCCGAGCGTGTTCCTCGATTCTCTAGTAAAGATGAAGGTGATATTAAGCAGAGATATTCTTCTTGTAAACGCACATTTGAGATAGTTTGCGCTCTTCCTGCAGCATTTCCCGATAGCGTCGTACCAGTGCGATCTGATCAGACCAAATGAATAAGCGGCACTTTGTTAGCTCCGGCTAAGGCTAACGGAGCAGCACGAGCGCCTCCTGCAGGACATGTCCAGTATTGCTACAATAAAATACACTGCTTTTCACAAACACAATGAATAATCTTTTACTGTGTGTTCATTCAGTGTGTACACATAACATATTGACACAGGAGGTGTATTCTGGAAGGCCTGAAATAACTTTGTGAAAAGTTACACTGAAAGCCCTGGTCTGCCTCACGTATAAAGTAAACATTAGTTTTTGTTCTTTGAATGCAAGAGTTTTTTTTTAATTATTATTATTACTTAATATATTTTTCAACTTTCCATCCACAGTCTACTTATTCCAAGAGAAATTCCAAGAGAAAACGGAGTCATCCCTCCCCGTGGAGCTGCAGCCCCACCATGGGTTCCTGATTTACTGCAGTAGGCTTTCCTGCTCTGGACTGTTACTTTTTAAATGCCTTTGAACTGGCAGGAAGCCTGGAGAGGTGACCTAACCCTGGCACCAAAGCACAGGAGGTTAGAGGTTATTAGCGAGCCAGTGTGAAGATAACAAGAGGTGCATTCACTTTCAGATGACCTATTTAAGATTGCTGTGCCACCATTAGTGTAGACGCTTCAGCCTGTATAATAATTAAAACTGATATATAATTAGGAATGAGCGCTAGTTCATGTGTACTGTATCGCCCATATTGAACAGACTGAATAGTCTGAATGTTGCAGGCACGCGATTAAATTTGATTGCATGTTCGAGCATTTACCACCAGAGGTCAGCAGGTTACTGCATAGATAAACGTATCACTGCGGCAGTGTTTGTTTGTTTATTTATTTATTTATTTATTTATTTATTTATTTATTTATTTATTTATTTATTTATTTATTTATTTATTTATTTATTTATTTATTTATTCATTTAAATAAAAAGCAATTAAGCATACATAGTGTTGCTCTGGTACTTATGACAGCCATCTTGTGACTGTAAAAGGACACAACTGTAATTGAAAACAATGCAAAAACAGAACCAGAAGTCACTGATGAAAGGCCAAAAATTGAACTATAATGCAAAGAACTATCTGTGTCTGTCAGGGCCTGTTTTCACTGTACTGTAAAAATGAATACTCACTTGATAATAGGCTACTGTCTATACACTGTCTATATTTAATACAGACTTTCTTTTTTAAATATATAAATCTAAGACCACATCTGCTCCTTAGCAATAAATATTTCACCCATCATATGCTTATAGGACATTGTGCACAGCTGAGAATCTTTCATCAGCTCTAATAAATGTTTGTAGCCTAATAATAAAGTGGATCAAAACATATGGTGCATGCAGAGGAGAGGCAGTCAGGTGATGGAGAGTGATTCCCCTTTTGGCCTGGCCTATGGCTGGACATGTCTGTGCTAATGACCCTGTCTGCAGCCTCACACAGACAGATGGTCAATTCACTTCAATTAGGCCTCATCTGACAGGCAGCTCTGCGCTCACACTACTATGCCCCAAGCACATGACATAAATAAATACAACATTCAAATGAGTTTTGAAATTATTTCACAGGGAACTAAATTGCATCTTTCATTCTTCAGTCTTTCTTTCATAACACTATGTTGCAATGGCATAATCACTAGCTTGGTCAAAGTTATATTTTCATTGATTCATGTTTAAGTAATCTTGTATTGTCCTAGATCTGAGGCTTGAGTACCTCCAAAAGTTCTTTTTTCACCTACCCACTATACACGCCCACGTCTCTATATTAACTTAAGTTCATTCACAACATCTAGACTTTGGGTTATTCACGTAAGGCGTAACCATTTTTCAACAACAAAATAAATTGCTTCAGAAGGAGAAATCCAACTATAAATAGGCTTATCATTTCTACATTTTTTTTTTTAACATGTAGTCCCATTTCTATTACTAAACCATTTAAGGCCAGTTTACAATTAAGAAAATGTCAAATAATGATCTATGTATGTTACAGTTTATTATTAGAAAAACACAATATGTCTTGTATAAGTTACCATTTACCATTTACCATTTGTATAAGTTAATTGCTAAATCAACCTGGGTCAAATTAACTTATTCTCTTGAGTAACCAATGTGTTTACCGATGATTGTGCAGAAAGGTATGTTAAGGTCTGCTTTGTGTTTTTAGTTGTCCGAGCTCCTCATTCTCCATTAGGACAATTCAGTGTGATCTTTGACCTCTACCGCTAAAGGTTCTGCAGGTGAGCGATATCACATGTCAAGTGGGGATTTGCTATTATTGTTGTTGGAAAGGAGAGCCAGTTTTCCATATTGATTGAACTGTTCTTTGCCATGAAATATAAAACATATTAAAAAATCAAAGATAAATGTATAAATGTTGAACCTGTTCATTTCTATTAATGTCAATACTCATGAAATCACTTTGCTACCAATTTTTCATTTTAACCACACAGTTTTGGATTTTCTGCAGGGGTGTAGTACAAAATTCTGGGCCCTCAGTACAAATCATCTTGGTGGACCTGTATTACATGTTTTCTATATGAAAATTGCATATTGCAGATTTAATGAATGGCCCCTCACTGCTCTGGGCCTTGGGTAAACAGTTTCCTTTATCTCTATCTATATTAAAAAAAAAAAAAAAAAAAAGGAATAAAGCAAAGAGCATACATTAAAATAACTAACACTGGATTTTCAATGTACCTAGCACTAGCACTTTAAGATACACTGTGTAACTTTTCTAGTGTCAATCTTATCATCTTCTTGTCTTATGTTATTCGCCTGAAATGTTCCACTGTATGGCCGTAACCCCTATTTTACAATAATGTGTTGCAGGCAAGCAAAATACCTCACTCACTTACACTAAGCTTCTTGAACCGTGTGGAGGGTTCTTTATCAGGTTCACCGGTTTTGATTTTCTTAATATTTCACTCAAAAATGACCCCTGCCCTCATCTGAGATTTGGACATCATTACATTTGAACACAACTTGTAGTCCTGCTTTAGAAAGTCCTTTGAAATCACTTGTATAGATTAGATCCTGAACCTTCTATGGTCATCATCAGCTGTCTATGGAAGATGCTATGACCCGACAACGCACAAGAGACAAAGGAGGCAGGAAGATCATCTGACCTTTGACCTGAGCTCTTTGGATGTTACAGATAGGGTAGAGAAAGAGATTAGAGTCTGCCTCTCCTAAGTGTGTGCAATTCTGTGTAAAGTGGTCCCTGGTGATGCTGAGGTGAAAAGACAAATGTCAGACAATCAATACGAGGGGGAAGAAGATGATACGAGGAACAAAATGGAGGATGGAGAATGAGACAAATTAGGATGGATAGAGGTTTTTGTTGTGAAGATAATTTGGGTCACAATGTTAGGATGATCTCGGACTAGGAATGTAGCAATTTAGTCATTATTGTATTTTAGTCTCACAATTTCATCACAGAGTTTATGTTCCTAGCTAAAATGCCTAGTTTTTAATAGAAAATATACTTAACTATATATAGTGGTATGAGTAGTCTGATAGTAAACAGGCTTCTTCTGTGTGTGGTGTTCTCCTGTTTAACCCTGCTGCTTTTTTAAACAGCACACTGCCTGAAATGTTCAGTAAGTAATGCACAGTAACAATGCATATTTTTATGTTTAAGACAGTAATTATTGCAATACAGAAAAAGTTGAATTTCTAATATTGCAAAAAGATATATACCATGAAATATGAATATGGGTACACCCCAATATTTTTCCATATATTTAACAGTTGTTCAAGCTGTTTTGCCTCTCCTGTTTCTCTCCTCTTCCACTCCTCCTCTTCCCTCTTTCCTCTTCCTCTCCTCCTCCTCTCTTCCTCCTCCATGCTCTCTCCTCTTTCTTTCTTTCTTTCTTTCTTTCTTTCTTTCATTCTCTCCATTTGTTTAAGCCACAGTGCGTTATCTTGACTCTTGTCTTTTTCTATCCTCCTCTTCCTCCTCCTTCTCTTCTCTTCCTCCCCTCTTTCTTTCCTTCTTCTCCTCCTCTCTTCCTCCATCTTTTCTCTTGGTCTTATCCTCCATTCATCCTCCTTCTGTTTCCCTCCTCCTTCTCTTCTTTCCTCTTCCTCTCCTCCTTCTCCTCCTTTGCCTCCTTCTGTTCTCATCTCCCACTCCTATCTCCTCCTCCCCCTCTCCCTCCTCTCCTCATTTGCTTCCCTGATGTGATTCCGTGCTGGAAGACTGCAGACTAGGTTGTTATCTCCCTGTTATTGATGCCCGCTCTAAGTCTCCTGCTCTACAGACAGATGGCTGAGTGCTCCAAAAAGGAACCACTCCTGGCTACCACGTAACGTCTCCAGGACTCATCCCTTTTGCCTACAAGCCACCTCTCTCCAAAGTATACATTCGACATCGCAAACAATATGCAAAACTTGCCACCCCCCGCAGCTATCTCCTCTCTTCTCCTTCCTCTCTCCTGATTTGAAAGCCCTCCCAGCATTCTGCACATAATGTAGTTGTCAATAATTTAACAGTTCATCTTTTTTTTTTTCATCTTAACAACAGGTCAAGGGCGTTAAATATGCATGTGCAAATAATATGTTATACTGTGTCTTTTTCAGAGCAGAAGCAGCCTGTCAGGCCTGCCATTCGTTCGGGTGACAGTATCGCCGTGATGTGACAATTCAAAGGCACGGGGCGCGTCTTATCTTGGCAGGTTTTCAATCTTTGCTCTATTTCTGCACACCAGCAAGCATTATTTGGGAGCTATTGTCTTGCAGACGCTCTTTCATCTCCAGGGGCTTTGTTGTCTTTTTTTTCTTTTGCTCATCGCGGCTGTCTCTCTCACTTCATATTTAGTTTTACAGTTTTGCAGTAATAGTGGGGTGGGGGTGGTTTAGTGTCTTTTAAGTGTTTGCCCATTAACCAGAGGATTGCTGGTTGTTTCTTCAATGGAGAGCATGATATTGTGTTCCATAGGCACGATATTTCACCTGCTTAGGGGTGGGTAGTACATGGGGAGCACTGACAAAATTGAATATCTCATTTTGGGGGGGCAATAGCAATATTTAGATTGCATTTTTGTGATACAAAAGACACATAAAAAAAAGTTGAGTTATAAAGGGATTATTTGGGCAGAAATTCAGCAGAAACCCTGAGGGCCTAAAAATTGGTCAGGTGGCCACAAATGTAATAGGATTGTAAAGGCAGCCACTATACAGAGATATCTGCTTGTCTTTTAAAATATGGCACTGCACATTTCACATAAATTCATTCTATTCTCTTTTTTTAGTAAATACTTGTACTCAGTATTAGAATTTTGCATAATTGATTTTACCTTAGATGATATTATGGCCTACCTTTCCCCATAAATTACTGTGCAACTGGTTTACTATGATAAATCCAAGAGACTGGCCAACTGGAATAAAAAATGTAGCTGCAATAAGCCACACTATGTAAATAAATTACCTCATCTTATCAAGACTTATACTGCGGCCTGTCCAGCCCTGTTATGAGCCCAGGGGCGAGACACTGTTTCTTTCTTTGTTGGAGACATCTGTTTTGTGGAGTGATTAATTGAGAGGAGCATGTGGGGTGAGGGAGGGTGGAGGAGGGGGGGCTCAGGCCCCAGGTACTGTGAGGTGTAACAGACATGATACGCCCCCGAGTGCATGCATGTGTGTGTGTAGATGGAGGAATCCTTGACGTGGTAATTAGAGCGCATTGCCAGGGTGTCCCAGTGGAGGGCAGCTTTGGGTGAAGTTTGATTTTAAAGTATGTTGTCTGTTGAGGTGCTTTCATTCAATGCACTGCAAGAACGACTATTTGCTAGTGGAGTAAAATGTTTTTTGTTTATTTTCTAAAGGATCAGTGCTTAATTGAAGAGGCCAATAAAAGGAGTGTTGCAGGGCATGCTTAAATGAACTTTATTCTGTGCTGCTCTTACAGTTTTAAAAAAGAATATACAATCACAAATGAACCAGTCTTGCCAGAGCCTTACCCTGTTTATAGAGATTCTCAATATACAGACAGGGACACAGATAGGTCATGTTTATGATATTTAAACTGAAAATCTGACATGCTGATCTCTATAAATGCTCATAAAATGCATATTGCAAACTGGTATTTAAAAATTGATTAAACACTCTTTTACCTTAAAGGTGTACTATAAAACATCTGATTTAAATTTGTTTCATTATGTACCACCATGCAAGCAGACTGATTGAAGAATTTGTTGGATTCTACCAATCTGGCCCTGGTCAGTGATCTCCAATATCAAGATCAGGTTTAACATTTGTGAATTCATTAGCAGTGAGCCCATATGTAATTTGTCTAGAAGGACATCCGACTTCAAATCCATGTCACATCACATGAATATGAAAAATGAAAACTTGCATATGAAAGATATTGGTTTCGCAGTAGAAATCTCAGAAGGCTAATTAGCATCTTTGTTTTATCAGATGTGAAATATAAGGTCACATGTATTATTCAGTATGCTGTAATGGTCATATTCTGTTCTATGGCTAAGTCTGTTTTATAAAAGATATAAAAAGGCTCATGTAAAGATCATCAATAATTAGTGAGAAGAAAATTCAAATCAAGAGCATCAAGTATTCAGCATACAGCCTATAGCTCACTAGCTCAAGATGGTATGAGGAGACAGGCTATGCAATATAAGCCTATAGTTCATAGGGTGCATCTAACATTCAGTCAGGAATTGTTATACTGTGGATGATCTAACTTTACACTTTACCTTTTATTATTATATGTTATTCAATGCTACTTACTTACATACATCATTATTTTAAGGGAGTTTATGATATGTGGTCATACCAGCTTGTCAAAGCCTGATCTCGTCAGATTTCAGAAGCTAAGCAGGGCTGGGCCTGATTAGAACTTGGATGGGAGAACACTGGGAAAATGAAGTGCCACAGTGGGGCGCCAGTCACAAAAACTGTCATTAGCCGTGTCCCAATTCTCAGAGTGCACGGTTTGGAGCGTGGTTTGAAGGGCATGTGCGTCACATCCGGCGCGACGACTGCTGTCCCATTTCTTTTTTGGCCCATGCACAGTTAACACTGTGCGGTCTGAAGACTGCAGTTGTTTCCATGGAAATCAAGCAAGTATGCACAGCCTTGACTGCTGTCTGAGCCCCGTTCAAACCACGCTCCGAACCGTGCACTCTGGGAATTGGGACATGGCTATTGTGTCCTTAGGCAAGGCACTTCACCCACATTGCCTAGTATGAAAGTGGTGTGTAGTATAGTGTGTGTGCATGAGTGATGATGGCGATCGGAGGAGCTGATGGCACAGATTGACAGCCTTGCCCAGGGCAGCTATGGCTACAATAGTAGTTTACCAACACAGGGTGTGGAGTGAAAGAATAATGATCTGTAAAGTATCTTTGAGTGTCCACAAAAGCGCTTTATAAAACTGATGCCTTATCAGTAATCTTATCAAGGGATGTGTGCTACATTTGTGCTAATATCTCATCAGATTTCAGAAGCTAAGCAGAGCTGGGCCTGATTAGAACTTGGATGGGAGAACACTGGGAAAATGAAGTGAACAACTGGTGCTATGGGGCTTCTGTCTAATGGAAATAAAAGAGGTATGAAGCTAAAGAGATAGTTGAATGCTATACAATCATCATAAAATTTACAACATCTACACTTTAATTAGCCTTAATAAAGCATGAACAAAGACTTTATTCATAATGAAGAATGATTCAGGCTCAGTAACCACTTAATTAAGGTGTTATGGTTAGTAGTTAAAAATGGGGTATTAACTACTTGAATTATTGTGAATTAACTATTTGTTCATTATGAATTAAGCCTTTGCTCATGCTTTATTAAGGCTAATTAAAGTGTAGGTATTATAAAGTGTTACCAGTACATTGTTTTTTGTTTTGATTTGTTTTGTTTTTAAGGGTAACATTAATTTGTGAAGTTGACTACAACTTAACTTCAATTTGTGAATATATATATATATATATATATATATATATATATATATATATATATATATATATATATATATATATATATATATATATATATATATATATATATATATATATATATATATATATATATTTATTTATTTATTTATTTATTTATTTATTTTTTAAATCAGATTTTATCATATGCCATATTTTTTTTTATCATGGGTTGCCACAATTTTTACACATCCTTTTATATTTAGCTTAACATCTGCGTATATTGATCAGAGGACATGACTTGAGCATTCACTGGTCTAAAACCAGAGCCAAAAGGTGAGCAAGGGTGTGTGGCAGCTGGTTGATTTATGATTGGACCAGGTCAGAAGCCATCACAGGGACAAACGCAGAGTAAGGAAGCACCGGGTCAGGTCAAAGGTCAGCAGGGGTCAGGGAAATGCAATGAGAGGAGTTCAACACTAGGCAGGGGGAACCATGGTCATGTGGACTCGGCCCTCGGGGTGAAAGCTTCCTGGCGGGAGTGTATCGATGCGGCACTATGGGTAGTGGCATTGGGATTAGAAAAGCTATGGAGATACAATACAAAACATGTAATAAGTGATAAGTAGGCTGAATAAAGTTATGTAATTTGCCACTACTGGGTCATAACAATATGGGGCCTTCTAAATGTCAGATGTGTGGCATTGTAAATACACTGTCATTAATAGAAATTCCCAGGTTCAACATTTTGTGGATTTTCCTTTATAATATGAAAATGCTGTAGGTACAGGTAATGCTAGTGTGCCATTCTACGATAGGACAACCACTAAGTATTTTTAAATATTACGTTACCTTGCCAAGGGCCCTTTCAATAAAACTTTACCTTGCCAAAGGCCCTTTCAAAGCTGCATACTTGTTTACACATTTAGAAACTTGATATAGAAAGTCTTCCAGCATTATTTGTGGTCATAACCTTGGTATTGATGTATAAACATAGGCTAATTCAAATATTTGATTTATATAGGTTTTTTATTGTCTGGAAGAATCCATGACTCATCGCTGTACCAGCGAGTGAGTCTGGTAACGCTTGGTCCAAAATGCGCTGCGGTTGCGCTTAGACAGACAGCTAAGTGAACCAATCAGAGATTGCGCCATCTTGATTCAAAACTGAGGAGGAACTTCCGCTGCCTAAGAGTGACTTTGCGGGCAAAGGCGGGTGCACTGACGTCACCATCTTTGAACGAATCAGAATCGCGGAGTCCGTTGTTAACCGGAGGAGCGAGGGTGGATGGAGGGTGTCCAAATGGTATCGCGCTGTATAGGAAATACAGAGAGATATCATTTGGCTGGCCAGGTAAGGTTTTTTATAGCTCAGAATCAGAATAACTTTTATTGCCCTTGTCGCAACCTGCTTTACTGATCAAGTCATGGCTAAAGATGCAGCAGTTGGTGTACAGGAAGAAGAGCAGAGGGGAAAGTACACAGCCCTGTGGCAATCAAAAAGGATCCTGGCATATGGTTCTCTGGGAGTCTGTGGTCCTAATCTTGGTAGTGATAAGGTACCAGGTGGGTGAAATGTCTTAGCCAAGGACACAACAAAAGTATTCACTAAATTGTTATGAACTGGTTCTTAATTATGGAATTGTGCAGACACACTCAAATACACAAACGAACAAACACATACAAAAATACACTAACAAACTATTTCTTTGTTACTATGTTTAGAAGAATCAATTCACAATTCACAACTTGATCATGCACCTTACATTTATGATATATTAGACTATTCCATCACATCACAGCGGCCATATGGCTCTGTCTCCTTCTCCCTGGGGCCTAAAACGTTCTTGTTGACAATTTCATACAATCCAATGCTCTCCCCTTTTTCTCTGTGCTGCAGAGTGGCACGCTGGGCTGTCATGAGTTTGGAAACTGTCCTGCGAAATTCTGCCTTCTGGCCATTTGGAAGTAATCCTTTTTAACAGGCTTTAGCTCCTAATGCTAGCCTCACAGTGCAATATCCCTACGCCAATCAGTAGCCTATGCTAAAAGAGGGGAGAAACTAAGTCTTTATTGTTTTGATAAAGCAGGGGTAGCATATGGTCCATGGTGTGCAATAGAAAGCAGTTTTACTCACGAATTGTTATTTTTATATCACAAACCATTACTATTACTAAATGGAATTAATGAAATGGAAATACGATTTCATCATCATTATCATCATCATCATCATCATCATCATCATCACCACCACCATCATCACCACCATACTCTAACGGCCTGGTTGTTTCCTCATCAAAAACATATCTAGAGTTGTGTATTGTTTTATTCACACATATTTAACACACAAACTGTTTCTGTTTTTTTTAACTGAAACAGAAAACACTCCATTGTTTGATCTCATGTACTAATAGTATACTGAAAGTGCTCTACTGTGTTTTTAAACTCCATACACTTTCACATTCATCATTTGGTCAATTTCAGACCTTGCCAGTTTCTACTGCTCAAAAGGCTCAAAGTTAACTTGAAAACTATCACTACATGACATCATAAGGTGGAACAGAGTATTTGAGCTGCTTGGGGGATGTAGATAGACTAATAATAAAGGGTTACTCAAACATGTATGAATGAAACAAAACGCAACTCCAGGTATGTTTTTGACATTCAAACATGGCTTAAAGCTCACAAGATTCAATCTTGCATAATATAGGACCTTTAAATATGGCCGATAGCAAATTATTATGTGATGTCACAAAATAGACCATAAACAAAACAAAATATATTAACAAAATATATTATTAAATGTATTGCAATCCAGTTTTATTTTATATTCAATTAGCCTTAGCTAAGTGGAAGTGGAACCAAAAGATGCTGCTTTAGTAGTCCTTTTTAATAGACTTTGGTTGCAAATGCTTTAGCCTGATACACAACAGTAGGCTACCCTATGCTAAAAGTGCTAAAAAAATTTTTTTTATTTATTTGATTTTATTTTCTTCCAGGGTCCAAGTCAAGCCATCAGCATCCAATTAGATCCAAAATGCACAGAAAGGAGAGGAGAAACGTGTCAAGTTCGCCTATACAATATGTGCGTAGCGACTGACAATTATCTTTGATCTAGCCCCCCCTCCCCTTTCCAGCACCCGCCACCCACCACCCAGCTAGCTCAGTCAGCACCCTCCCTCTCCACCCCTCCACCCGTTTGTTCCCTTCTGTCTCCTCCATCTTTTATCCACCCCCCCATCCCCTTTTAAAACGTCTTTGCCTAAATGGCCCCAGCGACTTGAGGAATGACAAACATATTTACCATTCTTCTCATCACCGCAGGCTCGTACACGCTTTGTACCCAAACCCATCCTCTCTCCTCCCCTCCTCCTCTCCTCTCTCTTTCCCTCTTTCCCTGTTCCTTACACCGTACACAGTGACTGGCTAATGAGGCGCGCTGACTAGGGGTGGTTGACCTCGGCGCGGCTGGGAAGGGGAAGGGAGAGTGGGATAAAACACAAGAGGATGATGATAGACCGAAGAGGAGTTTTTTCAAGTTTGAGTTGTCATAGCTGGAGTGTCAACAGTAGAAGGCCTTCCAAGATTTATGGAAGGGGGGTTGTTTTAAATAGGGCTCTAACTATCACAATAATTTATGTAGCCAGCTAATTAGCAGTTATTTTTTGTTTAGTCGACTATCAATGATTAAGTGTCTTTGATGTTGTGAGTTTACTTCCTGGTTACTACCAAAGGTCTCTACCCTCTCTCTCTTCCCCATTTCACAGCTGTCCTGCCCAATAAAGCTTTTGAGTCTGTCTGAAAATGTAAAAAATCTCTTCTGGTCTTATAATAAGATAAGATAAGATAAGCCTTTATTGATCTCACACAGGAGACATTTATTCGCCACAGTAGCTCCAGGACATTTGGACAAGAGGGAAAAGTGCATGCAGGCAGGGAGGGGATAAAGTAAGTAATAAATAATACAAATAGTAATACGTAATAATAATAATAATGGAAAATAGTAATAATGATAATAGTAAGAACAAGCATCAACATGAAAAGGAGGATATTGCACGTCTGGCCTATATGTTAGAATTATACAGTCTGATGGCGGTGGGGATGAAGGATCTGCGGTAGCGCTCCTTCTTGCACTGGGGGTGTCTTAGTCGGCTGCTAAAGGAGCTGCTCAGCTCCTCAATAGTCCGGTGCAGAGGGTGAGAGGTGTCGTCCATAATGGACATGAATTTGGCCAAAACCCTCCTCTCAGCCACCTCCTCTACAAAGTCCAGAGGACAGCCCAGGACAGAGCTGGCCCTCTTGACCAGCTTATTCAGTCTTTTTCTGTCCCCTTCTGTGCTGCTCGGGGCCCAGCAGACGACAGCGTAGAGGAGAGCAGAGGCCACCACAGAGTCGTAAAAAGTCTTGAGCAGAGGCCTGCACACTCCAAAGGACCTCAGTCTCCTCAGGAGGTGGAGGCGACTTTGGCCCTTCTTGTACAGGGCGTCGGTGTTGTGGGACCAGTCCAGTTTATTGTTGAGGTGAACACCCAGGTACTTGAAACTGTCCACAGTCTCTATGACCTGCCCCTGGATGTTCACCGGTGAGTGAGGTAGTGGTCTCCTCCTGAAGTCGATCACCAGCTCCTTTGTCTTACTGGTGTTAAGGCACAGGTGGTTGCGCCCGCACCAGTCCACAAAGTCACTGATGACCAAGCGGTACTCCAGCTCGTTCCCCTCTGACACACAGCCCACAATGGCCGAGTCGTCGGAGAACTTCTGGAGATGGCAGCTGTTCGTGTTGTATATGAAGTCCGAGGTGTAGATGGTGAAGAGGAAGGGTGAGAGGACAGTACCCTGGGGGACCCCAGTGCTGCAGACTACCACCTCTGACTCACAGCCGCGCAGCCGCACGTACTGTGGACGGTCAGTGAGGTAGTCGATGGTCCAGGCAGCGAGATGTCCATCCACTCCCGCGTCCTCCAGCTTCCCCCGCAGCAGCGCCGGCCTGATGGTGTTGAAGGCACTGGAGAAGTCAAAGAATATGACTCTCACAGCACTCCCGGCGGTCTCTAGGTGGGTGAGCGCCTGCTGCAGAAAGTAGATGATGGCGTCCTCTACTCCTACGTTTGGCTTGTAGGCAAACTGCAGCGGGTCCAGGGTGGGGCTCACCACAGAGCGGAGGTGGCTGAGGGTCACCCTCTCCATGGTCTTCATGAGGTGGGAGGTCAAGGCGACTGGTCTGTAGTGGGCCGGTTCCCTGGCGTTTGTTGTTTTGGGAACCGGGACCACACAGGAGGTCTTCCACAGGACGGGGACCTTCTCCAGGCTGAGGCTCAGATTAAACATGTAGCAGAGAACCTCACAGAGCTGGTCTGCACAGGTTCTCAGCAGCCTGGGGCAGATACCATCGGGTCCTGCGGATTTCCCCTTCCTGAGACGCCTAAGTACCCTCCTCACCTCGTCCGGTGTGATGGAGAGGGGGGAGTGAGGGGGGGACTGGGGTGGACTGTGGGGGTGGTGGTAGTGGGGGGTGGAGGGGGGCTGGTGCTGGGTTGAGTCCATGTGAAGGGGGAGGGGGGTATGGCTACTGGCCCGGGAAGGTGTGAAGAGGAGGAGGGAGTCGGCAGAGGGGCAAAGGGGGTGTGGGGCGCATTAAACCTGTTGAAATAACAGTTCAATTCGTCCGCCCAGCGCTGGTCACCATCAGCTGTCCCTCTGCCACTCTGTCCAAAACCAGACATGCTCTTCAGTCCTCTCCACACGCCCCGTGCGTTGTTCTGGGCCAGCTGCTCCTCCATCCTCCTCCCGTAGTCCTTCTTAGCCCGCCTTCTTTACGATAAAACCAGTTTTGACTTAAAATGGCTTGTCACTCCAGATAATAATGATTAAAATATTACTACTGATTACTTCAGTAGTTGCAGTCACAATTATTCCTGTTAATCGCTGCAGCCCAAGTTTTAAGTAGTTATGGTAACCTCCGTGTGAAAGTGACAAGTAATGGCATGGATGAATGGATAAAGGGAGAAGAAGGAGAAAAGAGGTGCACTTGACTCTGTGGGGTCATAGATGGACTTATTTTATCGACCGCTATCTTTAAATGCCCCCTCTCTCCCCTCGTCTTTAGCCTATAGACGTTGGGTTTACAGTGTGCGGCATTCCGTCAGGTTGCCACGGTGATGAGGTCAGAGGTGGCACTTCTTTATTGGTGCAGACTGTAATCATAGTGGACCCGGCTGTGTCTGAACTTGGGTGACCTCTCAGTGTGGAGCAAAGGGGTCTCCAGTGCTTGTATGCATGGGTCAGGACTGGGGAGAGGGGGAAAGGGGGAGGTCCATAGTGTACAATGGAAAGCAATTTTACTCATGAATTATTTAAAGCTTATTTTTATATTACAAACATACTGCTTCTTAAATGGAATTGTATGTTTTTGATATAATTTTGCTATTACCATCAAATCTAACCTTCAAATATGGCTGCCAAATAATTATGCTGTCACAAAATAGACTGTAAACATTAACAAAATATATTCTCAAGTGCATTTTAATTTTTTTTTAAATTTCAAAGCAGCTACAGTATCAGTCAAGTGACGTTTTTCAAACAATTTGCTCTAACAGACACGTGGAAATTCCGATTACTATAGATTGCAATTGCATAGACATTAATAGCATATAATCCTTCAAACTTAAAAAAAAGAGAGAATAAAGTCACTTATGCCCTTTGGTAAAGGTAGAAACTTTGTTTTCTATCTAAAATCATTGTCAATATGTTTGTAATAATTTGACACTGCACAGAACTCATTAGGCTTTCATTTGATATTTATAGCCTTTCTCTCTCTCTCTCTCTCTCTCTCTCTTTCTCTCTCTCTCTCTCTGTCTGTCTGTCTCTCTCTCTCTCCTCTCTGTGCTCAGAAGGAGGAAGTGTAGGGAAGATAAGAAGGATCTAGGGGCTATCTATAACCACGTCTGTCAGGGCACAATCAATGAGGACAGACTGCTGGATAAGGGCCTGGCAGTGTATACAGAAGAGGCCTCACTTTCACACAAACACACATAAACAAAGCTACGTACAGCTGTGAGGGAGAGAGGGAGAGACAGGGGGAGAGGCAGAGGGGAAACTTCAGCTCACCACAAACTGTCACCCGCCATACACTGGAGGAAAAGATAAGGGGAGGAGGGGGGATGTCAGAGGAGCTGCACAGAATCAGGTTAAACCAACTCAAAGGAGATGAGTAGGGTCTGCTATAAGTTTAAAGGGGCTATAGCCATTATTTTATATAGAAAGTAAAATATATTAGTATTATCAAGACAGCAAAACCGTTCCCTCGGGAGGTGTTCCGGGCATGTCCCACCGGAAGGAGGCCCCGGGGAAGACCCAGGACCCGCTGGCGGGACTATGTCTCCCGGCTGGCCTGGGAACGCCTTGGGGTCCCCCCGGAGGAGCTGGAGAAAGTGTCCGGGGTGAAGGAAGTCTGGGAGTCCCTGCTTAGACTGTTGCCCCCACGACCCGGCCCCGGCCCCGGATAAGCGGAAGAAAATGGATGCATGGATGGAAGACAGCAAAACTCCACTCTACCCTCTAAAAGTTATGAAAAGTGCTTATAAATGTATTATGGTGATTAAGTAGGGTGCTAGTCCATCTTAGGAAAGTGTGCAATAATCTCCTCGAGTGCTGGAACCTGCACAAGTCCTGGAATCTTCTCCAGTACTGGGATGTTCTTGAGTCAAGGGGTCTCCAGAAGAGCAGGGGCCCACTGGCTGTGGGTCACAGAGGACTTAAAAGGAGACTGTCTCAGGGAGGAAAGTTTCTGTGAGCAGGTCTGAAGTTGTACTGAGGGTGTACACATTTGCCGTAGGTTCCTCTGTTGGTTCCTCTGAGACTTCCTAAATGATGTCCTCTGGAAGAAGAAAGAGCAGGGGCAGCAGACTCCAGGTCTGTGCTGGGGTCTTCATGCTCCTCGAATTCAGGAGGGAAGAGAGTGCAGAGCTCTTCTACCGTGAGGTCAGTGATGGCTGCAGCAGGCTGGGGCAGAAAGACTCCACATGCTCCTTTAGATCTTCATGTGAAAACATTTGGTGAAGCCTCCATCATCTTACAGGGAGAAATGTGCACTCTCTGGAGACATTACATGGACATCGTTTTGTTTGTGCATCTCTCCACACTTGGGCTCTGGGTGATTTCTGATGAGTGGTGGACGTGGTGTTGGAGTGCATGACTAACGTGACGTGTCAGACATATGAAGCCTGTCCAATTAGTGACAACACGGGGCCAATACACACATACACGTAAGATCATGCACACACATACACACATAAGACCTGGACCTACATTGTGGTAAGTGCATTATATTAGACAGGAGGATGTGGGTATAGAGTAACGGCATTTAAGCACAGAGGAGTCATTTTTTACTGTCTTCAAAGCATGAAAAACAGAACTAGTTCATTTTAAATGGTTTGCAGTGGTCCAAAGTTATTCCTCACGTATTCTAACATCCTAATTATTCACTGCGACAAGTTTATTAGCACTCAGAAACCAGTGCGAAGTTGCATAGTGGTAAAGCTAACAGCAACTGGCATGCTAACATGTACTTACTGCTTATGTGAGAATGAAATGACCTCGAGAGTTGCTTATACAACGCACCTGTGCAAATTTTGCTCAAATACTGTACATGAAAAATATAGGTTACAGGACATTTAAAAACACCACACTTCTACCTACCAGACCTATTTGTCATTTAAATCTATTCTATTATCCAAAATGTGAGGCTAAACCTACTTCATAGTGGTAAGATGCATTTATATGAGAGAGGAGAATGCAGTAGGGTATAGGATACAGGGTAGTCCTTGTGGATGCACACTCCTCCTCTGTGCCATGATCAATCATTTGTCAGCCAGGCCGCCACGCTTCAATCTACTGATAATGAGGAGAATATCAACACTCTCTCCTTCCTCAGTCCCTCACTCACATGCATTGTCGTCTTCACTTATACAAGAAGGTGCTGCACAATAGATGGTTAGGTTGAAATGCATATTAAAATTGCCCCTCAGGGATAAATAAAGTGATTTATCAATATACTGGCCTCACCATCAAGAGTTTGAAAACCGGTTTTGAGTGCTTGTCAAATGCCTCCTCACTCTTCACCCCTGTTTTGCTTATACACACGTGGACAAAATTGTTGGTACCCCTCAGTTAAAGAAGGAAAAACCCACAATTCTCACTGAAATCACTTGAAACTTACAAAAGTAACAATAAATAAAAATGTATTGAAAATTAAATAATCAAAATCAGCCATTACTTTTGAATTGTTGATTAACATAATTATTTAAAAAAACAAACTAATGAAATAGGGCTGGACAAAAATGATGGTACCCATAACTTAATATTTTGTTGCACAACCTTTTGAGGCAATCACTGCAATTAAACGATTTCTGTATTTGTCAATGAGCGTTCTGCAGCTGTCAACAGGTATTTCGGCCCACTCCTCATGAGCAAACTGCTCCAGTTGTCTCAGGTTTGATGGGTGTCTTCTCCAAATGGCATGTTTCAGCTCCTTCCACAGATGTTCAATGGGATTCAGATCTGGGCTCATGGAAGGCCACTTTAGAATAGTCCAACGCTTTTCTCTCAGCCATTTTTGGGTGTTTTTGGCTGTGTGTTTTGGATCGTTGTCCTGTTGGAAGACCCATGACCTGCGACTGAGACCAAGCTTTCTGACACTAGGCAGCACATTTCTCTCCAGAATGCCTTGATAGTCTTCAGATTTCATTTTACCTTGCACACATTCAAGACACCCTGTGCCAGATGCAGCAAAGAAGCCCCAAAACATTACTGAGCCTCCTCCATGCTTCACCGTAGGGACAGTGTTCTTTTCTTCGTATGCTTGGTTTTTGAGTCTATGAACATAGAGTTGATGTGCCTTACCAAAAAGCTCCAGTTTGGTCTCATCTGTCCAAAGGACATTCTCCCAGAAGCTTTGTGGCTTGTCAACATGCATTTTTGCAAATTCCAGTCTCGCTTTTTTATGATTTTTTTTTCAGCAGTGGTGTCCTCCTTGGTCGTCTCCCATGAAGTCCACTTTGGCTCAAACAACGACGAATGGTGCGATCTGACACTGATGTACCTTGGCCTTGGAGTTCACCTTTAATTTCTTTGGAGGTTGTTCTGGGCTCTTTGGATACAATTCGAACGATCCGTCTCTTCAATTTGTCATCGATTTTCCTCTTGCGGCCACGTCCAGGGAGGTTGGCTACTGTCCCGTGGGTCTTAAACTTCTGAATAATATGAGCCACTGTTGTCACAGGAACTTCAAGCTGTTTAGAGATGGTCTTATAGCCTTTACCTTTAAGATGTTTGTCTATAATTTTTTTTTCGGATGTCCTGGGACAATTCTCTCCTTCGCTTTCTGTTGTCCATGTTCAGTGTGGTACATACCTTTTCACCAAACAGCAGAGTGACTACTTGTCTCCCTTTAAATAGGCAGACTGACTGATTATGAGTTTGGAAACACCTGTGATGTCAATTAAAGGACACACCTGAGTTAATCATGTCACTCTGGTCAAATAGTTTTCAATCTTTTATAGAGGTACCATCATTTTTGTCCAGGCCTGTTTCATTAGTTTGTTTTTTTAAATAATTATGTTAATCAACAATTCAAAAGTGATGGCTGATTTTGATTGTTTAATTTTCAATACATTTTTATTTATTATTACTTCTGCAAGTTTAAAGTGATTTCAGGGACCATTGTGGGTTTTTCTTCCATTAACTGAGGGGTACCAACAATTTTGTCCACGTGTGTATCTGCCCTGTCTCGTAAAGTACAAGCTCCCCAGAATACTTAAAGAAATATATATATCATGTAGCGTTAAGAGAAAGTATTGTTTTCATGTTGAATCTATTGCACATCATGTCTTGCTCTCTCTGTATCTGGACTGAGTAAATTTTCTCTTTCCCATTAATTAACAAAGTAGACTAATTATAACGTAATACCCTCACATTATGCGCTAGCCTCAGCAATTTAGGCAGCCTCTTTACAATATGGGTTATGATGAAAGCACTCCCTAGTTGTTTTTCATACAGGTGAGGTTGGTGAAATGCTTTGCCTAAGGACACAACTCCAAAATGCATTACAATGGATGTCCATAGCGACAGAGCCACTGCTATAATAATCCAGGGATCCCCTTGCTTCTGAGAGGTTGCCCTAACGGTAGTGCAGGATCTCCTGGTATTTTAAAGTCTTTACACCGTACACTTTTAGTTAACATGCATTTCTAATTTTCGTTCTTCAGACTTCACATATTTGACTTTTTCCCTTCTGTTTATTTTGTGATCCATTGTTCCCTAATGACTCATTATGACACCATCACAAACAGTTCTTCTGAGAGGGTCTATATTCCCCCCAACTCCCCAACACACCGTGCGTCATGTCCCACCAATACCCCCACCCTCACAGCCACGTGCACGCCATACCATCTTCCAACTCAATCACCCCCCCTCTTTCTCCACCCTCTCCTTCTCTCATCTGTCTTATGATGGATTCCCCACCCCTCCTCTCCTCACTCTCTCCTCCCTCTTTCCAGCCTGCTCCCCCTCTCTCTCTTCTCCTCAGTAGTAGTGAGACCGTGTAGATAGTAGATCATTACACTACCAAGCGGCACGGGTGAATGAAAAAGAAGAAGGGATTTACAAAGTGTGGCACAGAAAAGAAAAGAAGGAATAGACCTAAGAAGCTGTTTCGATCCTCCCTCTCAACTCTGGGAGGAGGTGGTTTGAGGACTTATACTGACAACAAGGAGGTTCTGAAATACTTTGCGGTCTCTGGCCATGTTTGGATTAAAATCACAACACTTCTACCTCCCAGGTATTTAATGATTTATTCTTTATTCACTCTGTTTACATAGATTGTAAATGTATATATATAAAAAAAAAAAACAATGGTGGCATAGTGCTTGCATTAAGAAATAGGTCACACATAAGATAGTGTAGGTAGATATTGGTGGGAAGTGTCTTGCCCTAGGACACAATGACAAAGTTAGGACCAAGGATTAAACAGGAAACCTCTGGGTTAGTGGGCAAAAACTCAATGGCTACTGAAAATCAAATAATTAGTGATGACTTTAGCAAATAATTGGTTGAAATGAATTTCTGAATGATGATATAAAGTTAGCTGTGTTTTTATGTCATAATTGATTGTAGAGAAAATTCATGAAAACTGCACTCCTCTGTAACTTTATTTCATTAAATTGTGACTGGCCAGCAGAGTCAGCCAAGTTAAAATATGCACACCACAGCATGAATAGCAACAAAATTGGAAAGAGCCCATATTTAGAACAGCATTATGTCATGACTGTAGCGGAAACTGAACCATGAACCTTGGGGTTAGTGGGTGCATGTCTAAATAGACCCCAGTGGGTGCAACAGAGTGGGATGATGGCGGACATGTCACCTGAGAAATCAAAGTGACACCCACAAGGAGAGTGTGTGTGTGAATGCCCTACACAGAGTTACGTGTGGACCAAGAGGCAAAAACAGTACGCCTTTTTCTTTGATATTTCATTGGTAGTTTTTTTTTTTTTTTTAGCTTACAGCTTTTTGTGTATTTTCTGAATGGGATTTTTAAATGTTTGGCAGTTGATATAAAATCTGCACACAAAAAATTATTTAGTTTATACATTTAGAGTAGTTTATTTACTTGATGAACTTGTTTCAGTACATTATATCTTATCTCACATTATCTAAAAAAAAAAAAAAAAAAGAACAAATTTACGTTCATATTTTAAACCAACAAATATTACTGTGCCGGAAATGTCCCACAGTATGTCTTACTTATGTATTTCCTTGGAGATGAGCAGTAAGAATGCATGTTTTTCAATGTAGTTTCTGCAAAAATGCTATACTGTGGAACATTCCAGGAAAAACATTCAGCAACACAGATACTACTAAATCCAGAATTCAAATCATTTTAATGCCTGAGATAGTTCCTTTCTGTAGCCATTTCCTTTTTCCCAATTTCAGAAATGTGTTAATCAAGTTATGATTATTATTTTTAATTTCTCAAAATAATACCAAAATAAAACTGCAAATGCAATCCAGTCTCCCTTTTACAATCTTTACCAAAGCATTCTGCAGGAAACCATGGATTTGTGAAGGCAATGATGTGAGCTATAATGTCAAAAACAGCGAGCACAGGGGCCAACCCGGCACTGATGCGTGTTCCACCTCTCACCTCTGACCCTGATCTCTGACCCCTCTGTGACTCGGGATCAGACCGTGGTCAATGATTAAACGCTGATAGGAGGAGAGCAGAGAAAGAGCGAGAGAGAGGGGGGTAGATTCAACAATGTGCTTTAGGGAAGCTGTGATGGTTTGGTGGGACTTCAGAATTATGCAGCTAATAAATGATTGAACTAGTGTGTTATAAAGCAGCTTGTCATTGTTGC